>OV651815.1:6871098-7293598 GCA_927349885.1 Psylliodes chrysocephalus
ACCTCAATAACACTTAGTTTCAGAAACGAATTGTTTAACTAGGTGTAAGTAGACGTTTGCAATAAATACTTATACATTACCTTTTACCTATATCAATACGAAAGTATGTATATAAAGACACATTGTTTACTTACTCTATTAGCAAAACATTGGATTTCAAATAAAATGTTCGATTTTATTATAGCTAAATAAATCTTCATGTGAAAAATGATCTGAACAAACTTTGGCATCTTTCAGTTTTGAGATCTAGCTCATTTATTTTCAAGTTGTTCAGCCACAATGACATTAGACAATGTCTCTCGGAAACGTGTAAACGTATATACCATAAAATAGCTAGTTTCTACAATTAGGTATTTTTATATCAAGAAATCAAAAAAACCCTAGCACAGTTGTTACGCCCATGGATATCTACATTATTTACATTTCATGAGATTGATTTTGACATAACCTACCTGTGAAAATAGCAAGCATTGGTTTTGGGTGTTTTTGGTCTTTACTATTTTGAAATGTATAATCACGTTTGTAAATAATTTCTTTCATTTAAATAAATAAAACAAGAATTTCACTAAAATAAAACACCGAATGACACTTTTAAAAACATACAGCAACAGGGTTGCCAAATGTCCAGTTAAAATATAGTATTTAATGGTTAAACCGATGGATCGTAGTGAAAAAAATCTAAAAACATCTAATTTAAACACAGATTCAATGCAGAAGAAAATTAAATGAGAAATTTTATGAATATGTCCAGATTCTTAAATGAACTGTTAAATATTAAGCTCCATATTAAGTATTTCGAACCTTGAAACATTGGGAACTAATAATTATTATCCTTATACGTTTAACCGAAAGTGAAACTGTGGCAACCTCTGCTGGTACCACCGTTTGTTGTGCATGCGATTGTGGACCTTATTATCATACGACAATTGTTTATGTAAACAAGGCGTATCTATTAGGCATTCCAACGACCTGTCCAAATGGCTACCAGTGGGTAATGACAGTTTAGATATGGCAACCCTGTTGTCATGTTGACATTAATAGGGTCAATGATACATATATAGTTATATAGATTGCTCAAAGCTGGTCGTTTGCGAGCGGCCATATTTGAATCGGTTTAGCAAAAATGTGTTTTAAAACCAATTGTCAGCCTTTAGATATTTAAAAAATAATAACTGCTTACATTTTTACATCAAGGCATAAGCTTATGTTTATTTTGAAAAATATGGATGATCAATCTATGTAACTATCTATTTCATTGACCTTGTCAAATCACCAGGCCTACGGGGTTGCCATAATTTTGCCATATCATAACCTGTCAAAACCCACTGGTAGCCATTCAGTTTGGAATGCCTAATTCCAATCATAGCCCTCAGAAGGTCTAGATACCGCATCGTAAAAACATTTTGACCCCCTATATGATGGGCGCCATGATAAATAAATGTCAATAAATTTTAAATTATTTATTGTTTCGGCCTTTACTTGATGAAAATCCATTTAATTTTGAAAGAGTAAAACCAAATTTGGTAGATTTTCACACTTTTATTTTAAAAATAAAAATTTTTAAACAAACACTAACATGACATATGTTTCGAAGTACAGCACATTTGAAAAAGAAGTTGTACTTCGAAACATATGTCATGTTAGTGTTTGTTTAAAAATTTTTATTTTTAAAATAAAAGTGTGAAAATCTACCAAATTTGGTTTTACTCTTTCAAAAATAAATTTTAAGTTGGCACTTCTGACAAGACAGAATCGGCACAAGTTTAGTAATAAGCAGCGTTGCCACTGCTACCCCGATCGGGGTATTTCTACCCCGCTACAACAAGTTTTGCCTCCCTACCACCTCCCTCGTAAATCTACCCCGATTTTGAAACTTTGACTGAAGAAAATGTGCATAAAAATGATGAGATTGCAAATGGAAAGTATCTGATTATGTTCAAATTTCTGAACGTACCGACCCTGTCAATGACAAGTGTCAACTGTCGTTGGTATGCACATACTTTTACCAATTTTTAGCGAACTCCCGGTGATCAAACGGTATTACCCGCATCATTTTCGCGACGTGAACCGCTCAAGGGGAAGTGTAATGACGTCATTAACTGACGTCATTGTTTGCTACCGCCATGATGAATCTGTTCCCGGCCTCTTGAAGTGGTGAACAAACGGTTGATAGTGACAGTTGACGTTCATAGCATACTGTAATACCGTCACTGTGAATACCGTTTTGTTTTGGAATTTTTGGTAGCTGCCAGAGTTGCGTTTTATTTTGTGCGTTCATATTTTTATTTTATGTATAATAGTTTTCGTTGAACTGTTTCTAAATTCTATTTGAATTTATTATTTAAAAGAAAAATTGTCTGTCTTCCTCAATTTTAGATTTTTCACAGTTTGTTTTTTGTTAAATACCTTTTAAATACACATAACATAACCTCGTTTATCTAAAACGTTGACGATTGACGTAAACTGGTTCATTTTTGCGAAGAATTTTTTAGAAACCGAGACATGGTAGTGGGGGCATTTGACATGTCACTGTTTCTGTGTCACTGTTTATCAACGGGAGCACGCCAAAAAATGCTTTTTGATTACTAAACGGGGCAAGAGAGAGGTCCGATACGCCCAACATAGGGCGCGGCCATTTTGATTCCTATGACACAGTTTATAGCTAAAGAATCAGATCGCTCACTCTACGTCGGCACTTTTGATCTTAATGTTCCAGTTTATACACTGCGCAACTCGCATAATACAATATATGACAACCGCCTATAATAAAACAGCAGTCTTCTGCGTATCCTGGATTTGTATCCCTGGAGTGGATGTTATTTTGGAACTTTCAACTGGTCCGAGTGAGCTAACTGATTCTTTAGCAATAAACTGTGACTCCAAAAATAATATTCACTGACACTGACAGCAGCAAGCAAAATATCAGGTGCGTTTTAATTATCAGCTTCTGCTTCCGGAATTGTCGGTTTAGTCGTTTTAACCTGTCAGATTAAAACAAGAAAACCGACAATTCCGAAGCAGAAGCGGATGATTAAAACGCACTTATTAAAAATATTGCGCCAAGATGTAGGCAACACGTAATAAGGGTTCAAAATGGCGGAGTTTTCTATCTCCTTTTAAAAGGCACTCAGAAAGCTGCGCAGTGCGACCAGTCTCCGTATAGTAAAAGAAAATCAAAGTATGTGTTGGTATGCCAGGATGACACACGACATATAGCCCAAGAGCCCACTGCAAATTTTTACCGTCATCTGATAACGAAATGAAATATACCCCAAAAGCATGGAAAAACATTGTACTTTACCAAATGACACCTGTGCCAATCCCAAACCTGAGCAAAGTAGCTTAAAAAAAATTATTTTATATTAAAAAAATCACATAAGGCATGACAGCTCTAATTTCGTTTGCGCTTAAAGTTTTTCAGAAAATAACATTCAAATATATCTTGATATATATCGTTAAAGGGAAATATTTTCTTCCTCTTAACATCGCACAAAAACATCTATCCACGATTAGTAGGTAAATATCATTAAAAATATGAATCAATGTGTGCTGATTTAAAAATTTATTTGTATGCCTATTGTTGTGATTCATTTTTCCAGGTTGCCATAGAAACGACAAAAAAACTACTATGATTATGGTTTAAAATAATTGTCTAACAAGAGTTTATAAATATTGTTGACTATCTCTGCAAATGGTTTATACAATACCATCCTTCTTCCTTTCATACATAAACATGGTTTAAAAGGTAGATAAAAATATTAATAATTCAGGTTTAAAAGCAAGATTCGCAATGAATTAGGATTGTAATTTCCAGGGAAAACATAATTGTCGCTGTCATGTTTTATTTGATTTTTAGAATATAATATAATTTTTTTTAACCACTTTGCTCAGGATAGGGATTGGCACAGGTGCTATTTGGTAAAGTACAATGTTGTTGCATGCTTTTGGAGCATATATCAGATGACGGTCGAAATTTGCAGTGGGCTCTCATACTAATACTGTCAATGTCAATAGTGTCATAAGTATGTGGTTGTTTTATAGGTGAGTTCGGGCTGCGCACTCCAGAGTGGAGTGTAGTAATTAGGCGTAAACGGAGTGCGAATATGATTTTACTCCTTTAACTCTCGGAGTGAAATGTCAATTGTCAATGTGACATACCAGTACTTAAAATTTAATCGTACTTGTCAGTAACGACCGTATAAGTTTCTTCCATATTAATGATATTCACGGGAACCAAAAAAAAAATTATTTACTAAAGAATCGCTCACAATTAACTTATTATCAATTTAAATCACCTTATGCGCATGCCCGATCCACACTCCACTCCACCGTCTCCGAACGGTCAAAGAGGAACTTTTATTTTAACTCCTTCCGTACCCGAACGCCTTAGGTACTTTAGGAGTGAATATAGTGAAAAGAGTGCGTAGACCGAACTCACCATATGTTGAATGTTGACTTCCTGCAGTTGAGATTTAAAAAAAATATATTTGAATTTTGAATAGGTATTTTGATATTTATCATTAGTAGTGCTCGAGTGTGTGATGTAATTAAAACTAAAATGGATAGGTACGTTTTATTTCATTTATTTTAACGAGAATAACTAATTTTTCATTGATTGTTGTAGATTAATTAGATCAAAACCAGCAGGTGACCATACAGAACCGAACCGGACCCAATTTTTTTTGTTTTAGTAGAACCCGAACTGAACCAGAACTAATTCAATTCAGTTCGAGTCCCTGGTTTGGAGCGTGTGTTTCATGGTGCTCATTAAAAATCAGTTTAGCTAGCACATCCAAAAAAAAGCTTGATAGATTAGGGATGCCTACCAGCGTGCAATGCGACCAGCTTTGAGTTGGGACAATCTACATAATAATTTATATCATCGACCCTATCAACTGTCATTGGAATGCCTAATTGGTTTTATTGAATATTATTTATTTCCTATATTACGTTAATTTATTTTTTTTTTTTTGTAAAAAAATACACCTCATAAAATTTACCCCTGAGTAACCCGATTTACCCCTATTTTTAGCGAAATTTGCCTCGGAAAAAAATTTGCTTGTGGCAACACTGGTAATAAGCGTAAGATCGGCGTTCGAAATATGTTTACAGTGCCCACTGTTACCAGCCTTACAGGAACAACTCCATTTGCCAACTTTTACTTTGTCACAAATTGTTATTAACTGACCCTGTATAGTATGGGGATCAGAACTTATTGCACTTGTCTGGAGAACAAGGGCATATACCGAGATGTGATTTTCATCACTTCCGCTCTTCCCACATAAAACAATATGTCCAGAATTTAAAATAGCCTCTCCTTCATAAATACACCTGGAGTTTTTTGTCCCACCCAAATACTCCATTACATCTAACAAGCTCAGTCGAATATCAGACATGATCCTAAAAAATAATTATTTTTGATGTAACAATTTTTAAAAACAGAATTGGTTATAGTTCTAAAAATGTCGATTTTATTACTAATTCTAAATTAAATAAAAAGACAATATTCTACTAAAATAAATCACTTACCAGGAAAAATAGATTCAGCAAATTTGTCTTAACCTAAAAATATCACACAAAGTGTTCCTTAATGTTTTTAAAAACTAAATAAAACTAATGAACCACTAAAATTCACACTATTTAATTTATACAAATATGTATTCTTAATATATTTTTTAAAAATATAAAAGAAAAAACGAAAAATAAGATGAAAACAGCTTCTTCTCACATATAAACAAATGCTAGTCAGCTGTTATAATGTATAAATGAGTGTTTTCGACGAGTGTGTTAGGTGGCGCTGCGATCTTAATTTCGGATCCCTATATAATCGATTTTATTATCTGTTGTGTTGTTTATTTTGTTCTTCTAGTAAAGGTTTTATTTAAAACATTATTTTTTAGTTTAGTCGTTTAGTATTTTAATTTAATAAAAAACATTTGTGGTTTGGTGTTAAATTTTTACAGGATTTTCAAAATCTCTTGTTGTTTTGTACGTGAATTGCATCCAACAGTAGAAGATACAAGGCAGGAATAACATTTCACATGTAAGTTTTCAAAAATATTTGTATATTTTCAAAATCAAATAATTTGTGTTTTGTTGTAGCATACCAAAAAATTTTAGGAAAGAATAACTGATAGCCATAGGAAGACCATTGAATCATTTTGTGACTTTAGTATAAGCCCAGAAAATTTGGGGATACTAGCTGAAACGGCAAATGTGTTATTGGCTCCTTGTTAATGACCTATTGTACAATTTTTCCAACACACGTTCCATGATCCTTTGAACTTGCCTGCACCGTACTGATGAAGACCAATAGTCAGAAAAACTTGTCGACCGTTACTTCTTTTTTACTTTTTTTTATTCGGAAAATGTCCACTATTACCACCTTGATACAATAATATTAGTTCCGTTCTAAGTAGGTACATATTATAGTTTGTATGTTTTATGCTTTATTTTATTACATGTAATAAATGATAGGAAATATACTTTTATAGTAAATAAATTGATTAAAGCAATATGTAAGAATAAGTTTATCTAAGGATTAAATTGTTAAAATTTTTCATATCCATTGTTTACTAATTTGTTTCATTTAATTCTTTCTTATTGAGTAAGTTATTTCATATAAATATGCGATACTTGTAAAATGTAATATTTTCTTTTAAATAGGTATATATTATGTTTGTATAAAATATTGTTCAGTTAATAAAAACAGAAATATTTTGTCTTTTATTCAAAAGAAGATTGTAAATTTTTCAAAATATATTTACCTACCCCAAAAAAAGATTAATAAAACCAGTTAGTCATATACACATTTTCTATATATTTATAGAGGTACCTACTTTTTAAATAACTTTCAATACATTCGAAATCTGTGGTTTTATTAAACTCAATGTAACAAATTAATAATAATAGGTATTCTCAAAAATATTTAAAAATAAAATCGAGATGGGACTCTTGTATAATTTAGTGACTATTCGCCTATGGTTAGTGCACTGCTGTATGTCCCTGGGTTTTCTACATTAGAACAATAATGCTTCTCCACTTTAGCAGTATTTTTTGCATCTCACAAGATTTTATTTATTAAAAAACCAAGGAATTGTTTTGGGCCTATTGCTGTGCCCTTTTCCAACATTCCCAAAGTTTTTTTTTTACTTTCTGCTGATTGGATCTCCGATAACGTGTGTCTTTTTTTCCACCGGTTTGTTGCAACCGTTGTTTCACCGATGCGGCCTTGAACGTTTTGTGTTGGATTCTGGTTGACCGTTGAAATAAATAACAGTTGACATACCGCACCGATGCCAACGTTGCTGCAACAGTTGGATAAAAAGACACACGTATAGCGACAACTCCATTTGTTGTTCCACTAGTTTTTTATCAAATTTTTAAAATAACTTCTATATATTTATCTTTTGCAACGACTTTGCTTACCTGCTTCATAATCTCTTCCCTATGCCCCAATTTCTCTAACAGGTGAGATCTTATACTCGCTCTATTAAATCAATTTATCATTATAGTTTATTTGAAAATGCTTGGTAGCACAGTTTTTATGGCAAAGGTCTATATTTTTATATAATTTTGCTATTATTCATTTTCAAATAAACTACAGGAATAGGAGTAATCTATTAGTTTTTCTAAAAATACCTTGTTACCGATGTAAGTATATCTTTCCCTAGTTAAAAAATTCGAGTTTTTATTTTCATAATATAAATAAATGAACGGTTAAAAATCACATTCTTTTAAATAGTACATTTGACATTGAAGTAGGTATTTTCTCCATATTGCCAAACAGGAACAGATGGTTTACTTGTAATTTGAATTATATTACATAAATCTCACTGAATTTCTCTATAATTCTCGTAGCAATATGTACACAAAACACTTATCCAATAATATATATAACCATGTAAAAATAACATTTCAAGAACGTGAAAATTTATAAAACCGGTCCTGTCTGAACAGATCTAGGAAAATCAAATAGGTTTGTCAAAGTTTTGTTCTTAATTTGAAATTAGAAATTGTGCGTCTCACTCACTTATAACTAATAACAAAGTGCAGATTATCGGTGTTCACGTATTACAGAACACGCAAACTAAAAATCAGTGTAGCCAAAACATAAATTTACCTAACATGGCGACAAGCTTGAATGGGGTCATTTTTTTGTATTGACAGCATACGCCAAGCGGTATCTAGACTTTCTGAGGGCTATGATTCCAATACATTATCGAATGGAAAAACATGAGGTTGGTATTTTAGTACCACTCCAATTAACAGGATGGCGCTCTTATCGAAATGTCATGTCAGTTGTCAGCTCGTCAAAACTTCAAACTTTGAGAAATTAAAATTGCTATTGCATTTGATGGTGTATGTGTATTGGATTTTGTTTCATCTAGAATCTAGATTTATTTTTCAACATCTTCCAAGTTTAAGCATGTTTTCAAAAGACGGGAAGATGGATTTCAGCAACAAACAATAAAGCACTCCCAGATATTGCGTAGTGATGCAATTTATACCACATTAAATATGCAGTCGTCATATAACCAAATAATTTGTAATAAGTGTCTTAAGAAAAATACACAATCACTGTTTGGCACAAACGGTAAGTAATATTTACAAACTTGTTTTTGATTCAGTGTTAAAATAATTGGTTTATTATTTCATTTTCTTTCTGTTTTCAGTTTTTAAATGATCATTGTTGTAAAGAAAATGTTGGCCCTCCAAAATACCCTGTCGATCGATGAAATATTTGAGCCTTGTATCAATATCAAAAATTGATTCAATGCCATTGACATCAAACAAGAAAACACCCTAAAAACTTCAAGGGTCCAAACGTGTGTAAGTTTAATTTATGTTCAAAAGTTAAATTCATTTATCACAGTGCCCACATAATGAATAAAAAAAAAACTACAAGTGCTGTATAAATGAATCAAGAAAACAATTATCCGATAAAGAAATGCTCCCCAACCTAACTAGTCGACTCAATAACCGTATGGCAAATTTTATCCACACTCAAATTTGCCTCGATAGTAAAAAAGGATGATGCTTCAACTTCAATTTTTTCAAACTTATTTGCCACTCCAAGTCGCAAAACTTTTATAAAGGTCTTGACCACTTATATATGCTGATTTTGTTACAGAAAACATTTTTGATAGGTTTGTTTTATAAATATTTAATTATTTAAATGGTGTAAATGCATATTTGTTTGAGTATTTCCATGTTTAAATAGACAAATTATATGATGCGGCGTTAATTTACTGTAATAAAAAATAAATAAAAAAAATTGCATTTTATTTCAAGTTTGAATTTAATGCAAAAATATAATGAAGTAAAATCAAATAAAGATATACATTGGCAAAATATTTGACTAGTTTCAAATCACAAAACAGTCAATATGGTTGTTTTATAATTTGAAACTAGTCAAATATGTTTCCAATTTTTTTGCTTTATTTGATTTTCTTCATTACATTTTTTGCGCTACTACAAAGTTAAATATCAAAAAGCCCGCTCGTGGCGGCCATATTGAATTTGAGTACCACTCCAATTTGATAGATGACAGCACATCGACTCAGAATTTTACCATTGAGTTTCCCATCTATTCACATTAGTAATCTATGCATATAATCGTTAGATGTGAGGATTCAACATCTATGTTTTTACCAACCCAATTTATCGTCGCAATCGTGTTGTTATTAGATCATTCCAAACATGTAGATTCCTCCTATTAGGCATTCCAAACAAAGAAATGTCAGTGGGAAAGGTTGGTATATCTAAGGGGTTGCGATATACGATCTATTCTATCTACAATGCGCGAAATCATGAATAGTGGATATATTTAAAAATTTTATGTAAAAACACATTTAAAGTATTTAAAAAAACACTTATGCATTTTTCATAAATTGGCAGTCTGGCGACTATTATTTCGAAAAAATAGCGTCCAAGATGGAAGACTATGTCGCAACCCCCTTAAGATATACGAGCTCTTTCCACTGGCAGCTATTTGACCAAAATTATAGAGAACATCAGAAATAACTCTTGCAGAAAAAATATTTTTATAATCATAAATAACAGAAATATACCTTAACTCGTTGACGAACAACAAGATATCTTGGATGACTTATAAAATCACTGCAATATTTTGAGAGCCCACTAACATGAAACATTACCAGTATTTGTTGTAACGTTTCTTATAGAGACTTTTCTTGATATATTTTTAAAACGGTACTAAAATGTCACATAGATGTTTAAAATTTTAACATATTCATTAACATTCCTCGCATGTATCTACAAATAAAGTTTTATGTACGCTGTACTTGAATTAGCAGTTACATAAACATCTTTTGTACTTCTTTTTAGTTACTTCCTGTAACAAACATTTATACGATTTTAATTTATATAACTCACAATAATATCGCATACAGAGGTCAGTACAGTAATGTGTACAAGTTACACATCTTTAAGATGGCTATCTTTAGTCTTTACATCGCATTTCGTCCCGCATTCATAGATGGAGATACCAATGATCGCTTGCTACTTACGTAACTATAAGTACTGTATTATGGAGCAGTCTGTTCCCCCAGCATTAAGCGTTTCATCAAAGTTCCCAGGTAGCAGACTGACGTCATTATGACATCTTATTTTCGTCATACAGGACGTCATTTATCCTGATAAACTAACGTGATAATGACGGTAAAATGACGTGAATATGTCACAGCCTAAATGACGTCATATTTAGACGCTCTTTTCACGTCTAAATATGACGTGTTTATGACGTTTTAATGTCACCTTTGTCGTTATTCTTTATACTTATTTGAGACGTCACCATGACGTTACATTTGATATTGTTACTCCTTTGTAAGTTTTCTATAGGAACTGTGGGTCACTTAATAAAACAAAATTAGAAAATGAAATAATTATAATTAAAAAGAAAAAAAGTTTAAATACATGAAATGTTATTGGCAAAAAACATTAATTTATATAAATCCAACTGCTCCAAATGTGGCCAACTTGTTCGTTATTATTTTGGTTTGACACAATGATTTTTCTGAGTGCCGCCATTTTATACTATTTCACGAACCTGGGAACATTTTAGGGAACATCCTATGAATGTAAAAGATATAAAATCATTAAAGAATAAGGATATAATATAGATAAAAATATCTTATGCTGGGTTGATACTGATATAACTTTTTTCACTGACCCTCTTAACTTTTAACAACAATCCTGAATGAACACGGGCCCATAGATAAATTAATATTAATTTATCTATGCACGGGCCACGATCCACGATGCACACACCATTACACATGGCTGATGCAACAATATGCGATACCGTTCTCGTGCTTGCTCGAACGGCTCGAACACACACGAGACATACTCCACAGACCGATAAGCACAGACAGACGCAGTCATGTGTCACGTGGTGTCATCAGTCTTTATGCATTTAAGCAGAAACGTTAATAGACCTAACAGTTTTAAAAAATAATTGTTTAGGCCATATTATTTTACATAAATAAAATGTATTGAAATCACGTTTAATATAAACCTTAATTTAATAGTGACAATAAATTGACGTCACACTGACGTCGAATTTGTGACGTCAAAAAGACGTTAAAGAAGTGACGTCATAATCACCTCATTTTTTGGTAACATGACGTCGATGACCAAGAATTACCCAAAAATGTCAAAATATCGTCAGTCTGCTGCCTGGGTCTTACTCTTACTTTTGATATTAATTTACCATTGCATTATCATACTTTTTTTGTAAAATTTCCTAGGATTAGAATAGAAGTTTAAATTGTCTTCTAAGCTTTTTTTAACTTTCAAGTTTATTTATTTCTATTCTGTTTTAAACAGATGATATATATAAATTATTTATAGTCCATATAAATAAAATTTAAAAGACAAAGATAAAAATAAAAAGGTATGAACGTCTCATTTGATTCATTAATATTTAATTTTATGGGCTTTATAATAACATCTACAAGAAGTAAAAAGACTTTCTTGCATATAACAGAAATGTCACATCTGGTTTGTTAAAAAGACATATGGGGTTATGATGGACAAGTAATGTTATTTTTAACAGACACGTTATTTGTGAACAGGTTGTAATTTCTGTGTGTTTATAAAATAACAGACCTGTTAAAAATAACACAGGTTGCCAATCATAACCCTCATAATTTTTGGGAACTTCCAGTAACGTTGAATAACGTAATAAGGTAGCGCTATAATATCACCGCAACGTCTACATTGTTTCATCACAAAAGTAAACGTCCCTACTCTCGGCTAAGACGGTTATGAGTCCGTCCCATAGATGAAAACAAGAGTCAAAATGTGAGTTACAATGTAACAATGTGATGTAAAGTTCTCATTAATTTAACGTTTTTATGCATAGTGGGTTTGCATGTAAGCAGGATGCAAAGGTAATTTATCACCCTAGTGATGAAGTACCCAGAACATGCATAATGGTAAGAAATAATATTAAATATTCTTGTCTTTCAGAATTCATGACGCGTGATCTCGTCCCAATTCGAGCATACCTGGAATTAGGGATGAGGCGGCAAGACAGTAAAAGCTTCTAGTTACTTCGCCGGAGATGGGCCTGTACCACCCCCGGAAGTATCGAGGCTAGTGGAGTACTGCCAGAGAAGCCATCTGCTATTACTTCTTGCGACGCCAACGCACACAACACCGTATGGGGAAGCAACTACACCAATCACAGAGGTGAACAACTTTTAGAATATATTTTTAAAAGAAACCTTATTGTGCAAAATATTGGGAATATTCCAACATTTGTAACAATGGCAAGAAGTGAGGTATTAGATATCACACCGAGCATTAAAGATCTAGTTACAAACTGGAGAGTATCGAGTGAACCATCTCTATAGTTGAAATAGCCGGTGTCATAAGTGAAACTAAAAATATAACTTTTGGTGTACCACAAGGTACTGTACTAGGTCCAATTTTATTTACTTTGTATATAAACAATATGCTGTCTCTTGACACTTGTGGTGAAATTATCAGTTTCGCGGACGACACTGCTATTTTATACAAATCATCGTGGCAAAGTTTGAAACTAAAAATTGAGAATGATTTTCCAAAAATCTCAAACTGGTTAGCTTACAATAAATTAACTTTAAATTACAATAAAACAAGTTATCTGCCTTTTACTTCTTATAATTCTGGTTTACCAAATTGTAGGATTAAATTGTCAAATTCCCGAGTCAACGTCAGTTAAGTATTTAGGTGTCATGGTCGACCGTCACTTGATATGGGACCTGCAAACAAACCAAATTGTAAAAAAAGTAAGAGGCTTGATATCAAAGTTTAAGCATCTAAAGGGATTACCTTACACTAAATCATCTTAAAGTGCTCTATTTTTCACTTGTTGAGTCAATACTAAGCTATGGTATACTAGGGTGGGGAGGAGTAGCAGATTGTCATTTAAATGATGTACATGTCATCCAAAAGTGGATTCTAAAAATCATTTATAGGAAAGACATTACCTTTTCAAGCCGTCTATTATATAATGACCTAAATATTAAAGATATTAGACAATTATATTGTTTCAGAATCCTTTTATCCATAAAAAAAGGTAGAATTAAATTAATTCCAAACGAACGTATTTACCATACAAGACGGAACGAAGAAATATTCTTTCCTAGATCCAGTAAAACTATAGGACAACGAAACACTAATTTTTTAGCGCCAAGATTATATAGCTTATTATCCTCAGAGATAAGAAATGCATGCTCCTACAGTGCTTTTAAAATTAAACTAAAATCT
This sequence comes from Psylliodes chrysocephalus, assembly GCA_927349885.1. Taxonomy (NCBI): domain Eukaryota; kingdom Metazoa; phylum Arthropoda; class Insecta; order Coleoptera; family Chrysomelidae; genus Psylliodes; species Psylliodes chrysocephalus. The sequence continues at coordinate 6,884,878 of OV651815.1, forward strand.
TTATTTGCAAATGGAGGAGGAACAATGTTTAGTGAGGTGGTTAATAATTATTAATTATTTATTTATTTTTACAATAATGAAAATGGAAACTGACTTCTTTAAATTAAATTGCATTTTTCGGTCTTTATTGTAACGTTTTACCCAAATTACGTCCTAATATCCCTGATGTGACCTTTTAACCGAATATGTCAAGTATTATTTTGCTTCTGATTGTGACTTGTTCTCTACTGTGACGTTATATGTACACTAACTTGTTCATAAAACTTATTTTAATGCATCTACATCACATACAAGTGAAATTTTTCACTTCTGTGATTTTTTTCATGTTTATTCTGAATTACCCATTTTTATTGTATTTACTGTAAACAAATTTCTTACATGAATAAACATTATTATTATTATTGTTATTATTATTATTATTATTATATTATTATTATATCTGATCACAAAATAATTGTGTTTACGTTAGAGAGCCACATTCCTGAGACGATCCTCAGGAGGAATTCTAGAAAAACAGATTGGGACAAATAAATACAACACCATTCTAAAACAAAATTTAGCTCTTATCCAGACAAAAAAGGGGCCCAGGCACCCACTTGCTCTGGAAAGCGATCTCGAAGAACTAAATGGGGCAATACTTGAGGCATATGAATTAAACTACCCCATTCAAAGAAATAGAACTAGTAGGGGTGCTCCTTGGTTGAACCGTCATCTGTTAAACTTCCGATCCGAAGTGAGGAAGCTCTATAATAGGATCAAGCATAGCGGAGATTGGCAGAGCTACACCGAGGCACTTACTACCTACAACAAAGAAATCAGGAAAGCTAAACGTAACAGCTTCAAAAAATTCTGCGAGGATATTAACTCTACACCTGCGGCAGCGAGACTGCCAGGGCCCTGACTAAAGGGAGAGTTGATACAGTTATGGCATTAAAGAAACCAAATGAAAGCTTCACGGAGAGTGAGGAGGAAAGAGCCCGCCTCTTACTCGAAACTCACTTTCCTGGAAGCACACCTTTTCTAATAAGGGGCACAACTAAGGTAAGCAGGCCCCCAAGAGAGGTCGCTGTAGTGGCTAAACACATATGCAGCAGAAATCGGTTAAAGTGGGGCGTAAACACTTTTGAACCGTTTAAGTCTCCAGGTGTGGATGGAATATTTCCTGCCCTGCTTCAGCGGACACAGGAAAAATTACTATCACACATAATCCAGCTATCCTGGAGCCGGGATATATACCAGAAGCATGGAGAAGGGCCAGAGTCACCTTTATTCCAAACAGTGGCGGTTTGCCCGTAAGGACAATTGGGCACGTGCCCTAGTATAATAAACCAAAAAAAAAAAATAACTTACATATTTTATATTTTCCTCAATGCCTATAATTATTTAATCTAATATTCAGCGCAAACCGCGTTGGCACGACACTGGACGACCGGGCGATGAGCGACGTCCCGAGAATTCCGAAATTAAAAGGAAGATGGGCACAGGGTACAGTAAATGTGTGCCTCTGTTGTTTTCTCTCCCATTATGATGCGAAAAACAAGGACAACGACAATATCGCTTAGCAAGAGATGAACACATGCGATGGATTATACGTCACAAGCGGGGCGCTGTCCTCATCGTGACGTGCTGTACCCATGGCACAAATTACCTGGACCAGATACGAATGTACGCAGCGGTATCTTTACCGGCTCCCGGTTTCGGCCTAAGGTGCGCGTTTGTTGGACCATGATAATTATTTATTGTGATTACGAAAAAACGTTAGTTGGACCATTGGAATAGTTAAGAAATAAAACTACAAAGAAAAATAACTTTTTTTTTATAAAGCATTCAAAAATATGAAAAAAAATCAATAATATTTATAAATGGGACAAAATTTTAATTTTTCTTTTGGTTTTGTCTGACTCTTTCGAGGATTTTAAATCTCTGTTTGCATATTTAAGAGTATAAAAAATTCTGTATAAATAATTTAATGGTGTACATTTTCGCAAATTGTTGGCAATGATGATCAAATTCTATTTTGCTCATCACAAAAAGATATGCGTTGGAAATTTCAGGCTTAGTTGACAAACTATCAAATAGAGATATAAATATTTTTTCTAATTTGAAAATATAAAAGAGAAATTTTTCGCTGGGAGATTTTAAATTGCCAAACACCTTTTCTTCAGAGTCGTATGCTTTAAAATGCTCCTACACGATGGAATTTTACATCGAAGTGTGTCAATACTATTTATGTTTATAAAGAGGATTTGATTAAATGTCTCGAAGAAATTATGAACACAGAATTCGATAAAAAAACTATTAATCAGACTAAAGGGTTGATAAATTTTGAAAGACAGATTTTAGTTTCTGGTTATTTTTCTTCAGCAAAATAATGACAAATTGCGATATACTTTTTGATCAACTGCTCGATGCTCTCAAGGTTAAGATAAACATATCAAATTTTGCAGCAGCTATTTAAAATATTAGAAATAATATAGACACGCTACCCACCTAACAATTGCAAGTTTATTTGATAGTGAAAAATTTAAAGACTACCGAGGTTGTTTTCCAAATGAGGACGTTAAAATGTGTGTAGTTTATTTCCAAACGTAAACAGCTTAAAATTCAAAAACGAACTGTCCATACTTTATACCCGAGATGACTTTGTGCAACACAATGGGGCCGTACCGTTATTACAAATGTTTTTTGAGAACAATTTGACAATTACATTTTCGGAATCTGTGGAGCTGCTAACTATCCTGTGGTACAATTCCCATGACCACAGTGGATAATGAAAGATGTTTTTCGAAACTAAAACCTATTAAAACATTTTTAAGGAACACTATGTGCCAAGATAGATTGTGCGCATTAGCCATGTTATCCATCGAAAAAAAACTTATTCGGTCCATTCCAAATTTTAATAATCTGGTCATCAATCACTTCGCTAGCCAAATCCAGAAGAACTATAAAAAGTAGTATACAACTGCAGCGGTACCTAGCAGTTAGTCTTCAATTTTGTAATTTTTAATTTGTTTTGAAATATATTTAATTTTCATTAAGCGGAGAACCTGTTTTCCTAAGGGAAAAATTAATCCCGGGATTCCTTTTCAGTGTGTGCCCCACTGCCGCTAGTGCCCACGAGCCGCCACTGATTCCAAAAGTAGGGAAAAAGAATACCACACATCCTAAATCCTTCCGACCAATCAGCCTCACATATTTTGTATTAAAAACAATGGAGAAGGCTGTTGATAATTATATCAGAACGGAAGTCCTGGAAAGGGTGCCACTCCACCACAGCCAACACGCGTACCGAGCAGGAAGATCTACAAAAACTGCCCTGGTACAGTTGACTGACGTAATCCAGGATGCACTAATAAACAAAGAAACGGTCGTGTGTGCCTTCCTAGACATAGAAGGAGCTTTTAACAACACCCCACAACCAGAGAATGTCCACAATAAGGAGGAGTTCTATCCCTACTAATCTGGAACTTAACCGTAGACGAACTTCTGTGCAGATTGACTGACCTCTCGGCATACCCTGTCAAGGTTATGACGACGACATAGTCATATTTGCTAGAGGCGTTTGGAAATATCTTGTGTGATATAGTCCAACGAGGACTAGAACATACCAAAAGATGGTGTCGTGAAGTAGGACTTAGTATAAACCCTACAAAAACAACACTAATAGCCTTTCCAAGGAAAAGAAAACTTAAATTAGACGGGATAGATATAGAATGGAAAAATGAAGTCAAATATCTAGGCCTAACCCTGGACAACAAACTTCTCTGGAACACACATGAGAAGAAAGGCCACAAAAGTCCTAATGCGGTATGCAGAAACATTGAGGGTAAACGATGGGGATGTAACCCAAACATACTGTGCATCACCGGTGCAATGAGAACCTGTCCTAAGGCCACAATGGAGGTGATCTTAAACCTCGCCCCTCTACATTTGATGATATGAGAATATGGCAAAAAGGACACGATATAGAATGATCAGGAACGGAGTAATCAGACGAAAGTCTACTTGCTTCAGGACTAAAGATACCTGGGACATGCAACAGGATGAAATGCTAAAGAAGTAGTTTTGTGAAAAACTTTAAAACCACAGAGTTGGGCATTAAGAAAGAATGGAGCCAAAAATCCATCGCGCTTGCAACCGAAAGATATGCTATTCGGTGGTATACGGACGGTTCCAGAACCATAGAAGGAACTGGAATAAGAGTGTATGGGCCGAGAACCAAGCACTCCGAAAGCTTGGGAAAATAACCAAGCATCTTCCAGGCGGAAATTCATGCCATCAAGAAGTGTATCCAGTTTAATATCGAGAGAAACTATCATAGACAAGAGATTATTATCATGTCCGATAGCCGGTGTTACGTGAAATTAATTTTTAATCAATTTCAAATTTATTTTTAACAACAACTTCTCCATAACCCCTCGTAATACAATCTATGACTCCGGCCCTAGCATTAATACCATTATCGATTTTTACACAAAGCACCGTTTGCGCGCGAAATCTAGTGGTCACAAAACCGATTCGCTTGGAATCAATCGCAAAGTAATTGTTCTGTGTCAATCGCTCTTTCTGATGTCTCGAGTTCAATGTGTCGGATGTACCGATAAATGTGCCTACTATGAATAGTTTTCCTTAATTCTTTAATTTGTGTTTATTAAGTGTGAACGTTGGGATAATTGTCAGGTAAATGTTTTTCTTTTATTCCCATTTTGTTGGATTTAGTTGCAAACCCAATGCTCGGCCATGTGCTTTTTTTTATTACCACCATGCTGGAAAAAGCCGGTTTCTATATTTTATTTCATTTTATATAGATTATAGCTACCCTAACTAATAATATTTTTTAAGCTTTCTTATATCTATTAATATAAATGTGTTACGATTGAATTACTTTGATATATACGCGGGGAGGCAACTAAATAATTGAATTACAAGTCATTTTGGAAATACAGTTTAAACGGAAATTTATGGCTCCTAACTTATTTTTGCCTTATAAATATTTTATATTCTGTTCAGATAATGTAACTTTAATATTTTTCGTAATATTTTATATTTTGTTCAGATGGCGTAACTTAAATATTTGTCGTGATATTTTATATTCTGATGTAACTTTGATATTCATTCCGTTTATGCATAAATCCGTTAGATTTCCAAACTGGCATGTATATGTACTTTTACACACGGTACTCAGGTTCTTTTATTTCTAAACCTGTAGTGGCTCCTCCCAGTATCCAAGAGGCCTCCAAGAAGTACTCCTCCCAGTATCCAAGAAGTACTCCTCCCAGTATCCAAGAAGCCTCCAAGAAGTACTCCTCCCAGTATCCAAGAAGCCTCCAAGAAGAAGTACTCCTCCAAGTATCCAAGAAGAATACTCTATACCTTCAAATATTGTCTCCAACAAGAAGAGGCTACTCTACCGCTAAGTACTGTCTTTACTGTCTCAAAGAAGAAGTACTGTCTCCAAGAAGAGTACTCTACCTCCAAGGACCGTCTCTAAGAAGAAGCTCTAAAACGTATTAAGAAGCTCCAAAGTCCTCCAGGAAGCTCCTAGTTGCCTCTAGCTATAAAAAGGAAAGTACCGTATCTACGTACCAAAATACCACCATCTATCAGTATCGTCAGTAAACTTTATCACTCATTCATTCAACTCATTCACTATTTAATTTGTAAAATTAATCTTTCACTTTTTTAATAAATGTATTAAATTTTCTGTTTCTTTTATTTGCCACAACTCTTACAGATAACTTTAAGTACCAGAGACAGACTCAATTAAACAGGACATTTAAAATCAGAAGTTTTCCAAGTTACTGAAAAACTTGGTGGCTCTCAACTTTTTTTTGTCATTGCTTTACTTTAATATCTTTCATTTTATCTTAAAGTAGATCTTGGCCCGCGAACAGGTCAAGCTATTCTAATTTTATTTGTCCTGGTCAATTTTTGAATCCACACATGTCAACAATTTGAGCTAAATTACTTATTAAATAATTAACAACATAGAAATCTAGAAAAAAGGTAACACCAAGCAGCCATCAAAGCGCTGAGATCTTATATAATCAGCTCAAAAATGGTCTGGAGATGCCTAGAACTATTGAATGAGCTAGGCGAGAAAAATAAAGTTACTCTCACTTGAGTCCCGGGACATAACGCGGTACAGGGTAACGAGATTGCAGATAGTCTTACAAAGAAAAGGGCTCAAACACTCTTTGTAGGACCTGAGCCGTTTTGAGAAGTATCGACAGTAACATAATATTAGGAGAGAAAGAATTGGGCAGTAGAAGAACCGATAATTGGAACAATCTCTTGGGGTTGAGACAGGCTAAGATACTTCTGGGTGAATATAACCAGAAAATATCGGAAGCCTGCATCTGCCTGACCAAGAACATGCTACGTATTGTAACAGTGATCCTTACCGGGCATTTAAATTAAAAGGACACTTAGTAAACTGAGAGTAGTATAGGATAGTGAGTGCAGATTCTGTGCACTATACCTAGGATGATATCAAATAGAATAGGGAGATTTACTTAACTTGAACCAACTCCAAATCCTACACTATCTTGAGAAGATAGGATTGGAAGGATCGTTATAAGCATTGAGACATTTTCTTGGTGCATTAGCGACAGAAGGGGACACAATAGATATTTTAGGTCGTAGTGTATTAACACCCCATTCCCAACATAACGTAATGAGGCTAAATATTATGCCTCTTTAATTTGTTGTATCGTGTATCTACCTTATCTGGCGTCAATCCATAATAAATTAATTTGTTAGAAAAAAAAAAACAATTTTTAAGGTTTCAGTTATATATTTACTAAAAATACCTATACAAATATTGTAAAATTACCAAAAAATGGCAACAAAATGAATTCAAATAAAATGGTAAAATATTCGTTATCAAAAATTACTGCGTTATGAACGCAGCAGTGATGTCAGTCTAGTTTAGGAATGTTACCATATTCACTTATCATATATGTTCTTATAAGAAAGTTAACAGAAAATGCATCCGTTTTATGTAAATTAAAAAATAGAATGACTAACTCTGTTATGTAGCTTGAAAATATTTTTCTATATAATTTTCGGAAAAAAAATGGGGACTCTTTTGTGTTGTCCTCATATTAAAAAATCTTATTTCTAAAATAACTTTATAACCAAGTAATTTAATTATTAAATAGGATTATATTAATGTTGTTTCTTGAAAGTGTAAGATTTAAATATCTAATTTCTCTCCAATTTTTAATTATTGTTCATGCTTTAAAAACAATTTTAACTTGCACCGGAAAGATTGTTAGATTAATGTTTTAGAGATATAACTGTCTCCATGAAATCCATGAAAAAAACTCTTAAAATTCGATAAAAAAATACAAAAAATTACCAAATCAATCAAGTGTATCAAAAATAAATCAAAACATAAAACTTAGCATTTAAAAATTTGCAACCTCCCACAAAATTCTATTATTTCTCTTCTTAAATCCTACTTCCTCCAAAAACACATTCTAATTGCGCAAGTAACAATAAAAAAAAATGGCTAGTTAGTGTTCAACGAGGGGACCCCAGAAATATTTGCTAATCCTGTCCTGTTCTTCAGTCAAGAAGAAATCCCTGCCGTGCTTGACAAACTCCTTTTGGGAAATTTTTCCGTCGCCGTTCGAGTCAATGGCTCTAAATGCCAGAATGGCATCTTCCTCGTTGAGGCCTAACACGTTGAAGAACAATTTGAATTCTTCTACTGTTATTTCGCCCGATCTATCTTTATCCACAGCCTAAAAAAATAAAATACGAATATCAACAAATGTAACATATTTCCATGTAGATATTTTTAAGTGAGACCCCTGTATTGTTAATTTTCGTTTACAGAGACCTCACAAACCGCAAGATATACAATGTCGGTAAAATGGTTCATAAAAGTTTAAGATTTTCCGGCAACTTTCGGAGGTATTCGACAAAATACGAAGAAGCTCATTGTCCAGCGTTACTTATTATAAAATATACAGCGTGTCCCAACAATTTTTATACAACTATACAAATCCATAGTCAAGCATGAAATTTATAAAATTAAAAAATATACAATCCGCTTCAGTATTGGTTTTGGATTACTTATTGAATAAAGTAATTCAAAATCATTTAAAAATAAGTACAATGATATTTAAACTTTATCACATTTTTCAATTTCTATTTCCTATCAACATTTTAATTAATATTTTGCATTATAATGAAATTTAAAAGTATTTTACTCTTTATTATAAATTAATATTTTGGTTTTCACTGCATACCACCTGTATTTTATAAAATTTAATATTTGATTATGAATTCCTAAATAATGTAAAACTTCTTATCAAGAATAATTCTTTTTTGTAAAATGTAAGATTAAACTTTTTCCCATTTGTATAAAACTTTTTATATAAAAAAAATTATTTGAAGTTTTTATTGCGAGAATACGCTAATTTAGTGATGATGCAATTTTAGTTCCACTGACAATTAAAGTGTCCGTAGACTTTTTGAGTGCGTTTTGTTCTTATTGTTAATCTAAACTATTTCGTTTTTTACTTTTATAAATATATTTCTTAAGAGGGTTCTATACCCGTCCGCCATATTGGAAATGTTAATGTTCAAATTGCGGGCTTAATACTCACCAAAAAAAATATCTTTTTTGTATCCGTGCTTCTTATGCATCGTAGATTGGCGCATGATAACTTTTTTTTATAAACATAAAAAAAATAAAATGAAAAAAGTCATATACGTATAAATGTTATCACCCGCCATTCTTCATTTGCCACTGAACAACTTGTGTATTTACCATTTTTGAAAAAAGTAAGTAGTTTTTTCTTAAATTTAACATTGCATAAAAATTTCAGAGGGCACCGGGAGGTGCTGCCCCCAACGGTCCTCTTTTACGTTTGGATACCATGATAATCAATATTTTCTATACCAGATGGCGCACCAATCGCGAAAAGTATGTTCAGTTGCCTAAACCAATAAATATTACAGAGATACTTTCCGATCGATGTATAAAATTGCAAACAACACGATACACAGAATAACGGTGTGTTCCTGCGCATGCAGCTGACTGACGGTGACGTCACGTGGGACAGAATTGTTAGTATTAAATGGGAAATAGTGTTTGAAATTCGATATCGATATTCGATATCGCCGGTTTTAGATTTTATGCAGTTACTTAAGCTTTATTGGTTATTTTGTAATATATTCGTTTACAAATATGAAGGTTTAATGTAAATAATACTAATAAAAATATTAATTTTTTTCATAAATTCTACGTATTTTGTGACAAAATCCATAACCTGGATAAGATAAATAAAAAATATGGACTAAAAATATAAGTTTGACTGAAATTTGTACTTTCTGGGAGTGGTAGTTCCTTTTAAATTTATTTTCTTAGTATGCAGAAACAAATTATTTTTTTATAAAAAGCAAGTATACAAAAAATAATTTTTTATTTGGTAAATTTAATCATTTTTTTGCCAAGTTTACTTTGAAAATATTCAAAACCAATTTTTCTATTCATGTATCTTATTCTTATGTATGTTCCTGTCCTGCTCTTGCATAGTATTTCTTGAAAAGGGACCGTTGTATTGGGACAGGAAACTACTGCTTTATCTGCTAAAATTTTAAAATACCTATTTTCTTTGCTTAATAAAGCCCCATGCACCTGGTGGAATTCAGTTTTCTTCTCTTGCGTTTATGTTTACTACTTTCCTCAAAGTAGATAGGGCAACTTCATGCTAAAATAATATTTTAGCAACTTTTCACTGTCTCTAAACCTATTACACTTGTGCATTTTACTAACCATTATTGTTTAAATTAAGTTTGTCCTTTCTATGATAAGAATTTATCCATATTTTGTGGCATTCGAAAATATCTTACATTACACTATTTTTGAATTTCGCATTATGGATTTTGCAAGTCTCCACCGCGCAGCCCGGCCATTTAAATATTAATTCAGTTCTTCCCTATTATATATAAGAAAATATAGTCACTACTAACAAAAAAACAAATAAATTATTAAATTATTTTACACTATTCAATCAAAAAGTGTCAAAATAACTTGAAAGTTCGTCCCGAATTACGTCACTGCGCGGTTTGAACGAAATTTGAATCGTTAGTGGCTAGTATGTGTATCGTGGGCAAACAATAAATATTGTGTATTCGCTCCGTACGCGACAGCAGCGCCAATTCGTTTTGATACTAATGGACTATTTCTGCATACACTGACAAATGCAACTTTTAATAGAATTCGTAATTAAAAAGTATATATGGTAGTTTTAATAAAAGTATATGGATTTGTAAAACAAGTAAAACATTAATTTATTATTATTATATATTTTTATCGCTTAAATTAAAGAAAATTATGTATAATCGATAAAAATGAATAATAAAATATAGGCAGGCAACAGTATTTACTGGAAATTGTATGAGAAGTTGCCTAAGTCTAATAAGTTTTCATTGAAGAATTACTCTAATCTGTCAAAATAAAAAAATTCCATTTAATAATAGCGTGAAGTTAAAATGTATAAAAAAAGGATCATTACTTATATTTTCATTTTTGTTCGAAAGAAAACATAGAATGAATGATTAAAACTGATTTCCCATCAGTAAGTTACAAAATTGCGGGTCCAACCACATATAATAATCAAAGGCAGAAATCTTGAAATCTAGTCCTTGCTGAATGAACATTTAAGAATAAGGGATATTAAAGAACATGGTAAAATGATAATTTATTATTGATTTAAAACCTTTCAAGTTTCTGATGTCTACTATTTGCAGCATTACGGTTATTATTACAAAAATAAAGGTAATTTTTCTTCTTATTGTATATCTATCCATTTATATCTTTGATTTAATTTCCACTTTGCTACTGAAATTTTTTATATAAGTTTCACTGTTTTTTTTGCTAGTATTTGTTCAATTTTCAACACAGCAACTCCGGTTGCTTAATGTATTGTTTTTACCTACTTTTTTTTGAAAAAAAGTAAAATGTATACGTGTATTTGATATGCCAAAATTTCAAAATATCCCCCTAAAATGCACGAATTATCCGCAGCTAGCGCTAATATCGCTTTTGCTTCCCTTTCCATGACTTCGCACGGAGCGAATACGAGAATTGGTAGACTATGCAACCACAAATGCACAGAAATATATTTCAGGCTGCCTAACAATTTCTTTAAAGGAGGGGGTTATGGCGAAGACGTAAGGGACGAGGATTTTGAGGTTATGTATGAAATTGACGGAGCTGATGGGTATAGAACCCTCTTAAGTAGATAGATTATTTTGTTACCAATTACATCCCAACAAACTACTTATGTCTGGTAAAGTGACTTGTGACAAAAGTCGACTAATCAATGCAGACCCCCAAAAAAATAAAACCTATTAAAAGGTATGTCAAATTTAATTATGTTTTCGTTAAAAGTTTGGTTAAAAGTTAATTGTTAGTGGAAACAAAATTGCGTCACACTAATATGGCGTATTCGTATTTCCAGGACCACCTTCCAATTATTTTTTTAAAATGCGGTCCTGGATTTTTAACAAATTTTTTGTATGAGTAATTTTTGTATAGCTAAATAAAACGTAATTTTACTACGTTTCGTCTATTAAAATATCATCAGCTTTGTAGTCTGTTCAACTACCCTTTGTTTTTGAATAAAATAAGGTGAATCGTTTATCATATACCGCCGAAAACTTTATTCTAGGTTTTTTCGTATTGATACAAAAAACAACTCCTCGTACAGGACGATTTTAGTTTGAAGGATTGGAGGGGGCCACTTTTTACTAATTGCTGCATCGGCCCTTCAACCCTCGAGCAGTGGGATGAATAACCCCTACAATTAAATAGGGAAAGTACCAAGGATGACACATCATTGAAAAGGTAATTTGATGGAGAATTCGGCAATAAGACTATTGAGAAGTATAATATTTAATTTGAAAGCTAATTGTATTACTAATTCAATGCACTACATATCATTAATCTAAATATCTCCATATTGTACTTGCAACAAAATAAACTTTTTCTACACCCACATGGATATTAACTTATCTACGCACAGACTACAAAACGAAAAAGTATGCTATTGCGTTCAACTGAATGAATATATTTCATATCCATTCTAGGTAGTGAGAACATGCAAAAAAATGAAATCCACCAATCAGTTGTATGGGTACAACTATGAAAGTCGCAACCCCCCTTAGAAATCTCACCTTTGCAATCAGCAGCTGTTGTTTGACAGGTTGTACAGTTCATATTTTGGACACCCACCTACTATTATTTTTAAAATTTTAAATAAGTGACAATTCTGTCAAACTAATTGTCATTATATTTTTTAGTTATATACATTAAAATGAGTAACTTTTTGAAAAAAAAAAAAAAATTAATGAAATTATAAGAAAATAATCTAATTACGAGTATTAAAACTAAAATCTTAAAACTGGCGGTGGAGGTGAGGAAATGGTGTCTGTCTTCCACGTGGGAGAACCACATTCAAATCTCGGCCGGGGACTAGTAAAATTAATTTTTTTTTATGTTTATTTTATTTTATAAATTACAGTCATAAATTATTATAAACCTAAAATTTGTAGATTTTCGCTAGTGGGTCGTAGAAGAAATATACTGTACAACTCGAGTGGATTGTCTATATCCACTCTTGAAACACAAACTACTATAGCAATAATGCAAACAATGACTAATTTTCAGACTGTTGTAAGTGCAATATGGAGATATATTAGTAATAATAGAAGTTTGTGCAACAAGAGTGGATATGATGGCCATATCGCACGACGCCGTAGGCGGAGTGCTCAATCGTCTGAGTGCGATGTGGACAAGTCACTCGAGTTACACAGTATATTTTTTCTACAACCCACTATCGAAAATTTACAAATAAAAAAAATATTTTAGGTTATTAAGACAAAATAACTAATTTTAAAATAATTTATGTCTTTTAATAATTTTTAAAATAAAATAAACGAAAAAAAAGAAAAGTTCATTTCATTTTTCCCCATCCGAGAATCGAATTCCAGTCTTCCGTGTGGAAGACAAGAACGCTGTACCACCTATTCTTTTATTTTTGTTGCTTTAATACTCGTAATTAAATTGACTTCATGTAGTTTTATTTAAATTAACAAATTATTTATAATTGTAGTTGAAATTTTTACAGAAATGCTATTATTTATCGATTCTACACAAGAATAACCCATTTTAATGTATGTTTAATCTTAATAACTAAAAAATCTAACAATTAGTTTGACAGAATTGCCACTTATTTAAAATTTTAAAAATAATAACAATCGGTTGATCAAAATATGAACGGTGATTGGTGGACTTCATTTTTATGCAGTGAATGGATATGAAATATATTCGTTTAGTTGAAGGCAATAGCATACTTTTTTGTTTTGTAATCTGTGCGTAGATAAGCTAATATCCATGTAGGTGTAGAAAAAATTAGTATCACACTTTACAATAATAAAGTTTTTATCAAGGTAGAGGGTCCTAAAATCAAAAGTAACGCAATGGATAGTATTGTTGCCGAATTTTCCATAAAATTACCTTTTCAATAATGTGTAATTCTTCCTACTTTTCCCCTCAAACTAAATTCGACCAGTTCGAGCGTTTTTTGTTTTTCCATCAATACAAAATAAACCTGGTTGGAAAGTTTTCAGTGGCCCACCCTGTATAATATAACTAGTGGTATCGAGACTATCGATAATCGCATAAGCTAATGAACTCAGCGTGTTGTCAAAAATTAGTTTTTGACAACCCGTTTATGTGATTATCCATTAGGCATTCCAAACAAAATGGCTGCCCGTTTGAAATGACAGGCACATGATAGGTTATAATACGGCAACACTGTGGGAATGGTGGTTTGATAGGGTCAATGATATAGATATTTATATAGATTGATCATCCATGTTTTTAAAAATAAACATAAGCTTATGCCTTGAAGTAAAAATGTAGGCAACTAGTTTAAAATTCAAAGGCAAAATTGGTTATAAAACACATTTTTTGCTAAACCGATTCAAATTAATGAACACTTGCCAGGCAATATGGCCGCTCGCAAACAGTTTGATCAATCTATATATGTATCATTGACCCAGTCAATGACAACATGCCCACAGGGTTGCCATATCTTAACTGTCAGTTTTCTCTGGTAGCCATTTGGACAGGTCGTTGGAATATCTAATAGAACTACAACACACCAGGGGCGGCTTATGACCAAAATGTTGGGGGTTCACAGTAGCAGAATATAGATCCCGGTACAGATATAGGTAAAAAACTGTTAGTGTTTTAGAAAGGTATATTATAAACTTTCTAAAACACTGAAAGTTTTTTCATACATCTGTACTGATACCTATATTCTGTCACTGTGAACCACTCCACGAGCCGCTACTGTACAACACACAACCAAATTTTTATGAAATCACTCTATATTTCTGAATAAACTTTTTTTTTTAGGTTTATAGATTGATAATAAATTGAGATATAAGCCATACGTATCAAAATGTTTCCAAAAGGCCTACGCCAATTTAAAAATGTTATTTCCTCGCATGCTTTATCTATATCCAATAAAATTCTGCTTTGTGATTCTTTAGTTCTTAGTCATTTTATTTACTGTGATAGCGTATATGGCCCTTGTTTAGAAATTACTGACAAAAATCGTATCCAAAGAGTACAAAGATCCTGTCTAACGTTTTATTTATGGAATAAGAAAATTTGATAGAGCAATTCACAAATTAAGTGATGCTAAATGGTTGGTAATGACATCTAGAAGAAGGCTTCATAATATAAGGCTACTCTGTTTTACAAAATAATTTTATTTAAGTCGCCCCCATATTTTTTTAATAAAGTTAGATATCGTTTAGATATTCACAATATACGATCACGCGGTAAAATATCTCCACCACCTCATGACACTTCGATGTTCCAAAGATCATTTACTTTATAACGGAATTTCAACAGAGTTAAAAATTGCAGTATAAGTCGTTTTACGAAAACATATAAGAAAATGTTGTACAATAAGGAGATGTACATTAATTAGTCTCTAAATAAACATTAATTTATTAGTCTATATATTTTTCTCTCGAATACATAATTTTAAAATTATTAAATATTGATATTGTAGTTCAAAGGTTGGTTATACACGCCTGTCAACATTTATTTTTTTTTGTCTACGGCTGGTACTTAGAATCAGTTTTACTGTATGTCAGCTCTATTTTGCAGTGTTATATTAAGGTTTTCTTTTACAATTATATTTTTTGTTCTATATTCTGTGTAACTGCAAATAAATGAATTTTTTATTATTATTATTATTATTATTATTATATTATTATCATTTAATTGTTTAGTACAAGAAACTATCGAACCCATACTGTATAAAAACCTAAAAGAAGCTACTTGAGCAAACATCGAGAACATTCGAGCGACTTAGACTCGAAACTATTATCAGACTACATCGTACTTGTCAAACTACATCAATTCATGAGCGCTACAATGAAATTCGGATCATAACCAACGAATACTATTAATGTATGGTTCCGTCTGTTCGTCCGATGCACGATAAATCAAAAATGAAAAACGATATCAATTTGAAAATTTTAGGAAAAATTAAGCTCTATAACGAGACGAGGCTTATTGATTTTGAAAAAATCTGAATAAAAATTGGGGGTTAAGGGGGGTTGAAACACAAAAATAAAAATAATATCAACTTGAAATTTTTAGCAAAAACCTAGCTCTATAATAGGAAAAAGCCCTTTGATTTTGAAATAATCTGATTAAAAACGTGGGGCTAATAAATTAAAAAAAAAATCATAAATGAAAAATGAAAGGCGATATCAACATGAAATTTTTAGTTCTACAAGGGAATATAGCCTATTGATTCTAAAAAAAAAAATTTATAAAAATGGGAGAATATGGGGGGTTGAAAAAATCCTAAGTCAGGAACAAAAAACTATATCAAATTAAAATCTTCAGGAAAATCAAGCTTTATAATGGGAACCCTTTATGTCCCCGATAAAGATTTTTTTTAGAAATGTAAGAAATAAGTTTGATATATCAATTAGAGGCACCTATGTAGGTCAAATTAATTTTTTCAAAATTTTTGTGCCCCCTCCTCCTAAAAATTTGGGGCCGGGACTTTCAAGTAACGTCAGGGTAAAAAAAGGCATAATGTAAATTGTAAAATATATATATATATATATATATGTATGTCAAAGGGCAGTTTTGAGGACATTTTGCAACCCCTATATACAAACGTATACATTTGTATACATTTGATATACAATCGTATATATCCAACTTTTAGTTCAAAATATGCCAAAATAACTTATATATATAATATGGATTGGCATATATGGGAACATTGACTTATATCATATACAGTGTGTCTTAAAACTAAAAATGGAGAAATTACTCGATGACTAATGTCATATTTGAATTCACTGACAAACAAAATTCTTTTCTGAAATATTTTGTAGAAACCCTGTTTTACATTTTTATTTTAAATACCATTTAAAATAAAATTTCTTCATTATTTATAGTTTGCTAGAGTCGTCCAAAGTATTTTAATACTGGTTAAAAAATCAAAAAATTATACAGGTATTTAAATATGGATATACATGTACGGCAACATAAACTTGGAACAACTGTGGGAAAGAGTACGCAAAAAATAATGTCAGATTTAAATATTAACCTAAGAAACTCTTTTTGCAATTGTTTCTAAAAATAGATTTGCACTTGTATTTTTTATATTTTAAATAGTATTTAAAAAATATTTTCATTGTTTTGCTAAAGGGGTCCAATGTATTTAAAATGCTGGGTTTTTGGGGCAAAAAAACCAAATCTGAATTTTGTTCTTGTCCACCGCAACCTTTTTAGACCTATTGTGGGACTTCGTTACAGAGTATGTCTTCTTAGCTTAGTCTTTATTAATAAAACTTATAAGCTTTAGAAACGTCAATCTAGCCTTCACACTGACACGTGAAGTGGATTATTTTTATCTTCTTCTTCACCGAACCTGCACAATGTTGCTTTATCTGCTTGATTGATGACATTCTGTATAATATCAAATTCAATGTTCTAATATGCTAATACATATACAGGGTGGACCAATTATCTCCCCGCAGAGTATAGCGCCGAAACTAATTGAGATATCAAAATAAAACAAAAACCGATTTGTTTTGTTCAAAAATCCCCATAACTAGAAAATAGTTTCATTTATACAGAGTACTCAAAGTTCAAGTAGCAAAACATTTTGATAAAATTTTTATTTAAAACGCCCTGTATATTTTTACATTTTTAGATTTCTACTTCAATGACCTTTACAAAAATGTATTGTTTTTGTAAACATGATGCTGTATTGCCATGTTATTCAAATTTTTCTTAAATTTACTGAAAAATCGGTACATTTTAAAAATATTCAAAAACTCTTTTATCCTACAAATTCGAAAAATAAGTTTTGGCTAAAGTTAGTTGAGACCCGAACTTCTTATCTCGTCCATATTTCATAATTATTTCAATATGTACATATTATAAGATATTATATTTTCGAAAATTAAACTATAAAAAACTTCGATTTTTTAAATGAAACGGTCTGTATATTATTCAATATTTTGAAAGCCTATTACACAAGCTTTCCACGGATGCAACATCTTATAGGTTTAAATTAAATCATTTTGAAATTTTTAAAAGAAAAGTTCATTAAGCGGGAATAAAAACTAATTCACAAATTTACCGAAAAAATTGTATTTACTTATTTTTAAACTACATTAAATGCTCAAAATGTCTTCCATTTTGTTCAATGCATTTCCTTAGCCTTTTTTTTTAATGAACTACGGACGTTTGTAAGCATTTCAGGAGTGATTGTTGTGAAGGCCTCTTGAATGCGTTCTTTCATATTTTTTTTGTGGTGTCCAGTTCACTGTAAAACTTCTCCTTAATATGACTCCACAAAAAGAAATCCAAGGGAGTGAGATCAGGGGACCTACCAGGTCAAGATATGGGACCTGCTCGCCCTATCTAATGATTTCCAAAATGAGCCAATTACGGACGTTTAACTGGTAAGGTGGTGTAGCACCATCTAATTGAAACCACAATATATTGGCACACGCTTTCCTGTAAAATAATTTTTTAAAAATGATAGAAATATTGCGTCATTTACAGTTCCATTAAAAAAAAAAAGTACCTATACATAGTTATCTATTATGCCCGCTCAAACATTCAGTGACCACCGGACTTAAGACGTTGTTCTAAAAAGGTGCTTGTTTGTGTCTGGGTAATAATGAAAATTGTGTCAATATATACAGAACTATTTTTAGCTGTATTTTATCACAATAGAAATTTTATTAAGAAATCTGTATTTATCTTATTAATTAGCCAACTACAATTTGCCACTCTCTGTGCGAAATCTTGAGGTAATAATTTTTGATATAGCTGAATGTGATATGGATGAAACTTATTTTTCATAATAATGCGCCTTATGGTAGTCGTCAAAATATTTAAATGGTTACTTAGTTTCCTCTTACTTGTATATGGATTTTCAATATTACTAGTGATTGGCCAAAATTTCATTTTCTTCAGTAAGTACTGTAGCAGTTCGATGGTGTTTTTCATAATCCACATTACCGCTTCTTTCTCTATACTTGTTTTAAGACATACTGTATATTATCAAAGTCAAAGTCTCCATATATGCCAATACATATTTTAATACCTAAATATTACTTCAGATTTTGATTTTTTAACCACAAAAACAAAGGAATATGATTTATTTTACGATTCTGGTAAGCTCCATTAACATTCTGTTTTAAATGCCATTTAAACTTCAAAAACTACAAGGGCAAATAAATGTTTATAAAATATTGCAAAAAAAGCGTTTTCGAGGTCAGTGAACTCAAATCTAAAGTTATTTTTGTCGTATTCTTTCCTATAGTAGTTTTAAGACACACTGTATATTATCAAAGTTAATGTCCCCATATATGCCAATCCATGTTTAAATACCTAGATTTTATTTTAGATTTCGTGTTTGAAATCCCAAAATCATAGGACTAAGAAACATTGGACGACTCTTAAGCAAACTGTGTAGACATCTTTTGTATTAAATGCCCTTTAAAGAATAAAAAGTGCGAGTTTAAATGGATTTTTAAAAAATATTGCTATAAAGCGTTTTCGAGGCCAGTTAAACTCAAATCTGACATTTTTTTGCGTAAGTTTTCCTATACTTGTTTTAAGACATACTGTATATTATCAAAGTCAAAGTCCCAATAGGCCAATCCATGTTTAAATACTTATGTATTACTTCAGATTTTGTTAGCCCAAAAACTCAGAAATATAAAATATTAGACGATTCTGGCAAGCTCAGTTAACATTTGGTTTTAAATGCCATTTAAACTTTAAAATGTACGAGGGCAAATTATTAATGTTTATAAAATATTGCAAAAAAAGCGTTTTCGAGACAAGTGAACTTAAATCTAAAGTTATTTTTGTCGTATTCTTTCCTATAGTTGTTTTAAGATACACTGTATATTATCAAAGTTAATGTCCTCATATATGCCAATCCATTTAAATACCTAGATAATATTTAATATTTCGTGTTTGAAATCCCAAAATCATAGGACTAAGAATTATTGGACGACTCTAAAGCAGACTATGTAGACATTGTTTGTATTAAATGCCTTTTAAACTATAATAAGTGCGAGTTCAAATGGATTTTTATAAAAAATTGCTCCAAAGCGTTTTCGAGGCCAATTAAACTCAAATCTGACATTTTTTTGCGTAATTTTCCCTATACTTGTTTTAAGACACACTGTATATTATCAAAGTCAAAGTCCCCATATATGCCAATACATATTTTAATACTTACTTCAGATTTGGATTTTTTAACCCCGGAAACGCAAGAATATGATATATTATACCATTCTGGTAATCTTCGATAACATTTTATTATAAATGCCAATTAAACTTTATAAAGTACGAAGGCAAATAAATGTTTATAAAATATTGCAAAAAAAAATCGGTTTTGAGGCCAGAGAACTCAAACCTAAAGTTATTTCTTTCGAAATCTTTCCTATAGTATTTTTAAGACACACTGTATATTATCAAAGTTAATGTCCTCATATAGAAAAAACCAAGTTTAAATACCTAGATAATATTTTAGATTTCGTGTTTGAAATCCCAAAATTATAGTACTAAGATTCATTGGACGACTCTAAAGCAAACTGTGTAGAAATTGATGTATTAAATGCCTTTTAAACAACAAAAAGTGCGAGTGCAAATGGATTTTTATAAAATATTGGTCTAAAGCGTTTTCGAGGCCAATTAAACTCAAATCTGACATTTTTTTGCGTAATTTTCTCTATACTTGTTTTAAGACACACTGTATATTATCAAAGTCAAAGTCCCCATATATGCCAATACCTATTTTGATTCCTAAATATTACTTAAGATTTGGATTTTTTAACCCCAAAAACGCAGGAATATGATATATTATACCATTTTGGTAATCTCCGATGACATTTTGTTTTAAATGCCATTTAAACTTTAAAAGTACGAAGGCAAATAAATGTTTATAAAATATTGCAAAAAAGCTGTTTTGAGGCCAGAGAACCCAAATCTTAAGTTATTTCTGTCGAAATATTTCCTACAGTAATTTTAAGACACACTGTATATTATCAAAGTTAATGTCCTCATATATGCCAATCCATGTTTAAATACCTAGATAATATTTTAGATTTCGTGTTTGAAATCCCAAAATCATAGTACTAAGATTCATTGGACGACTCTAAAGCAAACTGTGTTAGAAATTGTTTGTATTAAATGCCTTTTAAACAATAAAAAGTGCGAGTGCAAATGGATTTTTATAAAATATTGGTCTAAAGCGTTTTCGAGGCCAATTAAACTCAAATCTGACATTTTTTTGCGTAATTTTCCCTATACTTGTTTTAAGACACACTGTATATTATCAAAGTCAAAGTCTCCATATATGCCAATACATATTTTGATTCCTAAATATTACTTCAGATTTGGATTTTTTAACCCCAAAAACGCAGGAATATGATATATTATATCATTTTGGTAATCTCCGATAACATTTTGTTTTAAATGCCATTTAAACTTTAAAAGTACGAAGGCAAATAAATGTTTATAAAATATTGCAAAAAAGCGGTTTTGAGGCCAGAGAACCCAAATCTTAAGTTATTTCTGTCGAAATATTTCCTATAGTAGTTTTAAGACACACTGTATATTATCAAAATTAATGTCCTCATATATGCCAATCCATGTTTAAATACCTAGATAATATTTTGGATTTTGTGTTTAAAATCCCAAAATCATTGTACTAAGATTTATTGGACGACTCTAAAGCAAACTGTGTAGAAATTGTTTATATTAAATGCCTTTTAAACAATAAAAAGTGCGAGTGCAAATGGATTTTTATAAAATATTGGTCTAAAGCGTTTTCGAGGCCAATTAAATTCAAATCTGACATTTTTTTGCATAATTTTCCCTATACTTGTTTTAAGACACACTGTATATTATCAAAGTCAAAGTCCCCATATATGCCAATACATATTTTAATACTTACTTCAGATTTGGATTTTTTAACTCCAGAAACGCAGGAATATGATATATTATACCATTCTGGTAATCTTCGATAACATTTTGTTATAAATGCCATTTAAACTTTATAAAGTACGAAGGCAAATAATTGTTTACAAAATATTGCAAAAAAAATCGGTTTTGAGGCCAGAGGACTCAAACCTAAAGTTATTTCTGTCGAAATCTTTCCTATAGTATTTTTAAGACACACTGTATATTATCAAAGTTAATGTCCTCATATAGGAAAATCCATGTTTTAATACCTAGATAATATTTTAGATTTCTTGTTTGAAATCCCAAAATCATAGTACTAAGATTCATTGGACGACTCTAAAGCAAACTGTGTAAAAATTGTTTATATTAAATGCCTTTTAAACAATAAAAAGTGCGAGTGCAAATGGATTTTTATAAAATATTGGTCTAAAGCGTTTTCGAGGCCAATTAAACTCAAATCTGACATTTTTTTGCATAATTTTCCCTATACTTGTTTTAAGACACACTGTATATTATCAAAGACAAAGTCCCCATATATGCCAATACATATTTTAATACTTACTTCAGATTTGGATTTTTTTAAACCCAAAAAGGCAGGAATATGATATATTATACCATTCTGGTAATCTTCGATAACATTTTGTTATAAATGCCATTTAAACTTTAAAAGTACGAAGGCAAATAAATGTTTATAAAATATTGCAAAAAAGCGGTTTTGAGGCCAGAGAACTCAAATCTTAAGTTATTTCTGTCGAAATATTTCCTATAGTAGTTCTAAAACACACTGTATATTATCAAAGTTAATGTCCTCATATATGCCAATCCATGTTTAAATACCCAGATAATATTTTGGATTTTGTGTTTAAAATCCCAAAATCATAGTACTAAGATTTATTAGACGACTCTAAAGCAAACTGTGTAGAAATTGTTTATATTAAATGCCTTTTAAACAATAAAAATTGCGAGTGCAAATGGATTTTTATAAAATATTGGTCTAAAGCGTTTTCGAGGCCAATTAAACTCAAATCTGACATTTTTTTGCATAATTTTCCCTATACTTGTTTTAAGACACACTGTATATTATCAAAGTCAAAGTCCCCATATATGCCAAAACATATTTTGATTCCTAAATATTACTTAAGATTTGGATTTTTTAACCCCAAAAACGCAGGAATATGATATATTATACCATTTTGGTAATTTCCGATAACATTTTGTTTTAAATGCCATTTAAACTTTAAAAGTACGAAGGCAAATAAATGTTTATAAAATATTGCAAAAACGCGATTTTGAGGCCAGAGAACCCAAATCTTAAGTTATTTCTGTCGAAATATTTCCTATAGTAGTTTTAAGACACACTGTATATTATCAAAGTTAATGTCCTCATATATGCCAATCCATGTTAAAATACCTAGATAATATTTTGGATTTTGTGTTTAAAATTCCAAAATCATAGTACTAAGATTTATTGGACGACTCTAAAGCAAACTGTGTAGAAATTGTTTATATTAAATGCCTTTTAAACAATAAAAAGTGCTAGTGCAAATGGATTTTTATAAAAGATTGGTCTAAAGCGTTTTCGAGGCCAATTAAATTCAAATCTGACATTTTTTTGCATAATTTTCCCTATACTTGTTTTAAGACACACTGTATATTATCAAAGTCAAAGTCCCCATATATGCCAATACATATTTTAATACTTACTTCAGATTTGGATTTTTTAACTCCAGAAACGCAGGAATATGATATATTATACCATTCTGGTAATCTTCGATAACATTTTGTTATAAATGCCATTTAAACTTTATAAAGTACGAAGGCAAATAATTGTTTACAAAATATTGCAAAAAAAAATCGGTTTTGAGGCCAGAGGACTCAAACCTAAAGTTATTTCTGTCGAAATCTTTCCTATAGTATTTTTAACACACTCTATATTATCAAAGTTAATGTCCTCATATAGGAAAATCCATGTTTTAATACCTAGATAATATTTTAGATTTCGTGTTTGAAATCCCAAAATCATAGTACTAAGATTCATTGGACAACTCTAAAGCAAACTGTGTAAAAATTGTTTATATTAAATGCCTTTTAAACAATAAAAAGTGCGAGTGCAAATGGATTTTTATAAAATATTGGTCTAAAGCGTTTTCGAGGCCAATTAAACTCAAATCTGACATTTTTTTGCATAATTTTCCCTATACTTGTTTTAAGACACACTGTATATTATCAAAGACAAAGTCCCCATATATGCCAATACATATTTTAATACTTACTTCAGATTTGGATTTTTTTAAACCCAAAAAGGCAGGAATATGATATATTATACCATTCTGGTAATCTTCGATAACATTTTGTTATAAATGCCATTTAAACTTTAAAAGTACGAAGGCAAATAAATGTTTATAAAATATTGCAAAAAAAGCGGTTTTGAGGCCAGAGAACTCAAATCTTAAGTTATTTCTGTCGAAATATTTCCTATAGTAGTTTTAAGACACACTGTATATTATCAAAGTTAATGTCCTCATATATGCCAATCCATGTTTAAATACCCAGATAATATTTTGGATTTTGTGTTTAAAATCCCAAAATCATAGTACTAAGATTTATTGGACGACTCTAAAGCAAACTGTGTAGAAATTGTTTATATTAAATGCCTTTTAAACAATAAACAGTGCGAGTGCAAATGGATTTTTATAAAATATTGGTCTAAAGCGTTTTCGAGGCCAATTAAACTCAAATCTGACATTTTTTTGCATAATTTTCCCTATACTTGTTTTAAGACACACTGTATATTATCAAAGTCAAAGTCCTCATATAGGAAAATCCATGTTTTAATACCTAGATAATATTTTAGATTTCGTGTTTGAAATCCCAAAATCATAGTAATAAGATTCATTGGACGACTCTAAAGCAAACTGTGTTAGAAATTGTTTGTATTAAATGCCTTTTAAACAATAAAAAGTGCGAGTGCAAATGGATTTTTATAAAATATTGGTCTAAAGCGTTTTCGAGGCCAATTAAACTCAAATCTGACATTTTTTTGCATAATTTTCCCTATACTTGTTTTAAGACACACTGTATATTATCAAAGTCAAAGTCCCCATATATGCCAATACATATTTTAATACTTATTTCAGATTTGGATTTTTTTAAACCCAAAAACGCAGGAATATGATATATTATACCATATTGGTAATCTCCGATAACATTTTGTTTTAAATGCCATTTAAACTTTAAAAGTACGAAGGCAAATAAATGTTTATAAAATATTGCAAAAAAAGCGGTTTTGAGGCCAGAGAACTCAAATCTTAAGTTATTTCTGTCGAAATCTTTCATATAGTATTTTTAAGACACACTGTATATTATCAAAGTTAATGTCCTCATATATGCCAATCCATGTTTAAATACCAAGATAATATTTTAGATTTCGTGTTTGAAATCCCAACATCATAGTACTAAGATTCATTGGACGACTCTAAAGCAAACTGTGTAGAAATTGTTGGTATTAAATGCCTTTTAAACAATAAAAAGTGCGAGTGCAAATGGATTTTTATAAAATATTGGTCTAAAGCGTTTTCGAGGCCAATTAAACTCAAATCTGACATTTTTTTGCGTAATTTTCCCTATACTTGTTTTAAGACACACTGTATATTATCAAAGTCAAAGTCCCCATATATGCCAATACATATATTGATTCCTAAATATTACTTAAGATTTGGATTTTTTAACCCCAAAAACGCAGGAATATGATATATTATACCATTTTGGTAATTTCCGATAACATTTTGTTTTAAATGCCATTTAAACTTTAAAAGTACGAAGGCAAATAAATGTTTATAAAATATTGCAAAAAAGCGGTTTTGAGGCCAGAGAACCCAAATCTTAAGTTATTTCTGTCGAAATATTTCCTATAGTAGTTTTAAGACACACTGTATATTATCAAAGTTAATGTCCTCATATATGCCAATCCATGTTTAAATACCTAGATAATATTTTGGATTTTGTGTTTAAAATCCCAAAATCATTGTACTAAGATTTATTGGACGACTCTAAAGCAAACTGTGTAGAAATTGTTTATATTAAATGCCTTTTAAACAATAAAAAGTGCGAGTGCAAATGGATTTTTATAAAATATTGGTCTAAAGCGTTTTCGAGGCCAATTAAACTCAAATCTGACATTTTTTTGCATAATTTTCCCTATACTTGTTTTAAGACACACTGTATATTATCAAAGTCAAAGTCCCCATATATGCCATTACATATTTTAATACTTACTTCAGATTTGGATTTTTTAACCCCAGAAACGCAGGAATATGATATATTATACCATTCTGGTAATCTTCGATAACATTTTGTTATAAATGCCATTTAAACTTTATAAAGTACGAAGGCAAATAATTGTTTACAAAATATTGCAAAAAAAAAATCGGTTTTGAGGCCAGAGAACTCAAACCTAGAGTTATTTCTGTCGAAATCTTTCCTATAGTATTTTTAAGACACACTGTATATTATCAAAGTTAATGTCCTCATATAGGAAAATCCATGTTTTAATACCTAGATAATATTTTAGATTTCGTGTTTGAAATCCCAAAATCATAGTAATAAGATTCATTGGACGACTCTAAAGCAAACTGTGTAAAAATTGTTTATATTAAATGCCTTTTAAACAATAAAAAGTGCGAGTGCAAATGGATTTTTATAAAATATTGGTCTAAAGCGTTTTCGAGGCCAATTAAACTCAAATCTGACATTTTTTTGCATAATTTTCCCTATACTTGTTTTAAGACACACTGTATATTATCAAAGACAAAGTCCCCATATATGCCAATACATATTTTAATACTTACTTCAGATTTGGATTTTTTTAAACCCAAAAACGCAGGAATATGATATATTATACCATTTTGGTAATTTCCGATAACATTTTGTTTTAAATGCCATTTAAACTTTAAAAGTACGAAGGCAAATAAATGTTTATAAAATATAGCAAAAAAAGCGGTTTTGAGGCCAGAGAACTCAAATTTTAAGTTATGTCTGTCGAAATCTTTCATATAGTATTTTTAAGACACACTGTATATTATCAAAGTTAATGTCCTCATATATGCCAATCCATGTTTAAATACCAAGATAATATTTTAGATTGCGTGTTTGAAATCCCAAAATCATAGTACTAAGATTCATTGGACGACTCTAAAGCAAACTGTGTAGAAATTGTTGGTATTAAATGCCTTTTAAACAATAAAAAGTGCGAGTGCAAATGGATTTTTATAAAATATTGGTCTAAAGCGTTTTCGAGGCCAATTAAACTCAAATCTGACATTTTTTTGCGAATTTTCCCTATACTTGTTTTAAGACACACTGTATATTATCAAAGTCAAAGTCCCAATATATGCCAAAACATATTTTAATACCTAAATATTATTCAGATTTGAATTTTTTAACCCCAAAAAGCAGGAATATTATACCATTCTGGTAATCTTCGATAACATTTTGTTATAAATGCCATTTAAACTTTATAAAGTACGAAGGCAAATAAATGTTTATAAAATATTGCAAAAAAAAATCGGTTTTGAGGCCAGAGAACTCAAATCTAAAGTTATTTCTGTCAAAATCTTTCCTACAGTATTTTTAAGACACACTGTATATTATCAAAGTTAATGTCCTCATATATGCCAATCCATGTTTAAATACCTAGATAATATTTTAGATTTCGTGTTTGAAATCCCAAAATCATAGTACTAAGATTCATTGGACGACTCTAAAGCAAACTGTGTTAGAAATTGTTTGTATTAAATTTCTTTTAAACAATAAAAAGTGCGAGTGCAAATGGATTTTTATAAAATATTGGTCTAAAGCGTTTTCGAGGCCAATTAAACTCAAATCTGACATTTTTTTTGCGAATTTTCCCTATACTTGTTTTAAGACACACTGTATATTATCAAAGTCAAAGTCCCAATATATGCCAAAACATATTTTAATACCTAAATATTATTCAGATTTGAATTTTTTAACCCCAAAAAGCAGGAATATTATACTATTCTGGTAATCTTCGATAACATTTTGTTATAAATGCCATTTAAACTTTATAAAGTACGAAGGCAAATAAATGTTTATAAAATATTGCAAAAAAAAATCGGTTTTGAGGCCAGAGAACTCAAATCTAAAGTTATTTCTGTCGAAATCTTTCCTACAGTATTTTTAAGACACACTGTATATTATCAAAGCTAATGTCCTCATATATGCCAATCCATGTTTAAATACCTAGATAATATTTTAGATTTCGTGTTTGAAATCCCAAAATCATAGTACTAAGATTCATTGGACGACTCTAAAGCAAACTGTGTTAGAAATTGTTTGTATTAAATGCCTTTTAAACAATAAAAAGTGCGAGTGCAAATGGATTTTTATAAAATATTGGTCTAAAGCGTTTTCGAGGCCAATTAAACTCAAATCTGACATTTTTTTTGCGTAATTTTCCCTATACTTGTTTTAAGACACACTGTATATTATCAAAGTCAAAGTCTCCATATATGCCAATACATATTTTGATTCCTAAATATTACTTCAGATTTGGATTTTTTAACCCCAAAAAGGCAGGAATATGATATATTATATCATTTTGGTAATCTCCGATAACATCTTGTTTTAAATGCCATTTAAACTTTAAAAATTACAAAGGCAAATAAATGTTTATAAAATATTGCAGAAAAAGCGGTTTTGAGGCCAGAGAACTCAAATCTTAAGTTATTTCTGTCGAAATATTTCCTATAGTAGTTTTAAGACACACTGTATATTATCAAAGTTAATGTCCTCATATATGCCAATCCATGTTAAAATACCTAAATAATATCTTAGATTTCGTGTTTGAAATCCGAACATCATAGGACTAAGAAACATTCGACGACTCTAAAGCAAACTGTGTAGACATTTTTTGTATTAAATACCTTTTAAACAATAAAAAGTGCGAGTGCAAATGGATTTTTATAAAATATTGCAATAAAGCACTTTCCAGGTCAGTAAACACAAATCTGACATTATTTTTTGCTTAATTTTCTCTATAGTCGTATTAAGACTCACTGTATCTTATTAAAGTCATTGCCCCCATATATGGCCTTCCATATTTAAATACCTATATATTACTTTAGATTCGGATTTTTCGACCTCAATATCGCAGGATTACGATACATTGTACGATTTTAGGAAATTCTATTTTAAATGCCATTTAAACTACAAAAAGTACTACCGCAAATGAATTTTAATTAATTTATGCAAAAAAGCGTTTTTGAGGGCAGTGAACTTAAAATCGACATTATGTTTCATAATCGTTTTAAGATACACTGTATATTATAATCAAAGTCAATATTTTCATGTATGCCAATCAATATTTAAATACCTCACTTCAAATACGAAGTTTAAAAAAAAGTTGTATAATATTCGCATTTTTTAACCACAAAACCTTGGATTAAGGTAAATTTTTTATTTATTGTCCTCAAAAACGCCGAACGGCATAATGTCCTTAAAACAACCTATCGATATGTAATCTTATGAGGACAGTCTCCAAACATGCCATAATACATAAAATATTATGAGGACCGACCTCATAAGCACCAAATGTCCTCGAATCTGCCATTAGTTACTACTTTTCGTCCTCAAAACTGCCTTTTGACATATATATATATATATATATATATATATATATATATATATATATATATATATATATATATATATATATATATATATATATATATATATATATATATATATATATATATATATATATTGAACAATCTCATGATATAATGTTCAACACTGCACATGTGGTCTGGATTCTACTGCAATTGACGAACATTGCACGCATCGTCCTCTTTAGGAAGTGAAAACTGGTCAGTGGGCTCCTTGATTTCCCAATCTAAAGTATAATTTATAACCACCGTAACGTAACTTAACTTAACGCCGTAGAAACTTAACCTAAGATATAAAAATAAAGTCTATTTATAAATGTCCGTAACGTAAGAGTTGAGCATGCGTGTTGATTTCAGAGATTATCAAATTACTGACAACCTTATGAAATAAACAAGTGTAAACTATGTGTACCTAACCTCTAAATAAAACTTATAAATTATGATTTTGCTGTATAGAAAGAAAATATTAACTACTTTAAAAGCAATAGTATAAAAATATAATAAAACAGAATAGTTTATCGAAGATGTTGATTGTTTTTGAGCAATAATGAGAATTTAATATTTCCTAGCAAACTAGTTTTGTGTCTATTTCAGTTCTAGACTTGATGTTTAATTATAGGTATATGTAGTAACACTCATATCTCATAAATAGTTTATCCCCAATAACATAAACACAAATCATTCATGATGTATGTCCATCAAAAAGGAGAATGATAGTTTACAAATGGTATGTCTATTAATTTATAAAAAAATAAAAAGAGAATAATTGACAGTTATCACATGCTGAACTCAGAATTATCTCATTGGCTAACCGTAAGGTCTTGTCTTAAGTTAAGTTGTTAAGTTAAAAGTTGGCGAACTTTCTACGGTACGTTAAGTTCTTAAGTTACGTTACGAACTTTATAAATAAGAATACGTAAATTCAATATTTTAACTTCTTACGTTAAGTACTTAAGTTACGTTACGGCGGTTATAAATTAAGCTTAACATCGTTTGACACGCTGTAGTTGTATTTTCTACGTTTTGGTACGGTGGTTATTGAAGTTCCAGAAGGCGTATTTCGAGGGCTATTTCTAGAGTAGTTGGTGTAGCCCTTGAGCAACCCCTCTTCTAAATTCCAGCAGCGTCATTTTGTCCTCTGTGTGAACTTTTTTATAACGCACATAGCTATTCACTATAGCTATATGAAGTATTCCAAAAAATAAATGGTGCCACCATTTCTTGGAGCGTCTATCTATACAGTAAGCCTGTCGAAGTCGATCCGCGAGATCTAAGCCCCCCATATGGACATTATAATCATTGACTATCTGAGGACAATCTACATCTTTTGCGGTACCGTCTTTTTGAAGGCGTTTGACTTTACTCATTTCTGTACTGTGGAAGTTAGAGAGAAAATACACCATTCGATTGTTACACCACTTGAAAAATGACAAATCCATACTGGATACTGTATAGTTAACATCGCCCCGCTTCATACTTTTGTCTTCAGTCATATTGGATGGTAGTCCTAATCTATTCCATTGAACAGTTCCACATGCCAGCGTTTTTTCCGTATTCAGTTTTTCTAGAAGAGCTACCGATGTAAAGTAATTATCAAAGTATACAATTCTGTTCGTGTTCCAGTAATTCTCAGTCAAAGTCAAAACCACCCTCTCCCCTAATCCAAATCCCTGAAACTTCTCTTTAGCCACCTCATTTTTACCCTGGTAAACTTCAAACCTCTTTATATATCCCTTTTGATCAGCTATACACCAAAGCTTGTATCCTCTCTTTACTGGCTTTTTCGGATTATACTGTTTCAAAAATGACCTTCCTTTGAAAATTATCATGCTTTCGTCAACTGAAAGTGCTCTGGTTCCATTGTATACTAGAGACTTGAAGTATTTCTAGTACGTTAACGTAAACGTGAACGTCAACACACAAAAATAATGGTTACGGTCTAGTCCAAAATAAGAGTTGAAGTTGTTAAACGCGTCGTGACATTTACGTGTCATGACAAATAATGACAATTATTATTAGGATTTCTTCTTTCCTAATTAAAAAGAGGTTATTTTATTTTCGTTACGTGCATACGCCAGAGCCCGCAAGCTTACGTATGTACGAAGACGTGAACGTGAAGGATATTTGAATGCGCATGCGTAGATGTCAATTTTCACGTATTCGTTTACGTTCATAGCATCACTTCAACTCTCTAAACAAATTGTTCATTCAGGGCGTTCACAAAAGGCCTTATTTTATAAATTTTGTCCTTATTATCAACAGGAATGGATGCATTTTAATTCACATGAAGATATTGTAAAAACTGCTCAAAACGTGTTCTCGGCATTGTTCGTTTTACAACTAAAAGTCCTAGATCTTCAGAACAAGACCAATAATTTTTGTAGTAGCTTGTCAGCTTGTGAAATCCCATAAAAAAGTTAATGAAATTCATATTTTTTTCTTGTTGAGTTGCGTACAAATTTGACTGATACAAAATGTCTTTTATGGTGTTGGGTCCCAAAACTTTCAAAAAAAAAAAATCAGTATATGTGTTGCAGTCGACAAAAAGATCTTCTTTCGGGTTTTCGTCACCGCCGTACTCAGGAATATTTTTGACGCTTTCCTTTTTTTCCACTGTTTCCTACAGAGATTTGAGGTACTTGTTCTTTATTTTGTGGTTCGGGCTGAAAATCTACTGCTTCCTCTAATTCTTCCTCCACTGCTTTCTCTACTTCTTCCTTCACTGCCTCGTCTAATTCCTCTTACTGCTTCCTATACATCATCCACTAAGAACATGCTTGTCTTTTCGACCTCAAAGACTTTACCTTCCTCATTTTCGCTGTCTTCTTCGTCTGTAATAATGTCATTATCAAGAGGCAGATTTTCTATTTCAAACGCAGCTGCTTCAGCAGCGGCTAGAAGGTTTTCGTCATTTACAATTTTTCTAAATCTCCAGTCAGACATCTGTAATCAGATAAACAAATACCTAAAATAGATTCACCCAAAAGTAATGAATATATGTATAACAGTTACCTTATTAATATGCGACTATTCTCTAGCGGGACTTAGGAGTCCTGGATGAAAATAGCTACCCTATGGAACGCCTATGTACGTTAGTGAACAAACAAATCGTTGTTTAGTTACATAAAACCACAATAATTAATAGTATATTATGCAACGATCATGTAATGATGGTTATTAATACACGAGCATTAACCGGGATACGAAACGAGCCAAAGGCGAGTTTCGTATGGTTTATGCGAGTGTTCTAATAACCATTACATGAGAGTTGCATACGCTATTTTTTCTACACCCGATAAATAATCAAGACCTATAAATATTCTATTTATATTGGCATTGAACACAATAACAGTAATTACTCGTATTTCTATAAAAATTCTACAAAATTGTAATTAATGGTATTACCTTGGGTATTGGTATTACCACAGATTTTTGGGGCAAAATATTTTGTACTGCATTTTCTCCTTTCTCCGATATGTGTGGAGGAGTCTTCTATATCGCTGATATCAGACATTTTAATATTATAATTATCGAAGTTTAGCTATCTACGAAAATTTAATACGTTTTGACAACTAAAACAATTACATAGGAATTTAGGACAAACGTCAAACATCATGCTTGATTGAAAAATTGTAGGTTTCTATTGATTAAAAATCTGTATCATAATGAAAATCTGTATCATAATGGGTATCATTATGAAACGGATTATGGGCATATAAGTGCATTATTATAATACGGGTGTAGAAAATAGTATATTATGCAACGATCATGTAATGATGGTTATTAATACACGAGCATTAACCGGGATACGAAACGAGCCAAAGGCGAGTTTCGTATGGTTTATGCGAGTGTTTTAATAACCATTACATGAGAGTTGCATACGCTATTTTTTCTACACCCGATAAATAATCAAGACCTATAAATATTCTATTTATATTGGCATTGAACACAATAACAGTAATTACTCGTATTTCTATAAAAAATTCTACAAAATTGTAATTAATGGTATTACCTTGGGTATTGGTATTACCACAGATTTTTGGGGCTAAATATTTTGTACTGCATTTTCTCCTTTCTCCGATATGTGTGGAGGAGTCTTCTATATCGCTGATATCAGACATTTTAATATTATAATTATCGAAGTTTAGCTATCTACGAAAATTTAATACGTTTTGACAACTAAAACAATTACATAGGAATTTAGGACAAACGTCAAATATCATGCTTGATTGAAAAATTGTAGGTTTCTATTGATTAAAAATCTGTATCATAATGAAAAATCTGTATCATAATGGGTATCATTATGAAACGGATTATGGGCATATAAGTGCATTATTATAATACGGGTGTAGAAAAAATTTTAAACAAACCCGAACTTACTAAGACTTTTGTTTTATGTTATTAATAAAAAAACTCGCACTACACATTCACGACTCGACTGCCATAACACACTAACGGCTGTGTTTACATATTCAAACTGTCCGTAATAATAATGTATTGTTGGTCACATACATACCTTATAAAATGTGTACTTCAGAGTTCCGTCAGGACAACAGCGTCATAGCGAGCATATCATAATTTACTGAGAGGTTAAAAGTCAGGACACAAAGGGTTAAAGTTCACTGGCGTAGCCATCATAGGGCAGTTCGGTGCGAAGCACCGGGGCACCGGAGATATTTGGGTCCCCGCAGGGCCTCCTCTGATAATTGGAATTATTTTACAACATTCGAATTCATATTTATTTAAAAAAATTATGTTTTTAAATGTCCAAAAATGTGTTTCATATAATTGCATGTGTTCAGACGTGAAGAGACCGTTCTTGGTCTTTTTTGCCGTCGCGTCTGCTGTCGTATGTCGTCTGGCGCGCGTTTCGAAATGGTACCTTAAGCATAGAAGATATGGGAGACCAGGCTGTGCAGGTTAACGTAGAGGGGGTTATTCTGAATAGTTGAGTAGATCTGATTCCACATATCGGAACATTAAAATTAATTCAATTTAGAATATAAGGATCATAAATATCTCCATTAATTACTTTGCGTAAAAATGATAATAAATTTATATTTCTTCGATAGATGATTAATCTTAAATAAATTTCTTAAATCGGTAGTTTTGTTACTGTATTGTTAATGTAATAAAATCCTTCTCATTAATTTTTAAACAACTTTTAAAAATGTCCTATCATCATGTAATCTATTTTGTCCCGCTCGATAAGTCAAAAACAAAAAATTAGATCAACTTGAAATTTTCAGGAAAATTAATGTCTAAAACGGGACGAAGTCCATTGATTTAAAAAAAAATCGAAATAAAAATCGGGGTGAAGCGGGGGGGTTGAAATATGCAAAAACCTAACTCAAAAACGAAAAACGATATCAACTTCAAATATTCAGAAAAATCAAGCGCTCTAAAGGTAACATTTGGGAAGGCGAGACCGAGTAAGACGACAAGCGACAGGCAGTAAGCAGAAAATACTGCCTTGTTGTGCTATCCCAAATGTTTTTCATATAATTACATATGTTGAGATGTGAAGAAACCATTTTCGGTCTTCTTCGATGTTGTTTAACGTCTCGCCTTCCCAAATGGTACCTCAAGAGGATGAAGCCTATTGATTTAGAAAAAAAAATTAAAACAATGGAGGGAATAAGGGGTTGAAATATAACAAAAAAACCTTAAACAAAAACGAAAAACCATATCAACTTTAAAGTTTCAGGAAAATCAATATGGGGTCGAAGCTTATGAATAAAAATGGGAGTTAAGAAGGGATGAAATTAAACAAAAAATCATAAATAAAAAACGAAAAACGATATCAACAAGAAATTTTAGTAGAAATCAAGCTCTATGGAAGGATGAAGACTATCAATTCTAAAAATAATCTGATTAAAAATGGGGGTGTCAAAAGTATGTTGAAATTAAAAAAAAACAAATTAAAAACGAAGAGTGATATCAACATGAAATTTTTAGCAAAAATCAAGCTCTTTAAGGCGATGAAGCCTATCGATTATGAAAACAATCATTTTTTTTTCGTATTTTTTATTTCATGTTTCTTTAAAATATATAATAAAATATACATATATTATTTATGTGCATTTTTAACCCAGAGTGTCTAGTTACGCTACTGATGAAGCCTATTGATCCTGAAAAAAATCTAACAGAAAATGGGGGTTAAGCAGACCCCCCCATAAACTGTAAAGAGTATAACATAGAATGCCAAGCATTATATATTTTCATTCTAGTTGTTCGTTTTAAATTAGTTTTTTTTTGTATATAAGGTATGTAAAACCACTGATTCCTATTCCATTCTCCTTGTTGATGTAATTTTTTGAACGAATGAACAACAATAAATTTATTATTACATTATTATCTCCTGGTCTAGTTGAAACATCTAGAATATTTATGAACCAATATATTACCCGTCAAAATATGAAAATTTTCCCTATTTAACCGGCATTGTATATACGTCAATTAAATGCGACTCACCCTGTATACCTAATTTATAACTATCCAAAATAATTAACAACCATGATAAAATATTTAAATTTAATTATCAATATTTTCAAAATAATACTAAAAAAATAAGCACCAAATATGTTTCTAAAAATAAACATAGCGATAAAGTTGTAAAATCGAGACTTTGATAAATTTTTATCTAACCTTTAATTCATGGACTTTTTTGGTCAAAACCAAATTTCAACTGTAAACAATAATTGTTATGTAAGCTGTTAAATTGTTTACAATTAACAAACGAAAATTTGGATATTTTAATATTTGAGGCTTTTCTTATTTTAAAAAATTGTGAAAGTAGGGTAAGAAAATTATTGAACTAATAAAAAACTCACCTTGAAAAGATAAGGTAAAAACGAATGGGCCTTCCTAACTAATCTCTTATCATTTAAAACGTGATGCATATTGTCTAAATATTTTTCTACTGGAACTAGATTGTAAGGGGATATTTCTCCAAATTGCTTCTCCCAAAGATTCTAAAAAATAAGGTTAATTAGTCAACTACCAACAAAGAACAAAAATTGCACAAAAAATCATACATTGAATACAAAATTTCGGTATTTTTTAAAAATGTACACTTATTAAAATCGTTTAACCAATCTTTCTTTACTATTTGTAATAAAATCATTCACTACAACCTAACTCTTTTGATAACGGTTCAGAAAAAAATTGTTAGTAGATAACATAATAATAAAAAATTCTTGTTCACAGTTGTTCATCTTATTATTTGTTTTATTTAAAAAATAATGAAAAACATTTACCATTTACCTATTTACAATTTTTTTCTGAACCGTAATAGTATAAAATAAATAAAGGAAAGATTAATGGATTGCCTAATAGACCAGGGTCGATAATTTTGAAAATGGTAAAAAGTGAAAAAAAATTATGGTAGGATGAAACCCATTAAAAAAGGACGAGAATATAACAAAAATGAAAGGAAAAATAATTTACGGGCGATCTGAGGTCGGGAAGTGGAAGGGGTGAGTTTTTAAGGGTAAAAAACGGTGTATCTCGATTTCCGGCAAAACTACAAGTCCTATAGAAAAAAATTAAATGACAAAGTTGTAGGTAATAAAGAGACCTACAACTTTTGTGATTACATTTTTTTCACATAACCTCAAAAACTATGTGAAAAATTCAAATAATCAAGTTTTTGGTTTTTAATTTTTATCTTATGCACGAAATTTGGTGACAACTTACCTTTTTATGTCCTAAAGACACTGTAATTTTTTTGATTTGAAATATTTATTTTTTCACCTTATTTTGACTTAATATCGAAAAAACACCCTAATTTTCAATCGAAAATTCTCGCGTAAAAAATTTCAGTTTTTTAAAAAAAATCGAGGAGTTTTTGTTCGTTGAAATCTCTTCTTTCTGATAATGTAAAAAAATAAATAAATTACTGTGGTAAATGTTCTCAGAAAATGCAAAGAAAAGAAAAAACTCCAATCCGAAATTTTTTTTTAATCACTATGTACAATTTTGAGCTATTACTAAAAATTACTAAAAAAACGTAAGATTCTATGTTACATTGATAAAAAATCAGTTACTGTGACAACAGTACCAGCAGCTACTTCAACTAAAAAAGGAGAACGTAGTCGTAGAAAAACCTCAGACAATATTCCAGAGTTTGATTATCAAAACCATTCAAAAATACCATCTCTGCAAGAAAAATTTTTATCTAACGAGAAAAACAAGGACAAAATAATAAGAACGTTAATGAAAAGATTACAGTCACAAGGATTTTCCTGTAAACAAGCAGAAGAAGATGCTGATGCAGACATTATTAAAACTTCGATAGAAATTGCCAGAGATACCAATAAAACTGTCATTGTTGTGGGTCAAGATATTGATCTTTTGGTCCTTTTGAATCAATTAACTTCAAATAATCATGACATTTATTTTCTAAAACTGGTTCTGGAAATGTAAAAGATCTATTTTTCACGTCTAATAGTTTCAAATATGAATCCTTCAAAAATATCGTTGCATTTCTGCATTGTTTTTCTGGTTGTGATACAACATCTGGATTTGCCGGAAAAGGAAAGAAGAGTATTGTAAATTCATTATTAGACGATAAAAATGTGTCAAATTTGGCCAATATTTTTTATAAAAAAGCTGCAAACAAAAAAGATATCGAAAAAAAAAATGGATTACAATTAATCAAATCTAATTATAAATGTAAAAATGATAATATAACACTGAATCAATTAAGATTTCAAAAATATCAATTGGCAAAAATTAAATCATCTTTCATATTGGCAAATCTCCCACCCACAGAAGGTGCAGAACAACATTGTTACAGGGCATATTATCAACTTCAAACTTGGCTAGGTAACGAACTGACAGCAACAGATTGGGACTGGAAGCAACATCAACGTGGGATTATGCCCA
The DNA here is from genome assembly GCA_927349885.1 of Psylliodes chrysocephalus. Lineage (NCBI taxonomy): Eukaryota > Metazoa > Arthropoda > Insecta > Coleoptera > Chrysomelidae > Psylliodes > Psylliodes chrysocephalus. Next base: position 6,923,023 of record OV651815.1, read on the forward strand.
AATTTACAGAGAAGGAGTTAATTCCGGAAATATTGCTCAAAACTATTTGCTGCAGCTGTGAAACTGGATGTAACAGTTTAAAATGTGGCTGCCGAAAACATGGCTTAAAATGCACAAATTTATGCTCAAATTGTAATGGTTCTGAAAAATGCACCAATGTGGAAGAAAAACCCTACGAGAAAGTTAGTGATTCAGATGAAATTGTGGATGAAGGACCAATTCAGACTAAAAATAATATTGGATACGAAGACGGTGATGGTCTTGAAGATTTCGAATACCTACTAGAATCGGGAAGGTTTGTCGAATCTAATGATAAAGAAATGCCACCGAAGAGACAAAAAGTAATGGATAAGTGATTAGGGTTCCAGATAAGATTTATAAATAAGAACATTAATGCATTTTAAAATATTATTATGAAGAATAATGATAACAGTATAAAGTATCTAAATTTAATAGTACGATTTACATTTCTATTCATATATTATGAGATTTTCTATGACATAAATGTAATTAGAATTTAATAAATAAACTTTTTGACTAAAAAAAATTGCAACAATCACATTTTTTAATTGAAATCCCCCCTTTAAATCCTATCTTTAATATTTAGAACAACTATTTTCGCATGTTTCTTACAATTTTTATGATTTATGGATTTGTAATTTTTTTGTTTATCAATGTAACATAGAATCTGACGTTTTTCAAATAATTAAAGTGTCAATTTTACTAAATAGCTCAAAATTGTACATAGTGATTAAAAAAAAAATCGGATTCGAGTTTATTTCTTTTCTTTGCATTTTATGAGAACGTTTACCATAGTTATGTATATATTTTTTTACATTATCAGAAAGAAGAGATTTCAACGAGATTTTTTAAAAAGCTGATATTTTGACGCGAGAATTTTCGATTGAAAATTAGGGTGTTTTTTCGATATTAAGTCAAAATAAGGTGAAAAAATAAATATTTCAAATCAAAAAAATTACAGTGTCTTTAGGACATAAAAAGATAAGTTTTCGCCAAATTTCGTGAAAAAAAATTGTTTTTTGCATAAGATAAAAATAAAAAACCAAAAACTTGATTATTTGAATTTTTCACATAAATATTGAGGTTATGTGAAAAAAGTGTGATCACAAAAGTTGTAGGTCTCTTTATTACCTACAACTTTGTCATTTAATTTTTTTTCCATAGGACTTGTAGTTTTGCCGGGAATCGAGATACACCGTTTTTTACCCGTAAAAACTTACCCCCTTCCACTTCCCGACCTCAGATCGCCCGTAAATTATTTTTCCTTTCATTTTTGGTATATTCTCGTCCTTTTTTAACGGGTTTCGTCCTACTATTTTTTTTTGTTTCAAAAGTTATCGACCCTGGTCTATAAGTGTAGGGGTTATATTATGATAAATAAAATGTATTTAAACTAAATAAGCAACAATAGTACAATTTTCTTAATTTTCATATTTTTTGGAAAATAAAAAAAAAATTAAAGATTGCTTTTATCGGGAATTGAACCCTAATTACGAAATGTATGTTGAATGCTTAACTATGTGAGCCATAAACACTTATTTCACATGAGTTATCTAATCAAATATTTGTATTCGCCAGAAAAAAAACATATTATTTAGTTAATTTTAAATTGCCGGAGGATTTCGCAGCAGTCTGCCAGTCTAACGATCATAATATGTATTTAAGAAGGTATCCGAGATAATACATTGTTAAAACGTCAGGTGAAGACAAAAACAAAAATTTCAACATTTCATTCCCGCAATACAACTTGTTTTCTTTATTACCTTGAGTGTAGATTGGAATTTTTTGACTTGCTCTGTTTGCAAGTGGCCCAAATTTATGAATCTGTCAGAGAGAATTTTAAAATCGTCGTAGGATATGACGCCGTCTTTATTCAGATCCAGGATAGAATGGAAAGTTCTGATTTTTCTTCTCCAAAACTCCGATTCACCCTAAAAGAAAAAATATCGAATATTTGAACCAACATAGGACACACTAAGCATATATACCTATTATATAAATATTGTTTTTATTCGAATATGACATAAATAGTCATTTTTCTTACTAGGTATTATGTTATAAGGACGAAAAATTAAGTGTTTCGGGCGACTACGAGAAGTTTACCAGTTTCATACATCATTTTTTATTCGAATGTGCTTATAGAAAATTTAATCCAAAGTGAGTCGTAGTGTTGCTGTTGGCAAACTATTTTTACCCTTTACACATAAAAATCTGACATAAATCATAGAAGAAACAAAGCGACTGAACCTAAACTGAAATTAAAGGTTTTAGAGTATTATTTTGCAAATATTCACTATTTTTAAATTAATTGCAGCTTTGTCCACCCTACATTTAAAAGCAGATGAGATAGTTTCTTACAAATATAAACAACAAAGAAAAGCAAGAAAATTCAAAGAGTTTTACCAAAAGAACATTTTTGAAAAAAGGGTTTGCTACTGGAAGTTTTTGTAAAAAGTAGATACAAATAATTTTGTAAATGAAAAGGGCATGTTGGAGTTGATAAGAAATTTGTAAAGCATTTACGATAAGATATTTGAGTAAAAGGTGCTATCTTTACCTCAGAATTCAGAAATACTCTAAAGTATCCCTTGCTGGGGATTTCAACTTTACAAAAGTGCGCTTTTGGATGATTTATTTAAATACTCCAAATATATGTAATGTTAAATCTCCTCTGTGTATTGTATGTATATAAACACAATGAATAAAACTGTTTTTCTCTAATTGGGTACTTATATTTATAGATTATTATAATAAAACTGGGTTGTTCTATTGTTTTTTTAAGTAAATTATACGTTCATACATCAAATAACTAGAAACTGACAAAATATATTTTTTCTACACCCGTATTATATATATATTATTATATATAATAATGCACTTATATGCCCATAATCCGTTTCATAATGATACCCATTATGATACAGATTTTTCATTACGATACAGATTTTTAATCAATAGAAACCTACAATTTTTCAATCAAGCATGCTGTTTGACGTTTGTCCTAGGTTCCTATGTAATTATTTTAGTTGTCAAAACGTATTAAATTTTCGTAGGTAGCTAAACTTCGATAATTATAATATTAAAATGTCTGATATTAGCGATATAGAAGACTCCTCCACACATATCGGAGAAAGCAGAAAATACAGTACAAAATATTTTACCGCAAAAATCTAGGGAAATACCAATACCTGAAGTAATACCATTAATTACAATTTTGTAGAATTTTTTATAGAAATACGAGTAATTACTGTTATTGTGTTCAATACCAATATAAATATAATATTTATAGGTCTTGATTATTTATCGGGTGTAGAAAAAATAGCGTATGCAACTCTCATGTAATGGTTATTAAAACACTCGCATAAACCATACGAAACTCGCCTTTGGCTCGTTTCGTATCCCGGTTAATGCTCGTGTATTAATAACCATCATTACATGATCGTTGCATAATATACTATTTTATTTCTGATATATATACAGTGTATGTTTCTTCTGAAGTCCAACATGCCCTTGTTTTCTTCTATAAAATTATTTGTAACTACTTTTTACTAAAAACTTCTTGTAGCCAACTCGTTTTTCAATAATGTACGTTCTTTTAGTAAAGTCCTTCGACTTTTCTTGCTTTTTTTTATGTTTAATGCTTGTAAGAAACCATCTCATCTGCTTTTAAATGTAGGGTGGACAAAGCTGCAATTAATTTAATAATAGTGAATGATATTTGCAAAATAATACACTAAAATCTTACAATAGCCTTTAATTTCAGTTTAGGATCAGTTCCTTCATTTCTTCTAATGATTTTTGTCAGATTTTTGTGTGAAAAAAGTAAAAATTCTTTGCCAATAGCAACACTACGGCTGGGCTCCAGGCTTGCCATAATTTTAAAATATTTCGGGATATAAACAAAGTGTGATCCGAATTCAGCTCGGATAATACACACAATAATATTTATAATTTAAATAAAAAGTAATTCATTTGAAATTTGATGGAAATCATTATGATTTTTCCATACTGTTTTGTACCTTGTCTTTAAAAAAATCAAATTACCGATTTTATAAAAACTCCCAACACAGGAATATAGTCCAAAAATAAAAATAAAAATATAAACACCACTAAATATTAATAAAATATTAGATTTTTTAAAAAACTAATGTATAGCAGTAGAATATTTTCTGTCAGCTCCATTTTTCATTCCGTGACATCACTGATGAGGTCATCGTGTTGTCTACGAACCGTGGACCATACCCTTAGGGTATGGTTCGTTATTAACCAAAATATCGGTTACTCGGTCCAAAACTAACCGCTCTGCTTGACATTCCTGAGAAGGCAATTAAATTACGCAGTTACGTGAAAATGGTGACTCAAACGTCAATTCACTAACCGTTATATTTTTACGATTACTATTAAGTCGAATGTCAATCTGTCACAAAAGTGACGAAAATCTCGGCCGTGGTCCAAAGGTAACCAACAAATTAGTTTTTTCAAGAACCACTGTCAAAAAATACTGGTTACTTGCAGTTAGTAGTTCGTTAATATCGGACCATACCCTTAGTTTTCTCTTAAATCAATTAAAAATGTTTTTATTTAAATTAGATCTACATGTGGATTATAGACTACTATTTTACAATAGCAAAAAAATTATCGCCAGCAGTAGGTATTAAAAGGTAAACTGAAAATAAAACGGAATGTTTAGATAGCAAAGTTGCTTTACTTTTGCCGTTATGTTATAGGGACCGTGCGTCATGACTTTAACGCTAACTGGTGACAAAAATGTGAACTTTATGGGGGGTATTTATTAATGTTTTATACGGCATTTATTGTTTAATAATTATTAATTAAATAAAGTCAAATTATTTTAGTAATATCATTATCGAAAAAACTTGTTGCATCCGTGGATGTACAAACACATCACTTTGGAAACCTGGATTTCATTCGATAGTAAATAAATTTTATAAATTTCCACAGATCACAACAATTAATGTCTCACACCCAATGATATACATAATTACAAAGATTGCTTATCCATATGTAAATCAGACGACGAAAAGCGTATTTCACTGGGCAAAGTTTTCTTTTTATCTAGCTTGTATCAATTTTGAGCACTTAGTTGTAAAGAAATCATTTACAGAACCGGTTTAGAAATTAGAACCTTTAGTGTTTTCTTGTCATTAAGATTTTTACATATTTAAATGAACATTTTATATAAATATAATTTTACAGATAATTAATGGTTTATTCTGTTGATTAAAACTAATGTAGAATGTTAATTATGAAATAAGAATGTCCCATTTGACAAAAATATCATGGCCCTCTTTACAATTTATTATTAAAATAAACAAATCATAAATAATACATTGCAATTACTGTCAAAAGAGATTGCAACAAACTTTAAAATATTAAAAATCCAGTGATTTTTTGTAATTTTTTTTTAGTGACATTACCATTAAATATTATTCAGAATAATAGATAAGTGTCCAATTACAACTCTTACCAAAGTTGTTTATACCTCACCTCAAAGTTGTTTACATTACCTTTTCAAAATTGTATTACATATTGCAATTATGTATTTTATGTAGTATTATTTCTGAAATAAGAGTAGTCTAATAGTTAATTATGCAACAAGTGCAATAAACACTTTTTGCACGAGTTGCATACAATATTTTTTCTACGTTCATGCAAAAACCAAAAAATGTTTTATAGGACTGCAGTTCTATTATCCAAATCATAGTAGGCGTGATCGTCTACCTTTGTTTAAGGCATTTATTTACGTTTGTATTCATAATTTGTAATGACATTTTTAATAAAATACATTTTTGTATTAATTTATTTATTAAACGATTGAAAATAATATAAAATATGCAATTGTTTTTAAAACGTACTACAGAAAATGAAAATGGACTAAATATTTGGCGTTGATTTTAATATTTATGTTTGTCATGAATATAAAACGCTGTAGTAAAATTACAGATGAGTGCAATAAATTTTTTATTGCACTAGTGCAATAAAGACCCAGTTTTTTCACTAAATATAGTTCAATAAAGTTTTGTTTTTTGCATGAACGTAGAAAAAATTATTTATATCCATCTGTTATAAAAATTGTTTAGATCTCTTAATATTATTTAACTACATGGAAACTCAACTTTCCAAATACATAATAACATGTCTTGAAGTAAAACTTTAATTATTTTCTTTTTCTAAAGATTAAAATGCTGAAATTTTATTTTAAAACACATTTGGGCTAGAACGGCTCTATTTAGTGAGCACTAAGAAAGGCACATTGCAACCCGCTTTTCATAATTTTTTATAAATGGGTGAGCAATCTATAATATGTATCATTGGACATCTCATAAACGTCAGTGGATGAATGACATTTCGACTAACAAAGCTAAACAGATTTATTATTATTATTATTATTATCAATCTTTTTAATTAATTTACATTTTTTAAATGTTATTGTAATACTTTTAAATTCAGTGTTGCTAAATACCGATATTTTGACATTGGATACACTTGTTTAAGGTACAACTTTACAATTTATTGTCACTTAGCCATTTAAATCTTTTTGCTTAAAATGTATATACATGTCCAGATTTTAATAATGTTTCACATTTTACGTCATTTTGACCATGCACACGATTGTTTGGTACGGGCCGGTATCTATTTTTAACTATATTTAATATTTTAAAAAATATCTTTTATTATTTACTTGCAATGTTTACCCCATTTAATTCTAAAATTGAACACTAGAGAGGGCTAACTTCGGCAGTAGTGCTGCCTCTATATTTCACGCACGGTCTCTATCTGTCCGAAAAATGGGTCCTATGATTGAACGTTTACGTTATCCGTAACCTTAGATTAGGTCGTATGATTGAACGTTTACGTTATCCGTAACGTACATGTTAGGCCGAGTTTTAACAGTAACGAGACAAGTTCGTATGATGGAAAACTTTTTTCAACACATTACTGTTATTTTCCGCCTGTTATGTTCTAATTTAACAGTTTTCCATCATACGAACTTGCCTCGTTACTGTTAAAATTCGACCTAACATGTACGTTACGGATAACATAAACGTTTAATCATAAAACCCAATGATGTTTTATGACACATTCGAATAAAAACTACTATTTTACTACAAACGGCGCTAATTTGGCGTAAGAAATTCTAAAATACCCCGTAAATGCAGTCTATGACACTTAAGTAGGTCAGTAATCTTGTATAAATATCATTCAATATTTAACAACAAATAATATGCTACACTTGAAATTGACTATTAACTAAATATAAATTATTTATTAGTGGTTTAAACCGATCCTTGCTTCCTATTTGCCATTTTAATTAATTGTTTTGTAATGGATTGAAAATTCGAAGTCATTCAGTAAAGTAAATGGCAAGTAAATGTGGGAAGAGTGTTTGGAGGTTGTTTTTTACCGAATAGACTTGATCGAGAATGATCGGCTGCAGATATAAAGGTTGTTGTACTTTATGACCTTCAAGAACTGCTTTACGTAACAACTTTATGAGGGTCTCTCAAAGAATATTATCCAATTTGTATGCACAGTGAATTAAAAAATATAGAGTGATATGGAAAAATTAACGTATGTCTGAGCGTACAATATTTTTAAGTGTCAGTTTGGATGTAATTCAGAGCAGTACGTAATTATCACGGATATGACCCGTCTCTTGTCTTTAGAGCCTATTCTGCAGGGTGTAAAAAAAGGTGTACAGTAAATTTAACCACAGTTTCTGGTGTCTGTCGAAAATAAGTCGATATAAGCTAACATACTTACATCAAAAATGGATAGTAAAAAATTACAGGGTGTTAAAGTTGAAATTTTAGAATAGATTTTGTCCTTTTACTCTAAAACGGCTTGACATATTTTTATGTAAATATACATGAGATGTTAGTATACAGTGACAATGTAATTGGCATTATTATTTGAAAATATAAAGAATTTCACAAAAATTCTAAAAAGTATTTTGTAATGTTTTAACTTAATATTCAAAAGAAAACGCACGTATTGAAATAAAAAAAAAACAATTAGGTTATTACTCTAGTCAATGGTTTACATTAGATAATTATCCAAGGTTGTACGTTGATGTTCTAAAAAGTAAAACCGTCACCTAAATTTTGGGTTTAAATAAAAAGACAGGTCTTCAGTACGAGACTCGAGTAAGGACTGCGGTCCAAAACTCTTGCCGAAAGATGTGACTCTTGTTTGAAAGCGGCACGCGATAAGAAATGCTGAAACTTATTCTATTTTTGTTTTATCTAAAAACGCCGCGATTTTTATCGCCCCGCAAGAAGCGACAAAAAACGCGTACATAAAAGAGGCCTTAATAGAAGAGGTACATAACAGACATATACCGCTGTCAGGAAGTAACGACACGATGTCACCTCTGCTAGCTCTATCCGCGATTCAAGCTAAGAGATATGTCCACTGGAGGAAATTTGTAAAAGGTGACTATAATTAGAACTTCTTTCAGTTAGCGAAATTCCGCTGTCAGCGGATTTTTAGCCCTTAAAGAAATGAAAAGATATTTTTTTCTAAGTACCAATAGATAATCATATTTTGCATATTGTTACACAGGTTTTTGGTATCTTAATTTATTTCAACTCAACTTTCACAATAACGATACAACTGATAACATTAACATGTAACGTCTATCATAAAACTGAAACTCTGACGTCAGGTCGTCGACTTATATAGCTTGCTTGATCTTCTCGAACCTTCTCGAACAGTCGTCTAGAATATTCTTGACGGGTAATGACATTTCTGGAATATTCTATCTTCTTTTACTTGTACTTTAACTTATGACGATCGCAGCACACTGTAGAGCGATGAGTAACATTCCACTTCTTTTTCTATCTGCACGTTGCCTATGATAGCCGCAGGCTACTGCAGGGTAGTGCTTAACATTGCTCCCTCCTCTCTAGTTATCCGCCCCGAATAACTTGATTACTGGGATCTGGTTGGAGCCAACGGGGAGGATCTGAACCACGGTATGGCGCTAACTGCTCAATTAACTACCTTGGGTTTACTTCTCGTTGACAACTAAATGCGGTAGATCAGATCGTTGATTTTCTCGCTAAGTCTCGCCGAGACGACAGCTTCAGAATTTTGGGGTACTTCTATGTCTTCTTCTACTAGGACCTTTATCGGTTAAGTCTTTTCTTCCGAATTTAGGACAATTTCCTCGTTTCCAATTACCAAGATCTTGTTTTGAAGGTCGATGATAAACTTATTTTGCATTATGTCCATACCCAGGACACACTGATCTTTAATATCGGCAACCAGAAATAAGTGTTCTATCAGGGTATTACCAATCTGTACGGTTGCTGACATCTCGCCTAGAATAAGAGTAGTGTGCTCTGTAGCTGTTTCCAGAACTAAGCTTCTTCGAGTTGGTCGTGGTTTTCGATGCAGGATCCCTGTTCGAATGAAAGACTTAGTTGCACCAGTATCAATGACAAAGGTGCCTTCTTGGTTATCGATATACCCCTTGACCAATAGATTTTGTTCGTTTTTATTTAAGGTGTACGTGCGAATTTTGGGGCCCTCTGCTACAGTCGACGCCTGCCCCGTAGTGTCGACCTTTATTCGTTTCCGTAACTATTCTTAGAAAGCCGGCTAGGTGTGCGTGACCGGCTTCTCCGGGAGGCATATCTGCTATAATTACTCCTTGTTGGACTTCGTGAAGGGCTTCGGGAGGTTGATTTAGGTGAATTTCTAGCATCATTCTCCGATCCTCGATTCATAGAACGAGACCTGCTTCGACACGTTCTTTGAAGGTGTCCGATTCTTCCGCAATTAAAGCATCTTCTGCTCTCATTTTGGCTATTTTGTTGAATATTTTGCAGGATATTTAGGATTTGTAAGAGGGTAGGTTGAAGGATAGTTTTAGTAGTGGCCTTTTCACTTTCCTGGAATCTAATTTCTCTCAATTTTGTGCGTGAAGATCTAGATATACTTTTTGCTGCTTCGTATTCCTGGGCTGCAATCAATGTCTCATTCAACGTCTTGTGGTGTTGTAGCCGAAGAGCCTGCTGCATTTTTACATCCTGTAGTCCATCAATAAAGCCTGTATGCCGATTTGTTCCAAGAAATCTTTAGGTGCCTGTGGATAGGCCAGATACAGCAATCTTTTAATGTCGCCTTCGAATTCTTGTAGACTCTCATCGTGTTTCTGACTACGAACTTTTAGCTGGCTTTAGAATATCTGTTCCAAATGCTGCTGGCCATATCTTGTCTCCAAAGCTTGGACGAGAGATGAATAACTGGGTTCCTCTTGAGGAAGTAACTGTAAAACGGTTGCTTCCTGACCTCGCAGTGACACTATCAATGAAGCCACCATCTCTTTCTCGGTCCAGCCATTAGCTCTAGCTGCAGCTTCAAATTGGAGTCGATATGTTTCCCATGTTGTCTGGCCGTCAAACGTAGGTGGTTTCAGGGTCTTGCTACTATAATTTTGTGACAATGGGGATTTAATTCGGCTTGGGTCGGTTACAGATGAAGATGAGGCAGTGTTTTCAGCTTGAATTTGCCTTTCCAACTCTATTCTAGACTGTTCTTGGTGATGTTCTAAATTAGTTTTTAAATTTTCTTGTTGTTGCTCTAAATTAGTTTTTAGATTCTGTAAATCGGTTTTTAGATTCTCTTGCTGCTGTTATAAATTGGATTTTAAATTATCTTGTTGTTATGTTAAGAGGTCTAGGTTGTTTAGCTGACTTACCTCTTGCTTAAGGTTTTCCTGAATTTGAAGCAAACCATTCATAATTTCTACCTCAGCTTTTCTACGCCTTCCTTTTTCCTCCGCCTCTTCTTCCTTCCTACGCCTTTCCTTTTCCTCCTCTTCTTCCTTCCTACGCCTTTCCTTTTCCTCCTCTTCTTCCTTCCTACGCCTTTCCTTTTCCTCCTCTTCTTCCTTCCTACGCCTTTCCTTTTCCTCTTTTCGTCTTACTTTCTCCTCTTCCATCTTTAAAAACCATGCTGGTGGGCCTGAAGTATCCATATCGGTCTCGTGTACAGTGGATCTAGTAATTACCATGAAAGCTTGGGTAACTTTATTTTAAATCCCACCGCTGTCACCAATGTTACACAGGTTTTTGGTATCTTAATTTATTTCAACTCAACTTTCACAATAACGATACAACTGATAACATTAATATGTAACGTCTATCATAAAACTGAAACTCTGACGTCAGGTCGTCGACTTATATAGCTTGCTTGACCTTCTCGAATTGTCGTCTAGAATATTCTTGACGGGTAATGACATTTCTGGAATATTCTATCTTCTTTTACTTGTACTTTTACTTATGACGATCGCAGCACACTGTAGAGCGATGAATAACATTCCACTTCTTTTTCTATCTGCACGTTTCCTATGATAGTCGCAGGCTACTGCAGGGTGCTGCGTAACAATATATTTAAGTATTTTTATAAATCCGATTTAATTATATTGATTTTTTTTAAATTTCAGTTCATTTATCAATTTTGTATTAAAATCGTTCATCAGTTTGCAACGTTGGCCTTGTTGTGGTATCTGTAGTCACCGATCATAATTTTTATGAATTCTTGTTTGTGAGCGTTAAAAAACTCCGCACACCGCTTATGGAAAAGTGGCGACCTGTTAAATGTCATAAATTTTTGATATGTTGCAGTTCTCGACCTTTTAAGCAATAGTGTCCATGGGACCATTCAAATCCTATGACTGGTTTTTGATATACAAGAGTGTTAAACTTATTTGATAACGGTTATTTCGGGAGAGAGCTATTCGATTATTTTTTTGTGCCAAATCTTATTGTAACATTTTTTGGCATTCTACGAATATAAAAAAGGACCAAAAATTATTTTCCTTTACTGGGTGAGTCACAAATAAGTAAGGACATGTTCTTGATAATTACTTTTATTGTTGTATAATGTGAAAATAGATACAAAAAAAAACTATTGCTATATTTATCATGACTAATGATGATACAAAAGATATTAGGTGCCATTTATACAGGGCGATTCGTAAATATCGACCCAGGCCAATATATTTTTTATATGTATTAATGTGAAACCAAGTATTTTTACGGGACTTTTGTGTATTTACCATATGTATAAGTATCCAATTCATTGACTACAGGGTGATTTAATATATTGATAGTTAATTTATCGAGTGCGTCAAAAAAACAAACACCCTATACTTTTTGATTAGTCCTTTAAAAGTATACATATTTTTTCACTGGCGTATCATCCATCCTGTAGAAGATAGTTACCAAAATTATAACATTTTTCTTTGAATGGTTTTTCGGATACAGGATGTTCAACTAACTTAAAAAATACCCAAGTTCAATTTTGTGTGTCTACAGGGCGAATCGTAAATAGGCAAGGACATGTTTTTTTGATAATTACTTTCATTGTTTTAGAAGTTGAAAATATTTATAAAAAAATAAATTATGTCTAGATTTACCATTTTTAAAGACAAATCAAAATATTTTAGGTACCATATATACAGGGTGATTTGTAAATATCGATAAAGGTCAATATGATTTTTAGGTACTGATTTTTAGGTACTATTATTATTAACATACGTATAACTGTCCATTTAACTGTAATAGACTTTTGAGATACTATAAGTGTTAAACTTTTAAAATGCTCCTTTTGTCGCCGGTTATACTTTTTAATTGCCTTTTTAGTGAAATTAGTAAAATGTAAATATCTTTTAGCATTACACGAGTATAAATAAAGACCAAATGGTCTTCTTTTACAAGATGAGTAGCTAACCCCTGTGTATATTCGTCGAATGCCAAAAGATTTTAAAATAAAATTAGTCACATAAAATTGCAATTGATTATCTTTTTCCTGGAATAATAGGTAATAAAAAGTGGGTTATTTCTTAAGTCAAATCCTGTATCTCAAAAATATATCCTATTAAAAAGCTGTAATTTTTAGCAATTTATTTTCTACAGATTGGTTGATACACCGGTAAAGAAACACCTTTACAGGATTAAAAATACAGGGTGATTTATCAAATTTTTGTGACACAACCGATAATTTAACTATTAATATATCTATTAAATCACCTTGTAATCAATAAATTGGATAGGTATACACATATTAATATTATAACAAATACACAAAAGTTTCGCATTCAATAAAAAAATATAGAATGACTGTATAAATGGTACCTAAAATCTTTTATATTATCATTAAGAATGATAAATATAGCAATAATTAATTTTTTGTACATATTTTCAACTTCTTAAACAATGAAAGTAATTATCAAATAACATTTTACTTATTTACGATTCACCCTGTAGAGACAAATATTTTTGGACTTCTGTGTATATTTGTGGTGGAGTATTAAGGAGGTCCTTTCGCCACCAATGTTAAATAAAAAATATTAGATTATGACTAAAATTAATTTTTTTCTAATAGTAGATGTCCCTATTTATCTAATAGTGAACTTTTAACTATACCTTACCGTGCAAATTTTTGAGAAATTTTTTTTTTAAAAATGTGTTTGTACAGTTTCTTATGAGAAAGTAAGACTTCAACAACAATTTTCGAATTATAATTAATTTTACTATTATTTATTGATTAGATGGAGTAGAAAAAAACTAAAAATAAGGTTTTTGAAATATTTAGGTTTTGTTTTTTACAATAAAATATATATGTTACCGTGGAATTTATTGAGAAATTATTATTAAAAAATCACAAAAAATTTTCAACTAGGTTACTTGAAAATTTTTCTACTCCATCTAATCAATAAATAATGGTATAATTCGAGAATTGTTGTTGAGGACTTACTTTCTCGTGAGGCACTGTACAAATACTCACATTTAAAAAAAAAAAATCTCAAAAATTTGCAAGGTAAGGTATAGTTAAAAGTTCAGTATTAGATAAATAAGGACTTCAACTATTAGAAAAAAAAATAATTTTAGTCATAATCTAATAATTTTTTTTTTAACATTTGAGGCGAGAGGTGTGGCGAAAGGACCTCCTTAAAGGATGTTACAATAACATTAGACACACAAAATTGTAATTGATTAGCTTTCTCCTGTAGTAACTGGTAATAAAAAAGGGTAATTTTTTAAATTTAACACCATGTATCTCAAAAACCAATTATAGGAACAAGCTATAATGTTGGAAAATATCTTCTACAGGATGGATGATACGTCAGTGAAAAAAATATGTATACTTTTTTTTGACATATTCGATAAATTAACTATCAATATAATAATTAAATTACCCTGTAGTCACTGAATTTGATAATTATACATAATATGGTAAGTACACAAAAGTCCCGTCAAAATACTGCGTTTCACATTCACACTTATAAAAAAATATATTGGCCTATGTCAATATTTACGAATCGCCCTGTATAAGTGGCAAGTAATATCTTTTGTATTATTATTAAAAATGATAAATATAGCAATAATTTATTTTTTAGTAAATATTTTCACCTTCTAGAACAATAAAAATAATTATCAAAAACATATCCTTACTTGTTTGTGGCTCACTCTGTAAAGGAAAATAATTTTTGATCCCTTTTTACTTTCCTATCTGTATACAGATATAAGGAAAGTATAGGAATCATGATATTTTTCGACTTCGAGTTTTCGACGGATTTTTACGTTTTGAGGTCCCCTGAATCCGTTTTGACTATTTTCGCGATGATGTCTGTGTGTGTGTCTGTGTGTCGCATAACTCATGAACCGATACACAGAAAACACCAAATTTTAAACTTAAGCTTTGTTCCAGCGTCCAATGAGATGATTATATTTTGGGCAGAGTCGGAACATCTGGGGGGTACTTTATAGGTGGTCATTTTTATATTTTATGGAATATATCTGTTATTTACTTTGGGGAAGAAAATTCTTTAAATAAAAGTTACTTCTTATATTATTATCTATAATTTTTGTTCTATACAAAATTTTCCTAAAATGGTCCGTATTCGAGAAATTTGACAAAATGTAAAAAAATATTTTTTTATAAAAATTGTTCAAACAAAAGTTGTTTGTACTTAATATAATTCTCTATAATTTTTGTTCTATACATAATTTCTCTAAAATGGACCGTATTCGAGATATTTGAGAAAATGTGTAAATTTCGAAATTTTAAGAAAACTCAAAAACGGATAAAGAAAAAAACATTAAATTTTAAACTTAAGTTTTATTTCGGCCTGACGTGAAATGATTAGAGTTTGGACGAGTCGGAACATCTAGGGGGGTACTTTATGGGAGGCCGTTTCTATATTTTATGGAATATATCTGTTATTTATGTTTGGAGAAGAAAATTGTTCAAATAAAAGTTACTTCTTATATTATTATCTATAATTTTTGTTCTATACAAAATTTTCCTAAAATGGTCCGTATTCGAGAAATTTGTCAAAATGTAAAAAAATATTTTTTTATAAAAATTGTTCAAACAAAAGTTTGTAATATAATTCTCTATAATTTTTGTTCTATACATAATTTTTCTAAAATGGACCGTATTCGAGATATTTGAAAAAATGTGTAAATTTCGAAATTTGAAGAAAACTCAAAAACGGATAAAGAAAAAAACATTAAATTTTAAACTTAAGTTTTATTTCGGCCTGACGTGAAATGATTAGAGTTTGGACGAGACGGAACATCTGGGGGGGTACTTTATAGGAGGCCGTTTCTATATTTTATGGAATATATCTGTTATTAATGTTTGGAGAAAAAAATTGTTCAAATAAAAGTTACTTGTAATATTATTATCTATAATTTTTGTTTTATGTAAAAATTTCCTGAAATGGTCCGTATTAGAGAAATTTGACAAAATGTGCAAAATTCTGATTTTTATGAAAATGTTTGAAATAAAAGTTGTTTGCGATATCGATCTCTATAATTTTTGTTTATACATGATTTTTCTAAAATGGACCGTAATGGAAAAATTGTAGGAAAAGTGCTAAATTTAAATTTTTTAGTATTTTCGTTTTCAATGAATATTGAGAAATGTTTCGAGGTAGATGTATATGGAAAATGTATATATTTAGTTTATCCTCTAAACATTTATAGAGGTGCTGCAATAGGTTGTACAAAATAACCGGAAAAAGCCTGTAATAACTAGATAGGAAAGTCATGTGTTGGACACATCAGATTTTTATATTATTAGAATGCCAAAAGATGTTACAATAAGATTTGGCACAAAACATTATAATCGATTAGCTTTCTCCTGAAATAACCGTTATCAAATAAGTGGTATTTCATAAGTTTAACAACCCTGTATCTCAAAAACCAGTCATATGTTTTGAATGGTCCAATGGACAATATTGCTTAAGAGGACGAGAACTGTAATATATCAAAAATGTATGCCATTTAACAGGTTGCCACTATGCCATAAGCGGTGTGCGGAGTCCAATTTGTTTATTTACATAGGGTTACCAACCCTCCCCATTTAGGCGGGAGGCTCCAGCTTTTTACTAAACCTCACGCCCTCCCTGCACTTAAATGAAACTCCCGATTTTCCGCAAAATAGAAAATACATGAAATAATTATTTAAAAAATTAGAGCACCTATTTTTATTTTTACCATAATAATGTTATGTGAGCCATTTCATTATTCAGTCATGCTCTAACCCTACAAGTCCCTCTCTGTCTTATTTGGCCTTTGAGGCTCAACTTGTTCGATTATTATACATAATTAAACCCCTTAAGACCAAACCTATGGGACGACTATGGTGGAGACACTTTCGCGAATATTCCAGAGTCAACGAGATACTATTTCTAGAACGTGATAACGTTTCTGGTACATACTGGCAATTTTGGTGGGGGAGCATTCTAGACCACCAATTTGTATATAAATTGGTGGAGGAGAGCCATCAGAATCAGTTGTTATATGGACAGTGAAGATGAATAGTAATTAGTAGATAGACAGTGGTGAATATAAATAGTGATCAGTCTAAAGACATTCGAAGTATATATAAATTAGAATAGTTGCGTTATAAAATAAATAAGTGTTTAAATAAATTATTAATAAATAAACTGTTGTTTTAAAGTAAACAAACATCACATTGGTGTCGAGAAGTGGAATAGTGTAAATAAATAGTGGACAATCATGGCTAAAAGACTTTGTGATTTAAAAGTGCCTGAGCTACGCCGAGAATTAGAAGAACGTGAACTGGAGACGACAGGGAAGAAATCAGATCTGGCAGAACGACTTAAAAAAGCACTAGAAAATGAAGGTTTGGATCCGGAAACGTTTCTATTTTCGGATGATGCATCTGCTATAATTTCTTCAATTTCTTCCGATATGGAAAGTAAGATCTCTTCTTTAAAAACCAAAATTTCATCAGATTTTGAAACTAAAATGTCTTCCATAGAAAATAAAATTTCTTCTGATGTTTCTTCTATAAAAAGTGACATTTCCTGCTTAGAAACTAAAGTTACTTCCGATATATCTTCCTTGGATGATAAAGTTTCTTCTTTAGAAAACAAAGTTTCGTCTGATATTTCTTCCTTAGAAGAAAAGGTGTCTGCAGAAATGTCTTCTATAAGAAATGAAATTTCTTCCGTTGAGAATAAAATGTCTTCCGTTGAGGAAAAAATAAAAGAAATGGAAAAGAAGATTGAAGAAATGGAACACGTAGACCAAACCAAGAACGGTGAAATAAAGTGCCATGAGGTGGAGTCGAAGTTGAAATTGGAAGAAGCTGTAAACTCTCCTCGTGTTAAGGCTCCAACTTTCGACGGAAAGATGTCATGGACGAACTACCTTAAGCAGTTCGAAACAGCTGCCAGAGCAAACGAGTGGTCTGAACGAGAGAAGGCAATAAATTTGACCATCGCCCTTCGAGGAGACGCTTTGGATGTCCTTTAGACTATACCCGTGGAAGAAACAGATGATTTTGAGCAACTCAAAAAGAGACTAAATATGCGATATGGCCACGAACACTTGAAGCAGGTATACAGATTACAGTTGAAGAATCGCAAACAGAAACGTGACGAGAGCCTTCAAGAATTTGAATTAGATATTGCGAAGATGGTGCGATTTGCCTACCCGTCAGCTCCAGAAAACATGATGGAATGTTTGGCTGTTCAAGCATTTGTAGATGGACTTCGTGACCATGAAATGCAAAGAACACTTCGTTTAGCCCGTCACAAAACATTGGTCGATGTCTTGTCCGCTGCTCTTGAATATGAAGCGGCTACGCTGGCTTCTGGTAGATACAGTGAAGTAAGAACTGTAAAAGAAGAACAGGGAAATAAATTGGACCAATTGTTTCACATGATAAAAAGCCTTATTGAAAAGCAACCGAAGACTATTAGGTGCTGGAATTGCGGTGAAATGGGAAAAGTAAGCAGTTCGCGCAAACGTCCAAAGAACACTACGAATCGAAAAACTGTGGCTGTACAGGAAGGAACGGTGTTACCTGAAAGTAGTGAAACCATACGAGTAAGGCGGTTGCAAGAAACTGTAGAGAAGGCAACGCCTGTCATGGCGAAACCTT
This sequence comes from Psylliodes chrysocephalus, assembly GCA_927349885.1. Lineage (NCBI taxonomy): Eukaryota > Metazoa > Arthropoda > Insecta > Coleoptera > Chrysomelidae > Psylliodes > Psylliodes chrysocephalus. Next base: position 6,941,503 of record OV651815.1, read on the forward strand.
CGAAGCGCAATAAAGGTGTTGGTCAAGGAACTTTGGTTGGAAAGGGGTTGGCCACATCTGTTAAAGAAGTTACAGTATGAAGAACGTCGGTTGTCAGCGATGAGTGGGCCCCTGTCAAACTTAGGGAAGAACAAGAGAATTATCCCGTCTTAAAGAAGATACAAGAATGGAAAGAGGAAAATCGTCGACCTACTTGGCAAGAAGTATCGAAATTCTCTCCAGTAGTTAAATCATATTGGGCTTAGTGGGACTCCTTTATCCTGGAAGATGGCTTATTAAAGAAAACAGAAGACAGTTGGTCATTCCAAAAAGTAGAGTAGCTGAAGTACTCCGTCAGTTACACGACAGTCCATCAGGAGGATATCTCGGTGTTAGAAAAACCCTTCAGAGAGTTCGGGAAAGGTTTTACTGGATGAACAGTTCCGATGATGTAAAGGACTGGTGTAAGAAATGTACCACCTGTGCTATGAGTAATGGACCTCAACGAAAAAGGAAGGCTCCCATGAAGCAATATAACGTTAATAGCCCATTTGAGGGTGACCATGAAGAAGAAGTAAACCAACTTCGAGAAACACCTGACTTTGTCTTTGGGTGGATATGGAGGTACTGGGAAAGTCAGATATGGTGTTACGACCGAGCAACAACAAGATCTGCTCTCGCTTCCGAAAGACTACTCGCTGGTCCATAGTACTTCCGCCAGCATCAACGACGCGCGAGGACTGGCATATGTGTTCCGTAAGAAGTTTGATCGACTGGTAGAACTTCAATATCAGTTACCAGCCCCTGGAAAAGCCATGAAACTTCAAGACGGGTCACGTTATCTTTTTTATTTAATAACGAAGAACACCTTCCGAGATCTATCCACCTATCAGTCTGAGGGAGCATGTACTGGAGTCCAATGTACAGAAACTAGCCATGCCGAAGATAGAAGGAAATCAGCTGGATTGGAGGATCATTAGGAACATGGTGGAAGTAATCTTTCAAGATACCGGAGTTCAGATATTGGTCTGCAGCCATTCGCCCAGTGCCCAGGTTACAGCGAAGACAGTCCCTTGTTACTTCCATGCAACTGGAAATTGTAAAAGAGGATTCAGTTGCAAATACAACCATTCCAGTTTAGTTTCGTAAGAGTTCCAGGAGGAACTATTCAGTTGCAAATACAACCATTCCAGTTTAGTTTCGTAAGAGTTCCAGGAGGAACTATCTCTTAAGGAGGGGGCAATGTTATGTGAGCCATTTCATTATTCAGTCATGCTCTAACCCTACAAGTCCTTCTCTGTCTTATTTGGCCTTTGAGGCTCAACTTGTCCGATTATTATACATAATTAAACCCCTTAAGATTAAACCTATGGGACGACTATGGTGGAGACACTTTCGCGAACATTCCAGAACCAACGAGATACTATTTCTAGAACGTGATAACGTTTCTGGTACATACTGGCAATTTTGGTGGGGGAGCATTCTAGACCACCAATTTGTATATAAATTGGTGGAGGAGAGCCATCAGAATCAGTTGTTATATGGACAGTGAAGATAAATAGTAATTAGTAGATAGACAGTGGTGAATATAAATAGTGAGCGATTTAAAAACATTCGAAATATATATAAATTAGAATAGTAGTGTTATAAATAAATAAGTGTTTAAATAAATTATTAATTAATAAACTGTTGTTTAAAATAAACAAACGTCACAATAATTTAAATATTTTATTATCATTCCGGCAATAAAGCGATTAACGTCGAGCGACGGGCGCGCTGTAGTAATATTATTTGTTTTTTTTTTTGTTTCCAATGACAGTATTTGAACTTAATATTAAAAATCAATCTTTCCTAATTTATGTATTTTTAATAATATTATGTTTTTATTTTTAGTTGTATTTATATGCGCGCCACTGGGAATAATTCGCGATATTATGTGTCTCGAGAATATTGGAAGCTTTAAATTTATGCAAGGATAAGGCAGTACTCTACAGAGACCGTTAAGAAAAAGATGGGAATTCTTCCCATTTAAAAATTAAAAATAAAAAGTAGTAAATTTTCAAAATAAATACTTTTAGAAGGTTTACAAAAAATTCAAGGTTTCGTCAGCCTAAGTTTTATTATTATTGGTATTTTCTGAAAATTTTACAAAAATCGAACTAAAAATAAAGGCTGGGAAGGGATTATAAATTGTAGTGGTGTTAGGTGTTAGTGGTGTATTAATTTACTTATTTCTTTTTTATATTTATTTGTTTCTGTATAGTTTTTCTTTTTTATATTTATTTGTTTCTGTTTAGTTTTTCTTTTTTATATATTCGAAAATGTGGTCAATATCTGTCGAATAGCTTCGCTTCAAACAAATATATCTTTATCTCTATCCTTTTAAAATTAATGTAACGATAATTTAATTTATTTAGAGTTTATTTATTTACAATTTATTTATGACGTACTAATTAATTTATATATTACTTAGGCACTAACTCACAATTTTAATTTATTTATTACAATTTAACTTTTCTGTCCAACACTTTATTCTTAACTGCTCGTCCGCCAATAAGTCGCGCTATTTATACCAAGTCCAACTCTACTACGAGAAGTCTCTAGACCATGTGGAATGTCCTAGAATTCCATCTTAATTACTCAACGTCGCGTACTGCTTGTTCTGGATAGCTATTCACTGTCATGGGAGCGCTCCCATGGGAGTGTTCCCATATATTTTGCTCTCTTATTCTTAGGTGGGTATATCGTGCTTACTCACTTTTAGCCCGGGTACATGCGTAGTTAGGTCGGAGTAAGTACGATATACCCACCTAAGAGTAAAAGAGCAAAATATATGGGAACACTCCCATGGGAGCGCTCCCATGACTTAGTGAATAGCTACCCTGGTATATTCGAGATGCGAAGCGTTTCGACCATGATTTGAGTGGCAAGCTGAAGGTCGCTTGCTTTAGACAGGGTTGGCTTCAGCATCACATTAAGTTTTATTATAAAATTTTCGCGTTATTTATGAAAAAATGTGGCAAAATTAGGTAGTCGTATTCAAATTTTTTCCTCACAGGCACAACTCACCTCCCGCTTTTTATTTTTTTAAATTTGGCAACCCTACCCCAGCAAATTGTATCTTTATTGCTGTAATAAAGTTTGTACTTTTAAATCAATATATTTCATCATTTTCTAAAGAAGGATAACCGTAAAGTACTTATTAAAAATAAAATAGGCAATTATAAAAGGGTAGACATGCGAAAATAGTGGGTTTCTATTCTAAAAATCGATAAAAACCTTTTATCTCAATGCTAGTATTCTTTCATTTCGTAGATGAAGATTTTTGTTCATTTGAAGGTAAGTTGTTTATATGAAATGTTTTAATATTGTTGAATTCATTATGATTTAATACATATACAAAAGCCCGCCCAAAACTTACACAATGTATAAACAAATCTCCTACTTATAAGTGACAAATGATAGGCGCGCGAAAATTAATTTAAATCACGAATTATATACGTCGGACACATATTGATGCGCGACATCGACAGCGACATTAGAAATAAGAAATGCGATACGACAACCGCGCTGTTTCTCCTAAAAACTTTGATTGGTTTGATACGTTAGGTAGAGGGGACGTACAATGTTGCCATTTACATTTAAATTTTTAGACTCACCCTGTGTCCAATCCATTCTAGGTCGCTGTCCGATTCGGAACTGGTGTTGTATTTCCTTTCTGCATGAGTGTGTTTATGATGTTTGCTACTGTAATCTCTAACATGGCCGTAATTATTAAAATTCGCCGCTGCTGTGGGTACGCACTTACATGTCTGAAAAAAAAATTACTTGTATTGAGATAATTTGTAACAATAACAATAATAATTTGTTTCAAGAAATTGTTTTGATTAAAATGTTTGTAGAGAACCAGTTTTCTATTAGATACAATTATTAAATAATAACAAAGTAAGGTTACAAAGAACTGATAAAAAATAATACACATGTTCAAAAATGATAAGCATTTTTTCAGAGATACTTTAGTTACTCTATAAATAATCCACATAAATCTTCCCGTATAAATAATATACAATAAGCATAAGAACAACAATATATTTTATTATTCATTCAGTACAATATATCTATATTTTATTTTATATAAATAAAAAGTTCCTTGGTTTAATCGGTCGAATAGTTTTTATTTTTTATTATTTAAGCACTACATATATATTTTTTTCCGAAACTGAAAAATTGACCAATAGAAATCTAGATTTTTAAACAACCAAGTAGGCAGACCCAATATTTTTTGTAGAATATTTTGACAGGTTCTAAGAAATTCGTGTTTTATGAGTTTCAGTCTTTTGCTTTAGTCAAAAACCTTTCACTTATTTTTAAAAAAATGTCCATCGATGAAGAGTTTTCATGCACACCACCTGAAATTACAGAAAAGGCAAAACATATATGTTTTTTTCCGAAACATATGTAGTGCTTAAATTATAAAAAATAAAAATTATTTGAGCGATTAAACCAAGGAACTTTATATAAAATTCTACTACTGTCAGAAAATTATCCCTATTCAAATATATTTTATTATTCATTCAGTACATTATATCTATGTATATTTTATCATTTATTCAGTATATTATATCACCAAATTTAAAAATATTGGAAGAAGGCTCTGGCGTATAGTTTCGTCACTCGCGCTGACACAAGTATAGTAAAAAATAGACCGTTAAAACACATCCAGCTCAGTGTTGCCAGAATATATTTTTGTTATGTACCATATTTGTCTGAAAAATGTACCAGATTCCATAAATTGTACCATATTTTTCGAATTGTGATGGTTTGGTTCATTAAAGAGCAAAAAAGCTTTTATCGAAAACGAATACAAACAAGGAAGAACTTAACAATAAAACAGGAAAAAAAAGTACTACATTTTGCTTCGAGTGTACTAGAGTATCAGATTATTAAATACTGTACTAGATCTAGTACAATTGTACTAGACTAGCAATACTGATCCAGCTACAAACGACAATATTATATCCTTCTCTGCACAGTAAATCACGCTAACATCAGGCGATGTCCCTCAACCAATAACAACGAGAACTTCCATATTTGCAACTACTTACACTCAAATCGACAAGAAAAACATTAAGAACGAGTTTGACTATTGACATATCAATATCTTTGCTTTCTCCCGTCGCGAACTCGACGCTAATTTTAAAATGTGTTAAACCTGCTAAATATTCATAAATCGTAAATTTAAGCATTCATATATTTTCACTATGTAAAATTGTTGTAAGCTGAAGGAAGTTTACAGTGTAAATAAAGTTGTTAACTGGAAAACACATTTAATTTCATCGTGAACAAAAAAGAATCTGGCAGTTTATCTACTGGTCTACTAGCTACATTACTACAGTCCACTGCCCCAGCTGATAAGAAGATAACTCTTCTTTCTGCGAGGGCGATTGAGAAGATATTCAAAGTCACAACGAACACTCATGCAAAAAAAAACATAGCATAATTTTAAATCAACGAACGTAAAAATTGAAGTGACTATCCGTCCTGATTTAGGCGGGACAGAACCGATTTAACGTGTCCCGATTTTGATCCGCTTCTGTCTGATTTAAAAAAATTATCTATAATTGAAAAATTCCTTGAAAATTCCCAATATTTCCCTTACGAAATAATGAAAATTATTCTAAAACTCCCAAGGTGAAAACAAATTTAATGAAAAATTGAAGAAAATAACATTTTGTGTCAACATTTTCTGCAATTAGTAGAATACATTTTATGTTTACCAGGTAAGGGAGAGTGGGGGAATTGTGCGCACTTAAGCGAAAATCGTTATAGCACTGATAGCATTGTAGATCATTTAAATGTAAATACCGTAATGGAGGTGCTATTTAGTCTACTCTCAGCACGTAAATCAATTTTAGGAAAAAATAAAATATTTAAAGTACAATACTGCTGAAAGTACAAAAGTGCCGTTGCGGGTAATGGTGCGCAAGTGTTGGGGAATCGTGCGCATTAAAAGTATTAAGTATAAGATAAAACCAACACTAACTTTAAAAACATTTATTAAAGTTGTGGAACATAAAAAAAACATTATACTAACTCCTAATTTGAGCATAGGTCACATTTATAATTTTTCGGGGTATCTGAGCCAGTACATTCGGCATGGTTCCAAGTTGAGCAAAGGACACATCTGTACAGTTCATCAAATTTCTAGAGGTGTTCGACGCCCAGACAGAGAACGCGCTACGTGTGACTAAGATAGCTATTGCACAGTCTGCTAAACAAGTTATTTTAAATAGTTTTTAATATTTTTAGGTAATTAAATTTTAAAAGTGTGGAATAGTTTAGGGATTAAATTGGTCTGATTGGACTTTCTTAGAACGTTTTTAAAAGCAGCTAAAGATAGTATGTAGAATTGAAAATAATTATTATGCCATAAAAGGTGTTTTGGAATTCCTTCAACCTTTTGAAATTGAGTCAGAAAATATAAATTTTATAGGATAGCGGAAAATACCTATAATTTTTTTGTAGGCCTTTGTAAATCGTGGAAATAGTTTATATTTTATTTCTACCTTATTAAGGAAAATGGTACCTATTATTAATAACGGTTGTTTCTGAAACATAAAGTATGTGCAAATATCCGATACATCAACTGATGAATCAGATGATTCAGGCGTTGGCGGTCTCTTTTGTTTGCTTTTGAATTTCTTTGAAGACGACGGAGTTGATAATTCACCGTCCAAACATTACGAATAAATTATTTACTATTCTTATCTTTCAGTTTTTCTTTGGTTTTGATTGCTTCTTCTCGTTGTGTTTTTTTTCTCTTCAGCTTCTTCTAGTTTTGTTTTGTAGGAGTGCTCGTAAGAATTTCCGATTTTTCTTTGTTCCTAGATTCTATTTTCGTTGTCTGATTAACTTTTGTTTCTGGTATTGGAGCCATAGCAAAGAAATAATGATTATAAGACGTAGATGGCTGAGGGCTCGGATCTCTCTGATGTTGTAAATCCGGGTGATTATCTGGAGGAGTTGCTGCACCATCTTGATTGGATGAAGTTTCAAGTTCAGGTGTTGCTTCTACTGTAAGTTTTCCTACATGGTGGCTAGGTTCAAAATCAGCATCTGTAAATTTGTCGGGATTCAATGGAGATATTCCAGACGTCCGAAACCCTGAAACTGCTTTTTCCATTTTAGCAACTTTCATAAAGGCTTTGTTTAAAAGTTTGGCTACGTCGTATTCAGTTATTTTTTGATGACCGGTACTTGACAAGTAAATATCATATTCTCTAAATAGTACATTTTTCAGAAGGCTAAAAAATATCAGATCCAGAGGCTGAAGGTGATCAGATGTGTGTGGAGGAAGCGAGACCATGTGGATGTTATTTTCTTTGCAGAAGTTATAAGCTTCAATTGAAATGTGGCTGGAATGGTTATCCAGGGCCAGAAGGACACAGAATGGCTTAGCATGCCTCTGAAAGTGACCCAGCCACTAAAGAAAAAGTCCGGAATTGATCCAACCGTTCTTAGAACATTTGTAAAACGCCCCAATTGGTCCATTTTTCTTGAGAGTTTTGGGCATCCTTTTCCTAGGATATATTATCATGGGAGGCATGTAGTTCCCAGCCGCATTCATACAAAATACAGCTGTTATTGTTCTTCCTCTTTCGTCAGAAATTGCAGCTCCTACTTTTTTAGATCCTTTACGACCATAAACTTTAGGGCATTTCTTCTGCACCGTGGTGATGCCTGTCTCATCCATGTTGTAAACACTCTTGGGTTCAAACTTAAACCTTTCCATGATAGTTTGAAGGTTTGAAAAAAATAATTTGGTTGAGTCCTTATTAAAAGATGCAATCCTATTCAAATTGGTTCCTTCAGGCTGCCGTAGCTTTATATCAGGTGACCTTTTTAAAAATCCATACAGCCAGTCCTTCCCACGGGGGTTTAAATCATATGCAAAATATGCCAACCTGTTTACTGCGCAGACCACCCGGCGCTTGGGTGCTCTGAAGTCCGTTTTACAATAACCAAATTGTATTAAAATGTAAAGCACACTGAATAATTTAATAACATCTGGCTCAGTAACACAAAAAAGTATTATTTCAACAATTTTAATTTATATATTAAACCAAATTAAAAAATCATGCCTTCACTTAGTTATTTGTACAATGTTAACCTGTCTTTATGTCCGCTACATGCCTGCTGGCTCCCCCCCGTGTGACCGCTGCCACGGTGACGCGCGCGCTAACAACAAAAAGTAAACAAAAAAACAATATGGTTATGGTTGCCGCCGACGAAAACATGTGAGTGAGAGTATTTTTTATTAATTTTAGTTTTAGATATAAGTTATTTAGGATTATTTAAAATTAAGTAAAGGTATTTTGATGCTTTAACTAGAGAAAATACATAATTTCCAAATCAAAGAAATAATGGTGCCACATTTTAAACATTTCATGTGAAACCAATCATGAATTATGAGATAATTTTGATACGAAATCGATTACAAACACAAATTGTTCAAGACTAAGACTGCTAAGATTTGCTTGCTTAGCACCCTCAAAACCAGATACACCAAAGATAATAATACTTAGTAATGTTGTTATCACACCTCCAGATTACCTGTGTTGCATTCCAATAATATAGAAGATCAAAATTTCAAAAACAGTCAGTCATCAATTGAATTTGAATCTTACATAAGGAACAACGTTTCGATAATGGATTTTTAAATAAATTTTATAGAAAACAGAAAAGTAAAATTTGCAAATTAAAAAATGCCCTATAATTCCTAATGTGACGTTTAAACTGCAGTCAAAATTTCAGAATCAAAGATATTTCAACAATTTAATTCAAAACTATTATAATGTAGGTTTGTTCAGGTTTCTTTAAAACTCGATGCAAACTGTCCGAGAACCAGTGAAACAGTTTAATTCCAATTTATTTGTCGGATACAACTATTAAACTGTCCACTGGTCAACTAGTCTTCTGATAGTTCTCAATGTATTTTTGAAGAACCCGGACAGACCTAGTATGAGAGATGTGGCAATATTTTAAGACCAAGAAGATAAACAAAATGATTGAAGTTACTGCATTTAATTTTTTTTCTGTTTCAGTTTATATGGATGGTTGCCTTTTATCTTATTTCCCAAGATTCAACAAGAATATTTTTGTTATTTAGAAAATTAGTTTTTTCAAATCAAGTACATGAATTATTTGCAATTTCTGATATTCATTATTTTAACCGAAGATAGTTAACGTACACCTAAATAATAATGTGATATTTCTGATATTAGAGTAACTTTCTTAAAGATAATAAATATTTGGAGATAATTTATAATACTAGAATGTTTTTAAGTCAAACTCATTAGATAATCTTTAGAGAATAACATTTTCGTGAAATTAGGAGTATTTTTTATAGAAACTAGTAAACATTTGTAAAAATAGATTGTACTTTGTATCGAAATAAACTAATATATACAAATAATGATGGTAGGCCGGGTTATCCGGGTTTTACTCACCTGCAAATAATATGGCACTATCGGTTATCTTTAAGTCAGCCCAGAGTGCCATAGCAAATAATAATAACTATTCTTGCCACTCACAAGCTCTTCTTGGGGTTTAACTCATGTAGGTTTAAGTGTAGGAAAATCTATTATTATTGTTGTATTACCATTAATTTAATTTATTTTTCTTGGGAATTTTTAGTAAATATAATTATATAAAACTTTGTATGGTATTTATTTTACCCCTCATAGGTATTTGTCATAGAATTTTACATTTTTATTGGCATTTCATAATTGTAACAAACAGCTAATAAAAAAGCAAAATTTTAAATATAATTAAGAGGAGAAAAATTTACTTTAGCAATTATCTTTTTCTAACCAATACGAAATAGAGCTATGGACATTTCTAGTTTATTTTTAATTTTTAGTGAATGAATAATATGTACATTCAGGTAAAAGTGAAATATTTGTTTCTCTGGAGCCACTATTCCGAAATCTGATTTATTTTCTCAAAAATTGAGAAAGTCTATGAAACAAAATTTTGCGATTTTTGCCTTCAAAATTGATCAAATTTTAAAAAAGTGGCTCCAGAGGAACGAACGTCTACCTTCACTTACATGTTTTTCTTTCACTAAAAATGAAAAAAAATTAACTGAAATTTCGGATGCCTATATTTCGTATTAGACGGAAAATAATAATTATTAAAATAAATGCTCCTCTTAATGGATGTAAAATAAGCCCGCCAATTTTCAAATTAAATATGGTATTACGGGCAACTGCATTACCAACAGAGTAATGATTGAACAGCTAATATTACCGACAGAGTAGGATTAGTTGAACCACCCGCTTCCACAGGTCGCTGCAAGCAAACTTGTTGCCAAATTTCTATAAAGATACGGCAACTCTTAATAATCTTTCCTCCATGGTCCTTCCCAGATAATCCCTCTAAAAGCTAGTCGTTTAAGACACCTGGGTAAAATAGCTTTGCGTAAAACGTACTCTCTTAATTCAGATTCTATTTCCTTTGTAAACACAGGCTTGCCACCCAAACGAGGAGGCTTCGGCTCATTTTCTGACAGTTTTTTCTGAGTGTCGATTCAGGAATATTGAAGGACCTTTCTGCATTCCTTATTTTTCTGCCATCATTTCTTATCGCAAATAATGCGTTTTGTTAATCTTCTCCCTTATATGAAAGAATTGTGGTTTTCCTTGTATAATTTCTCGGCATCTGAGAAAAAACTAAGTAATTAAAATCAGATTACGAGTGAGGTAATGGTGCGCATCAGCTCGTATCATTACCCCTTTAGGCATTAAATGACAATCTGTAATACAGTTAGCAAACTACATAACCTAACAATGTAAAACACGCATCAATAGTTCATATTTTTCCATAAAATAAATATATCTTATTGATTAAGGAAAAAAAGTGGACTCTGTCTTATTTTCCGATGTCAAAAAATTACAGAAACTGGCTTTCAAATAAACAGGGCTCTTACCGTGTAAACGTAAACAACTGATGTGAGTAATGGCGTCAGTGGAAAGGAGAGAGCACTAGTCGGTGGCGCTTAAAAACCCGCGAAATATGAAATAGTTTGATGCGCACGATTACCCTACGCGCACGATTCCCCCACTCTCCCTTACCAACGCTTACACAGAATGAGTTTTTTCGATGATTAATAATATTTGGTCAAAAGAAAAAACTAGTCTCGGAGTAGAAACTTTTAAAGTCTTGATTATTATTAAATGTAACTTTAATGGAGACTGTACTGAGTTCTATATCGAATTTTTAAATAATAAGCCACTTAAAAAAAAAACATTGGCATTGGAATTACCCGGGGGCGCTCAGGGTAATTCCAAGAAGATGAAGGAGGGGAAGAAAATGACGAAGGGGAAGAAGGAGAAGAACGGGAAGAAGAAGAAGAGTTTGAACAAGATGTTTAGGTCTTAAGTTGAAAATTTGAGTTTATAATGAATAATTCAAGACTAATAAAAACTTCTATTTGTTATTTGAATAAAGAGTTATGTTGATAATTTGTAATTTTCCACTTGCTGCTTTACCATTTCCTAGCCACCCCTGAGCGCCCCGGATATTCCAATGCCAGAATTGAATTCAGCATCCCCGAAAACCCCCTAAAAACGATTTCGGAGCCATTTACATGGACTATGCAATCCCCCCCAGAATGAACCCCCCGGACCCCCTGCAGAGGCGCCCCTGAGCGCTCCCGAGTAATTCCAGTGCCAGAATTGAATTCAGAATCCCCGAAAACCCCCCGAGTCACGAGTTTGGAGCGATTTTCATGCACGCTGCGATTCCTGTCCCAATTCATCCCCCGCGCACCCCCACAGAGCCACCCCTGAGCGCCCCGGATATTCCGATGCCAGAATTGAATTCAGCATCCCCGAAAACCCCCGAGTAACAATTTTGGACCCATTTACATGGACTATGCGATTTCCCCCCAGAATGAACCCCCGGACACCCCTGCAGAGGCGCCCCTGAGCACCCCCGGGTAATTCCAATACCAGAATTCAATTTAGCATCCCCGAAAACCCCCGAGTAACGATTTTGGACCCATTTACATGGACTATGCGATTTCCCCCAGAATGAACCCCCGGACACCCCTGCAGAGGCGCCGCTAAGCGCCCCCGGGTAATTCCAATGCCAGAATTGAATTCAGCATCCCCAAAAACCCCCGAGTAACGAGTTTGGAGCGATTCTCATGCACGCTGCAATTTCTCCCCCAATTCACCCCCAGCGCATCCCCACAGATCCGCCCCCGTGCATTCGCGGGTAATTCTAATGCCAGAATCGAGTTCGGCAGCCCCGAAAACCCCCGAGTAACAATTTCCGAGCGATTTTTCCGCGTTTACAATCGCTCCCATAACTGCACAAATAATGATGCAATTGGAAAATGCATTTTCCGGCCCAGAAGGCGTTTTTCAAAAAACTGCATACCCACATTTTCACCAGTCTTTTCTGGGACCTTCCCCAACACAATGCAGAAAACCGCATCTCGATATCTGTGGTATGTCAAAATTTCCGCTATTTTTGCTAAATGCCCTGGACTATTATGCCCTCATAGAGCTTTATTTTTCCTGAAGATTTTAAGTTGATATCGTTTCTATTTCTGAGTTTTTTTTTAATCTTCCTTAACCCATTATTCCATTATTTTCATTCAAATTTTTAATTTTGTTTAGAATCAATAGGCGTCACCCGAGGTTTCGCCCCCTCATAGTTTTATTTTTACTAAAAATTTTATGTTGATATCTCGTTTCGTTTTTGATATCTGATTTTTTAATTTCAACCACCCTTAACCCCCCATTTTAATTCAGATTTTGTCAAAATCAGACTTCAGAGCTTCATTTTTTTGCTAAAAAGTTCAAGTTGATATCATTTTTCGTTTTTGAATTTGGATTTTTTAATATTTGAACCCCATTTTTATTCATAGGCTCCGTCCCCTTATGGAGCTTGAGTTTTTCTGAAAATTTTAAGTTGATATCGTTTTTCGTTTTTGATTTATGATTTTTTTATTTTAATTTCAACCCCACTTAATCTTATATTTTTATTAAAATTTTTTCAAAATCAATTGGTTTCATCCCCTTATAGAGCTTGCTTTTTGCTAAATATTTCAATTTGATACCATTTTTCGTTTTTTAGTTAGAATTTTTTCAATATTTCAACCTACCATAACCCCCCCTCCCATTTTAAATCAACAGGTTTCGTCCCCCTTTTTTTTTTCCTGAAAGTTTCAAGATTCATTATTCGTTTTTAACTTATCTGTGCAGACCAAAAACATGACATCGGACGGACGGGCGGACATTTTTAAAATTTGATGCACAATTTTGGTAAAAAAAATTATATTTGGATCAATATTAAAAATTTTGGTTTATCTAAAGAATATCCATAAATCTATTCACATTCTTGATTCTTTGACAGTATAATCTTTTAATGTTGATGCATGTTTAGTTTTTATTTTCTACCTGTCCCCGTCCATGTTTTCGATTTGTCCCGCTTTATACTGCTACTGTTCAAAACATGGTCCCGTTAGTAAAATTATACGAAAATTTGATTCACGATTACTAAAGGTACCTTCGTATGTAGTTTAAATAAAATCTAAACATTTCACGTCTATTTTGGGACGAACCTTGTATTTTACTAAAAAAAAAGGCGCCATTGCGTCGTCCCCGCAAAGAAATTGGTGTTTGTCTGCAGAAACGCACGTAGACCATGGTTCACTGACCTATTTTTACCGTCAGGTATGTCGAAATATCAAGAGATTGTTCAGTGATTGTGATTGCCTACCCAAATATTCCACTGACAAGGACACAGTTAGGACCGCAGGGTCAGGCTGAATAAAAAATTATTTATCACTTTAATAATATTAGTATCAAAATAGAACATCCGCTCTTGTAGGGTTCTTTGACATCGAGATTATTATATTGTTCCACATAAAGAGGCATATAATCAAGAGTAATGCCATTTGATTCGTGGTATTTACCTATTTTAATGTGAATTTTGTTTCGTGAAATTTAGACGCATAATTTCCAAATAAACAACAATACGTTTAGAAAAAAATTCCCATCAACCTTGGTATTTGGAAGGATTATTTAGCAATATAAACAGAACTTTTATAAACATTTGCTTTGTTTCCGTAATATGAAGTCGATTATGTGTTTAAAATGTATATTTGAGGTACCAAAACGATTTCTGTCTATTATTCGTCACCTTTTTGACAAACTTCACATTGACGTTTCGCCAAGTAATCATTGATAGGTTACTCTGGTAATAGTTATTTATTATACAAGGGAAAAATATAATATTTTACCCGTGTTATCGTTCTTTATCCTGTGCCCGTGTGTAATACATAAAGACCGGACATTTTAATCGCGTTCAAATAATTGGTTTTAATCACATAGGCGTCTCATTCTGGGTTCGGTATTTAAGACGGCAGACAGTGCGGCAGATTCTAATACTATCAGGACAAACCTCTTTTTTTTATTAAAACAAGATAAAAAAAGTGTACTGATATATACATAGACATTAAAACTAATACAAAAAAGTGAGATTTTTTTTATCGTGTACCTATATTCTTTGTCTTTTGAATCATTTTCATTAAACAAATTTAATGTTTTCTTCTCACCAACGCCGAGGATATGTAGGATATTTTACAAAAGTTTTTAGTAACCTCAGATCCTTTAATTTGTGGCCTGAGAAATTTTCCTTAAAAAAAAATAACTTTTTTGATGAAGATGTTAAACTTTTCATAAGCGAGTTTAAGGTGTAGTAATGTAAACGATATTCTGTATGATATTTTTTTTATTATTATCTCTTATATAATTACAAAATATCTATTCCTCAATATTTTGGCGTGGTACACTACTCTCCTGCCTAAAATGAGGATCGAGGACCCCAGCTGCCTCCCCCGAATTTGTTATTTCCTCCAGAAAATTGGAAATTTCTAGCCTTAGCTGGTCCCGATTCATTGTTGGAGAAATTACATCGGGGCCAAATATTAGGACTCTACGAGCATTTGGACTAAGACGCTGTAGAGAGGGCCTAAAATGAATGTCAAATAGGCCCATCATATGTTGTCTTATACTTTCTCGATCCATTGTCGGTTAGTTGCCGGTGATATTTTTATTCAAATAAAGTCAATCCTTATATTATATTTATGAATATTTTGGCTTTTATCGATACCGTACATACCGATTTTTTGTAACAAAACATTTATGTTTTTATTTCCTGTGGATATTATGGTACTTATACACGATGAGACAATAAAATAAATGTCTGTTAAATTTCTGTAATGTATGTATTAATTCAATTGCTCACTCTATATAGGTATCTGTTGGTTGAAAAAATGTAAAAAGATAACAAAGAGTCGATAAACAGGAGATTTGAGAAGAAAGTGTCTTGTAAAAATATCACTAGATTTTTCCAATGAGTATATTTGTTTAGTTCAAAGGGAAAAGTGATAGAAACTGGAAACGTAAATATGGAAAATTTATTATCGGACTTTGATTGTTTTCGTCGTTTTAATGACAACAAATTATACTGCCGCAATTGTGATCAGGTGTTAGTTTTTAATGGAAAGTCAAGTATGACACAACATGTGAAAACACAAAAACACATGCAATCTTTAGAGGGATGTCCAGACAAAATCTTTTATGAAGATTTATGCAACGCATTTGTTTCTGCAAATATTCCATTAACAAAATTAAATAATACAATTTTCAAAAATTTTCTTTGTAAATATACTAAACGTAAAATACCGGATGAATCCACAATTAGAAAACATTATATTCAAAATCAGTACGATAAAGCAATGACGGCAATAAAAACGAAAATTTCCAGCAAATATATTTGGGTTAGTGCAGATGAAACGACTGACATAAAGGGTAGATGTGTTGTTAATGTTGTTGTAGGATTATTAAGTGCTGAAAATACTTCACAACAGTATTTAGTTTCTAGTGTGTTTCGTGAAACTGTGAACGCTGAAATGATTTATGAAATAGTGAAACGTGGATTGAACAATGTAATTGATAATGACGTTTCAAAAGTTTTATTGTTTATTTCAGACGCGGCAAGTGTAATGTTGAAAACAGGAAAACTATTACAAGAACATTTTCCAAACATGCTGCATGTAACTTGCCTTGCTCACGCGTTACACCGAGTTTGTGAGTTTATCCGTGACAGCTTTCCAGACATTAATTCGTTGATTAGCTGTTTTAAAAAAATTTTGTTAAAAGCACCGTCCCGAGTTTCTTTATATAAAGAAATATGTCCGAATATCCCCCTACCTCCACAACCAGTTATTACACGATGGGGAACTTGGTTACAGGCTGTGTTCTTTTTTTCGGAGCATTTCGACAGACTAAAAGTATTTATTTCCAACTTATCAGAGGACGCTCTCTCTATCACTCAGTGTAAAGGTTTAATAACAAAAACAACTTTGCAGTCGGAGTTAAATTTTCTTGCGACTTATTTTTCGTGTCTCCCAGAAACTATAAAATTCCTTGAAACCCGTAACTTACAATTATCGGTTGCTATGGAAAAATTTGAATCGACATCGTTACACTTAAAAAACGTAAAGTGGCCCTTACAAGATAAATTTAACCATAAAATAGATTGTGTTATTAAAAGAAATCCAAATTTACAGACTCTGAAACAAATCTCCCTGAACAATTTTAACGATTATGAAACTGCTTTAAAATATTGTGATTTTGTTCCACATTTTTCATTTGCTCCTGTAACGAGTTGTGACGTAGAACGATCGTTTTCTAGGTTTAAAGATTTATTGACTTCTAAAAGAAGTAATTTCACTGAAGACAATTTAGAAAAATATGCAGTCATACAAACATATTTTTCAAATGAAGAAGATTGATATTAATTTGTATTGTATATATTGTATATAATTGTATATTTGCTACTTTAGGATAAAGAGTGTATATTGGAACACTCTAAACATAAAACTAATGATGGTGTATCCTCGTTGATATATTTATTAGTCAATAATATATTAACAGAAAAAGCCAACAACATTATCCCACAACACAATAAAAAAATAAATAATAATATCATTTGTAATTATATAATAATATCCAACCAAATTTGAACTAAAATTTAATAAAATAATTATTGCAATGTAAATGTAATAATAAGCCCGCCCCAAATGTTACGCCCGGGCGATAAAAATCCAATATCTTATCTACTGTGTCGACCAGTTCAGTAAATAACTTGTTTTATTCAGAATGTATTATTCAAATCGAAGGTCCGCTCTTACCGTTACTTCGCTGATAAGAATAAATTAAATTGTCCGGTCTGTAAACTATTTTTTTCTGTGACGGAAAAAACGACGATTTAATATTGAAAAAAATATTCTAAAATATCTACCATTACTTATGTGTATATACAGGGTGGACCAATCTTGTGGAAAAATTCGATATCTTCCTTGTACAAAGAGATATTAAAAAGTGTATTAAGAAAATTATGGACAGGTTTGAGATTAACATTTTAAAATTATTGGGATGTATACAGAGTGTTGCATAGTTCGTGTACGAACCAAACATATGTTTTTTTAATGATAACCCCAGTATATTATTTTAGATTCTATTTACTTATCTTTTTTCCATTCTTCTAATATATGGTTTGTCTATGTTATATAGGGTACTTTTCAAGGAATTGACATTTTTGTGAGAGAATCGTACATAATTCAACGCCCAGCAGCCAATTACACACTGTAGAAAAAAAAATTTTTTACCCACACGAATTTTATAATATGATGTATTATACTTTTTTTAGTTATATTTTTATTATCTGTTGATTCGTATACAGGGATACTCAATACTCAGACCCTTGATTTTCTTGTTTTATTTAAATGGGACAACTTATATTTTATATCACCAGTAAAATCATCCGTCCCAAGCATTTCATTTTTATTAGGCATTCCCTATACCTAAAGTTAATAATTATTGATATTTTTAACATTAAATGAAAATTATGGTTATTTTGATAAATTAAACTAGTTTTTCATAAAAAAAATCTTTATCAACAGTCATAAATAATATGTGTGAATACAAAAAAAACTCAAAAACAAACAAAACAAAATATAATTGTAAAAGTTGTTCAAAATGACCTCCCATAACATCAATACAGTTTTGTAATCGAATTTCGAATGACTGACTCACATTTCTCAGCATTTGAACATCAATACTTTGAAATACATGTCTGATTCGAGTTTTCATGTCCTCTTTTGTCGTTGCAGGCACATTATATACTTTGTTTTTTACATAACCCCACAGAAATTGATTAATTTTTGTCAAATCCGGTGATCGCGCTGGCCACCCTATCGGTCCTCCTCTTCCGATCCACCGTCTTGGAAAGTGATTATTTAAATAATTATGAATTACTACAGTGTGATGGACTGGTGCACCATCGTGCAAAAACCACATTTGTTGGCAAATATGAAGGGGAACATCTTCGAGTAACGTAGGCAAATGATTTTCAAGGAAATCCAAATATACTGCACTATTTACTCGTCCTTCAAAAAAGTGTGGCCCTATCACATAATCACCCACAATGCCACCCCAAACATTTAATGACCACCTCATTTGGCTATGAGTGACTATAGTGTGTGGATTTGTTGTAGAATAATAGTGAAAATTATGCCTATTTAAACCTTCATTTTTATGAAAAGTCGATTCATCACCAAACATCACAAAATCAAAGAAATTTCTTTGTTGATTAATTTTTTGTTGGGACCATTCACAAAAT
This sequence comes from Psylliodes chrysocephalus, assembly GCA_927349885.1. Lineage (NCBI taxonomy): Eukaryota > Metazoa > Arthropoda > Insecta > Coleoptera > Chrysomelidae > Psylliodes > Psylliodes chrysocephalus. Next base: position 6,960,247 of record OV651815.1, read on the forward strand.
ATCACTCTATTTTCAAAATCCCGTTCAAGAAGTTCTTGATGTAACTGGATATGGAAAGGATGCATTTTATGTTTTGATAGAATTCTTTGAACAGTTCCGTAACTGACTTGTTGTTGTCTTGAAATATTTCGTTTACTAATATGCGGATCATCATAAATACTCAACAATACTTTCATTTCATTCTCTTCAGTGATAGCAGTTTTTGTTACTTGTTTTTGCTCGTATGATACAGTACCAGTACGATTAAAACGGTCCATTAGTTTTTCAAACGCCTTTTTATTTGGTTTCCGGCGTTCCGGATATCGTTGGTGGTACACTCTGGAGGTAAGTAAAGAATTCTTGTTGCACTCACCTAGTATATAAATCATATCCACCATTTCTGGGATAGAAAAATTCGTATTGTTCATCTTATTATTAGTAATTTACTTAAAACGTTAACACACAGGCAGTTGCTCTTGATTTTTAAAATGTCAAAATTGTCAACTGGACGGTAACAGGTATATTAAATGCATTGGCGACTAGATAAAAAATAACACATATTATTTATTATTGTTTATAAAGAGTATTTTATGAAAAACTAGTTTAATTTCTCGAAATAACCATAATTTTCATTTATTGTTAAGAAGAACGATAAATATTAACTTTAGGTATAGGGAATGCTTTATAAAAATGAAAGACTTGGAACAGATGATTTTACTGGTGATATAAAATATAGGGTGTCCCATTTAAATAAAACAAGAAAATCAAGGGTCTGAGTATTGAGTCTCTCTGTATACGAATAAACAGATAATAAAAATATAACTAAAAAATAGTATATTAAAGTATAAGTGGATATAACGGTCTTCAAAACACGTACGATTTTTCGAGCACGACGGCGCAGCCGGAGTGCTCGAAATAGAGCAAGTGTTTTAAAGACCAGTTATCCACGAATACTTTACGCTATTTTTTTTATTGGTATACTTTGAAATCCTTAATATTGGTATTATTTCTACAAAAAATGGAAATAAGAACTAATAACTGAAAATGGTTGAATTTGTGATGTAACATCAGTATACCTCGTTGTCATGAAAATGAGACAAACAAAAATACGATAAATTCAACACGTGGATGGAAGAACAAATGGATACACATATAGATGAACGAGTTGTTCTCGCTTATCTCCAGAAAATGTCGAAACAGTATAAAGTATCGACTATGTGGACTATCCATTCAAAATTACAAAGTATGTTGAGGATAAACAAAGGGGTCGATATAAAATCGTTCGTCAAAGTGCATGCATTCATGAAGGCAATTAGCAAAAATGAAGTAGTCAAGAAGGCATATGTATTCGAGGAAGACGATTTGCGGAAGTTTTTTACAGATGCACCGGACATTACGTATTTATTTTTGAAGGTGTTGAATGAATTTTTTGAAAAATTTCTCAGAAATATTTTATTTGACATTACAAGGCACTCCTGTCAGATCAATATTTAAAAAGTTGGCATTTAGACATCACGTTTCTCGGGTTGTTGATGTTGCCATGGTAACTTTAAAACACGCGCGTTTTTTAAAGTTCGTTTTAAACACGCTGAGGCGTACTTTAAATAAGTAAAATAGGGTACCAATAAAAAAAAGTATAATACATCATTATAAAATTCGTGTGGGTAAAAAAAAATTTCGATTCTCTCACAAAAATGTCAATTCCTTGAAAAGTACCCTATATAACATAGACAAACCATGTATTAGAAGAATGGAAAAAAGATGAGTAAACAGAATCTAAAATAACATACTGGGGTTATCATTAAAAAAAACATATGTTTGGTTCGTACACGAGCTATGCAACACCCTGTATACCTCCCAATAATTTTAAAATGTTAACCTCAAACATGTCCATAATTTTCTTAATACACTTTTTTTAATATCTCTTTCAACAAGGAAGATATCGAACTTTTCCACAAGATTGGTCTACCCTGTATATCCGGGAAAAAGTACTCACGTTTTTCCCGGGAAAACATTATTTACCGGGAAACGGGGAAAAGAGTAATTTCATAAAAATGACATTTTGTTACCTGACAAGAGAGATAAATTGTCAAACTTTTCCTGTCACAGAAAAAAATTGATTTTTTTAAATCGAACCTTTTTGACACACTTCATTCACATTGACGTTTCGCATAAATCAATGAATCTATGATCAATGATATTAGGCATTCCAACGACCTGTCAAATAATAGGTGCCAGTGGGAAATTCTTGTATATTTAAGGGGGTAGCGACATAATCTTGCAACTTGGACGCTATTTTTATTCGAAGTAGTACTCGCCAAGCCTGCCAATTTATGAAGAAATGTATAGGTGGGTTTTTTAAATATTATTTTTATTGTGTTTGACATAAAATATTTAAATGTAATCCATTATTCATGATTTTACGTAAAGTAGATAGAATACACCATATGTCGCCACCCTTAGATATACCAAACCTGCCCACTGGTAATTCATTTGTTTGGAATGCCTAATTGTTACTCTGGTAATGAATTAGGCATTCCAACGACCTGTCAAACATTATGTGCCAGTGGGAAATTCTTGTATATCTAAGGGGGGTAGCGACATAGTCTTGCAACTTGGACGCTATTTTTATTCGAAGTAGTAGTCGCCAAGCCTGTCAATGTATGAAGAAATGTATAGGTAGGTTTTTTAAATATTATTTTTATTGTGTTTGACATAAAATATTTAAATGTAATCCATTATTCATGATTTTACGTAAAGTAGATAGAATACACCATATGTCGCCACCCTTAGATATACTAAACCTGCCCACTTGTAATTCATTTGTTTGGAATGCCTAATTGAATGTTTTAAATCCATGCATGCACCTTAGACTAGGTAAGGCATGCACATGCAGTGCTTTCAGATAGTTTGTTTTGGTTGGCGAAGGTATCTTGAAATGACTTTCATTGGTTGATGTAAGTATTATACTTGTGTTAAATAATCGTTATAATATTAATTACTTAGGTATTTATTTTAATTGGTAATTTTAACGAAAAGAATCAAGGTGAAATATTGCAATATCGACTAAAATCTAGGTTAGTGGTAAGGTGAGAATGTTTAAAATTCGCAGTTTGTCGAGGTTATTACAAGGTTTTTGCTCTTATTTAAATAAAATAGAAAAATATTTTTTAACCATTCTAGTTTCTTCCTAATTTAAAATTATGAAAAATATTGTACCTAGCTATTATTACCTATTTCGTTTTAACATCTCAGGTAGTTTCTGTATTTATGTTTCTGTATAACCAAAACCGTTGTTTGTAATGCAGACGACGCCAAAACCTACCCTTTTTCAGTAAACACCATTGAAACGGCGAATTTAGATTTCTTTATTATTAGAAAACGTATCTACAGGGTGAGTCATAAATATTGTATATAACAGGTTGTTTGGAACAAAATATGAGGATTGGATCAAACATGCCTTAATAAAATATAGCTGTTCAAAAAGATACATGGTGTTAAAATTGAAATATTTTTTTAAGTTATAATTTCACGACATATTCATAAATCATCAAAATTATTAGGAATACTATTTAATTAAATTTTAATTTTAAAATTATAAGAAGTGCTGTATTCACCTTAAGTAAATATCAAAAGAAATTATGCTAGGTAGGTATTTTATTTTCTCAGTTCACATCTCAAAACGTTTGACCCTTCACGATCTCTGGCTAAAGAAAATTCCATGAATATGAACTGTTTATTCATTGTTTTGTCCATACTCGGATTCGTATTTTTTAACAAAAAAATTGTTTTTCTAATTTTGACATAAAATGACATGTTTGTAATCGCTGCAAATGTCAAAATAATCTCCTTTTCGCAACCAGTTGCATAATGTTACTGGTATCGAAAAAATAATTCTGCCACCAGTTACAAAAATAAAAAAAATAAAAAAAAACCTTTTTTAAAATCAATAATATACATTATTATTGAAAGAAGGGCAGGATGACTTATAAAAATAGAATTTGGGTAAACTTGCAACCAAGTAATAATGTTGTTTTGGTCCTTATTTTCCATTCTAAATCAGCACAAAATAATTAAAACACAATACACGACAAAACAACTCACTTTCTTGAAATCTAAATAACTTTAACAAGCAATATAAACAAACCAGTAGAAAATCGTTCAGAATTTATCTGCACATGAACTGTACGATTTCTCTCTTCTATTTATTGTACTACTCATGGGCAGATAAATTCTGAACGGTTCTGTACTGCTGTTGGAGCAAACCTGATGATTTTCTATTTGTCAATAAAAGAATGAAGTTAATCACATTCAACTAACAAAACAAGAAAGTAGTAATATTATATCACAAATTTTTTTCCGAACACAATTTTATAAATAATCTTTTTAAAATTAGAAAAAATATTGTATGTAATACGTTACGAAATGCCATATAATTTTTTGGACAACAGAACACCTGAAATGGCAAACGAGCGACATCCGTTAGACCCAGTATCGGGGTATCTCCAGTAGCGACCCATCTATGTGGCTTTTTTTATTTTATTTTCGGTGGCCTAAAGATCTTTTTCGTTGCTTTGCATTTTTGTTCTTTTGCTCTGCAAACTGGCAAATCATGGCTGTAGATTACAGTTCCGAGAACAAGATAGGCAGTCCTTAAACAATAAATATCTTTCCTTCGATTTACTGAAAGAATATGACAAAACGAGTCACCTTATAGGTAATGACAATCATTTTTTAATAAATTCTTTAGTTTTACTCTATGATCCAACCCCGTACAAGTAATGTAACATAATACTGTACAGTTATCATGAGAACAACAAAATATATCATTACTCAATCTGCAATTTGCATTACTTAAATTTTATAATCTCACATAAAACAAAAATCATGTTTCGATTATATAAATAATAAACAAATCGAAGCCAACCCTAGAAAATGCCGTTTAACATATTTTCAAATATCCCCCAAAAAAACTTCCTCTTGTAACAAGCCACCTGCAAGCATTTGAAAACCTAGGTAAGATATAGCTTTCTCACTTTTTGAAAAATGCCCGTTTAAATATACATAACCTCCGATTAGCTCCCACTCACAGATCTATTTCACTCTCACCCGCATAAGCCCGTTTAAAATAAATTGTTAAATAAATGCAAACGCTCGCTCAACAGTTTGTAACACATCACTCTATTTCTCTCCACGTCGAACTTGGTCAAATCTCACTACTTCTTTAAACGGATCACAAGACAGTGAAGCAAGCAAAAACAAAGTCGATCTCTACGCGAAACGGTCGTAATTTTAACATTGAAACAAATTATATAAAAATATCTTTTAAACCAGCATGTTTTAAATTTAGTTTTATATCAAATTATCACTGATTGTTATGTGGTTATTGAATACAGAGTTTAGAAGTTAAAATAAACCAGTTATTACTTTAGCCTAATCCCTTCAGCCGCACTGGAGGGATTAGGTATCTGGAATCTGAGGGAATGGGGTGGAAGGAATGGTTGTAGGTATGTGAGAGGATTCTACAGCCTACTGTTATGAGAAAACCTCTGAAAAAGGCGGTGGGGACCGAACCCACTACATTCCGAATACAAAGCAGACGCGTTGCCATAGAGCCACCTCGTTCGTTAACCGAAACATAAGTCCAAACGCGGTATTTATACTTAAATTTGCCATTTACGCTGGTGCATTAAACAAATAACGATTGCGAAACGGTCCCATTAAGACATTAATATACAACATCTGGTTTGCAGAATGTGCCGAAAAATTCGATCGTGAGATAGAAAACGATTCATTCTTAAACACGACAAAGCAATACAGTAAGACAAGAATAAAAATACATCAAGCCCGGATGGTTTGGTTTTACACTTGCAAAAAACCATCAAGGTCAACAGCAAATAAATAACATGGTGCCGCGAAATAAATCATTTCAGTCAATAAATAACAAACAAAATGAAACTGTGGAATACATTATAACCAAATAATAATTATTGCTTGCCCTACACGTTGTAAACTTTTAAACTCATACCTCAAACGTGGAGTTTAGTGATTTTTTGCCGTTTTCACGAATGGGTGGAATCGGTACGTTCTATAAAGACACAATTCCATCGAAATCTTCAAATCGACCAAAAGTGGACCTTGATGGGTTTTTAGAATGGATCCTTAAATTGTGAATGGTGAATGTTGCTAAAATTTCAACTGCTATTCAAGACTAATGCAAATATTTGTCTTTAAATAGACTGATGATTACATTATTTATTAGTTATATCTAGACACCGGAACTATTACTGAATTAGTAAACAAAATATTCAAGAAAACAACACTAAAAAACGATCATAAAGGAAAAGGGGTCAGGGAATACGGTCTACGTGCGTTTTTAAATGTGGACAACGCAATGCGTAGGTAAGCGTTTTAAAAACCTTGTTATTTGAAATCAAAATATTATGTAATGTTTACCGTTTTATCGGAATTTTATCGAATTTACCAGTAATTGAGTAAATATGTAATAAGTCGATGAGTAGATGAAATACGATTTTTTTATCCTTGGGATTAGTTTTGGCAGTTTAAATTACAAAATATTCTGATATTATCGTGTGTGGTATTAAAGTACGATTTAAAAAATGTATAATACGTACGTTTGCGTTACTTTTTCGAAAAGATGCTTAAAAACTGTTCCCCCATCTTATCTCCAAAAGTACGTTCAGAAGTTTCTGACAAAAATCATGTACGTTGAGAATAAGGTGTATATTGAACAAAAATGATCAGGAATATATTTTGTTTTTTAAATAATACAAAAAAAGAAAGATCTACTGTGCACTTTGTTTCAGCCTCTGACCTATAGGTATTTAATGTTAGCTCTTAATTTATATTTTTCAATTCACGCGCCGCGCCACTGACCAACGAACGCTGTCAATGTTTTGGTCCAGACATGCTGAGTAAAAGCAGTTGGCCATAAGCGGCAAATCGCCGGTTATATTCTGACCATAAAATGAGTTTAATTGAATTATCGCGTTTAAATATAATTGAAAATGAGTCTTGAGTGATCTAATTTCGATAAACAGTGTGATGGCTGGATGGTCCGTCGACTTAGCCGACTAGCGGTTAACCATCGACGACGTAGAATGATTATGATTGACAATAAATGAATATATGGTGAAAGGGAAGGAATATGACATCCGGTGGCACAATATGCCACCTGCGCTTCAGGGCCGCCATGCGAACTCCAAGAGGAGGGAAAGCAGGCTGGACCCACAAGCCTGATTGAGTGGCTGGATAGGAATCTGATTTGGGAAGTCTACAGGAACCTCTCAGGGGAGAGTAGATGGATTCCTGAAAGCGTGAAAAAACTCTATCAACACAATAATTATCAACTCTACTTCAGTGGCGGCTCGTGGGCACTAGCGGCAGTGGGGCATACACTGGAAAGGAATCCCGGGATTCGTTTTTCCCTTAGGAAAACAAGTGCTCCGTTTAATGAAAATTAAATATATTTCAAAATATATTAAATATTACAAAATTGAAGACTAACTGCTAGGTACCGCTGCAGTTGTATACTATTTCTTATAGTTGAAGTCCATTCTTCTGGATTTTTGGCTAGCGTAGTGATCGATGACCAGATTATTAAAATTTGGAATGGACCGAATACGTTTTTTTTCGATGGATAACATGGCTAACGCGCACAATCTATCTTGGCACATAGTGTTCCTTAAAAATGTTTTAATACGTTTTAGTGTCGAAAAACATCTTTCACTCTCCACTGTGGTCATGGGAATTGTACACAGGATAGTTAGCAGCTCCACAGATTCCGAAAATGTAATTGTCAAATTGTTCTCAAAAAACATTTGTAATATCGGTACGGCTCCATTGTGTTGCACAAAGTCATTTCGGGTGTAAAGTATGAACAGTTCGTTTTTTAATTTTAATCTGTTTACGTTTGGAAATAAACTACACTCAGTTTTAACAAACCGTCTCTTCTTGCTTGTACTTGGACCTGATTGGGTGTTGTCGTTTAAGTTTATTTCTTGTGGGTCTTGTTGTGATTGCCATTATTCATGAATTAGCGTGTCTATATTATTTCTAATATTTTGAATAGCTGCTGCAAAATTTGATATGTTTATCTTAACCTTGAGAGCATTGAGCTCTCTACTCTGCAGTTGATCAAAAAGTATATCACAATTTGACATTATTTTGCTGAAGGAAAATAACCAGAAACTAAAATCTGTCTTTCAAAATTTATCAACCCTTTAGTCTGACTAATAGTTTTTTTATCGAATTCTGTGTTCATAATTTCTTCGAGACATTTAATCAAATCCTTTTTTAAACATAAATAGTATTGACACACTTAGATGTAATATTCCATCGTGTAGGAGCATTTTAAAGCATACGACTCTGAAGAAAAGGTGTTTGGCAATTTAAAATCTCCTAGCGAAAAATTTCTCTGTTATATTTTCAAATTAGAAAAAATATTTATATCTCTATTTGATAGTTTGTCAACTAAGCCTCGAATTTCCAACGCATACCTTTTTGAGATTAGCAAAATAGAATTTGGTCATCCTTGCCAACAATTTGCGAAAATGTACACCATTAAATTATTTATAAGAATTTTTTATACTCTTAAATATTCAAACAGAGATTTGAAATCCTCGAAAAAGTCAGAAAAAAACCAAAAGAAAAATTAAAAATTTATCCCATTTATAAATATTATTGATTTTTGATATTTGATATTTTTGACTGCTTTATAAAAAAAAGGTATTTTTCTTTGTAGTTTTATTTAACTATTCCAATGGTCCAACTAACGTTTTTTCGTAATCACAAAAAATAAATTATTATCATGGTCCCAACAAACGCGCACCTTAAGCCGAAACCGGCATCGCCTTTGTGAGGGAGCCGGTAACGATGCCGCTGCGTACATTCGTATCTGGTCTAGGTAATCTGTGCCATGGGTACAGCACGTCACGATAAGGACAGCGCCCCGCTTGTGACGTATAATCCATCGCATGTGTTCATCTCTTGCTAAGCGATATTGTCGTTGTCCTTGTTTTTCGCATCATAATGAGAAAGAAAACAACAGAGACACACATTTACTGTGCCCATCTTCCACTTAATTTCGGAATTCTCGGAACGTTGCTCAACGCCCGGTCGTCCAGTGTCGTGCCAACGCGGTTTGCGCTGAATATTAGATAAAATAATAAAAGGCATTGAGAAAAATATAAAATATGTAAGTTTTTTTTTGTTTATTATACTACGGCACCTGCTCAAGTGCCCTTACGGGCAAACCGCCGCTGCTCTACTTATTTTAAAGCAACTAGAGCACGAAACACTTGCCCTTGGCCAAAAATTTAGATTTCTGAAATGTTATTTTTAAAAGAATGTATTTCATTTAATTTTTAACTTTCGAACTTTAATATTATAGGTTTTCGAAACCAGACTCAACAATAAAAAATATATACAAGGTGTTTCATTAAAAAAAGGCCAATGACGGCATATTAGAAAGGAAGGGAATGTTAAGTCTGGGGCAAAAACGCAAAAGTTGCGCAATTTGAAATAAAAATGGACATGTCCAAGTATGTTTACTTTATAGGAATCTAATTTTTCGGAAATATAGTTATATACATGGTAATTTATTATAAATTACCCACCCTTCATCATCGTTATTATTACATAATGTACCTATACAAAAAAATGTTTTGAATATAAGTTGTGTGGCTACAACAAAAAAAAATTTTTTTAAATGTATATTATTAAGTTTTAGGAATTACCGTTTTCCTCATTTCGAAAATATATAGTCTGTTACTCGTATCTTATACCGTTTTCGATAAATTAAACGTCAAATATCTTAGTATAGATAAAATATTTACACTTTTTCTTTCTCACTGTAAACTTATTTTATTAAATAAATGTCACTTATTATTATTAAACATAATACTTATCCTTTTAATAACTAACTTCAATTTTACAGTAATTATTACGGCTTCACTAAAATATTCGAAAACGGTCTAAGGTAACATACCTAATACCTATGGTATATATTTGAAATCAGGGACAAAAACTATTATAATATACGTTTAAAAAATTAGAATTTTTTGTTGCATCACGTGAAATCTGCACGCCACTGTGTTTTTGATAAGATTTTAACAAAATTCAGTACTAACCACACAACATCTAATTAAAGCATTTTTGTATATGCGATAAATTACGATGATAAAGGGCGAGTCCATGTTTATGATTATTAGCATAACGAGATATTTTTAAAATTTGCATTCAAAAACATTTTTGAACTTATAGCTACCTACATAAATGGTCCTGTTTTCTAGAGATGTTGATAATTTTGTTAATTTAAATTCAATCTCAATTGAACATTGTATCTCGAACTTTCAAAGTTTAAATAATAAACATTATAAAAAACTTGCAATTAAATATATAAAATTTATTTTATCTGTTAAATCGAATCTATGAACAAATTATTCAAAACAAAAATAATAACGTATTTGTATTTATACAGGAAAATAGGTCATTGAACGTTGTCTACGTGCGTTTTTCATGTAGACACCACAATGTCTGTGCGTGCGTGAACGATGTGAAAACAGAACACACTGTTGTTTATCAATAAAAAATTGTGTAATGTTTACTAGGTATTTACTTTGGATCTGTTTTTACCGGAATTTTGTCGAGGTTACCAGGAATTCAATTATTATTAAATCTTAAAATTAGATAGATATGAATGAGCAAAGATCTACAGTGTGCGTCCGTAAAGTAAGTATAATTAAAAACAGAACCAAATTTCATTTTTAGCTAATGGACTGGGAGCTGCTGCCTCAAAACTTACCTCATAAGGTACTCATTTGAACATTGCATCTCAAACTTTCCAAGTTTAAATAATAAACATTATGAAAAACTTGCAATTGAATATATAAAATTTATTTTATTTATCTGTTAAATCGAATCTATGAACAAATTATTTAAAACAAAAATAAAAACGTGTTTGTATTTATGCAGGAAAATATGTCATTGAACGTTGTCTACGTGCATTTTTACTTTCCTATCTGTATACAGATAAGGAAAGTATAGGAATCATGATTTCTGCGTGCGTGCGTGGGTGTGTGTGTGTGTGGGTGCGTGCGTGTGCGTGTGTGTGTCTGTGTGTGTCTGTGTGAGTCTGTGTGTGTCTGTGTGTGTCTGTGTGTGTCTGTGTGTGTCTGTGTGTGTCTGTGTGTGTCTGTGTGTGTCTGTGTGTGTCTGTGTGTGTCTGTGTGTGTCTGTGTGTGTCTGTGTGTGTGTGTGTGTGTCTGTGTGTGTGTGTGTCTGTGTGTGTGTGTCTGTGTGTGTGTGTGTGTCTGTGTGTGTCTGTGTGTGTCTGTGTGTGTCTGTGTGTGTGTGTGTCTGTGTGTGTGTGTGTGTCTGTGTGTGTGTGTGTCTGTGTGTGTGTGTGTCTGTGTGTCTGTATCCACCATAGCTCATGAACCGATACAAAGAAAAACACCAAATTTTAAAGTTAAGCTTTATTCCAGCCTGCGGTGAACTGATTAGATTTTGGGCAGAGTCGGAACATTTAGGGGGGTACTTTATTGGTGGTCATTTTTATATTTTATGAAATATATCCGTTATTTACGTTTGGAGAAGAAAATTGTTCAGATAAAAGTTACTTATATTGTTATCTATAATTTTTGTTCTATACAAAATTTTCCTAAAATGGTCCGTATTCGAGAAATTTGACAAAACGTAAAAAAATTATTTTTTTATAAAAATTGTTCAAATAAAAGTTGTTTGTAATATAATTCTCTATAATTTTTAACCAATACATAATTTCTATAAAATGGACCGTATTCGAGATATTTGAGAAAATGTGTAAATTTCGAATTTTGAAGAAAACTCAAAAACGGATAAAGGAAAAAACATTAAATTTTAAACTTAAGTTTTATTTCGGCCTGAGGTGAAATGATTAGATTTTGGACGAAGGCGGAACATTTGGGGGGGTACTTTATGAGAGGCCGTTTTTATATTTTATGGAATATATCTGTTATTGATGTTTGGAGAAGAAAATTGTTCAGATAAAAATTACTTACAATATTATTATCTATAATTTTGGTTCTATACAATTTTTTTTAAAATGGTCCGTATTCGAGAAATTTGACAAAATGTAATAAAATTCAAATTTTTAGGAAAATTGTTTAAATAAAAATTATTTGTGATATCGATCTCTATAATTTTTGTTTTTTATATGATTTTTCTAAAATGGACCGTATTGGAAAAATTGAAGGAAAAGTGCTAAATTTAAATTTTTCAGTATTTTCGTTTTCAATGAATATCTATAGAAAAATGTTTTGAGTTAGATATATGTGGAAAATGTATATGTTTAGTTTATCCTCTAAACATTTATAGAGGTGCTGCAATAGGTTGTACAAAATAACAGGAAAAAGCCTAGAATAACTAGATAGGAAAGTCATGTGTTGGACACATCAGATTTTTCATGTAGACACCACAATATCTGTGCGTCGTGAACGATGTGAAAACAGAAAACACTGTTGTTTATCAATAAAAAATTGTGTAATGTTTACTAGGTATTTACTTTGGATCTGTTTTTACCGGAATTTTGTCGAGGTTACCAGGAATTCAATTATTACTAAATCTTAAAATTAGATAGATATGAATGAGCATCGATATACAGTGTGCGTCCGTAAAGTAAGTATAATTATTTTTTACAAAACTTTTAATTTTAATTTACTGTATTTTAACATAATAATAGGATGAACCATCTTCAAGTGATAATGACATTTTCAGTTTCTTTTTTTCAATTTTTTACGCTTTCCTTACTTAGCTGATTTCAAAAATGTATCACAAGTTGGTTCAAATTGATACCCGATGAAAAGAATATCAAAAATTAATGTTGAGCTAATAGACTGGGAGCTGCTGCCTCAAAACTAACTTCATAAGGTTTACAATTTGTAACTGTAGGATTTCATGTAGATTGATAACATAATTCACTAGAAATGTTTTAATTTTTTTTTAAAGAACCAAAATTTACGCCACAAGGTTTAACAACAATACCCTATCGGATTTTTACAGAAAATGCCACCTAGTCTAAAACAGTGTCATTTTCTGTCCGTAAGACAGATATTGAAAAAAAAAAAAATACGTGTGGCACTCGGGGACTGCCGCGGTAAAGCTATTGTATAGCATTTTTTATCAACTTATGCAATTATAATTATTTATTTTATTTATGCAGTATTTTTTTTTCTTTGATATTAATTCAATTTTTTTCTTTGATATTAATTTCAGTTACACTTTTTAAGCGTGGTGACCGATAAGAAAACGGTTTTTTTTTATTAAATAAATGAGAAATTAATATTGTTTAAAATATTTTTATTTTCTTACAATACATGTAGGTTATTCAGGAATTTTTATCATTGAAACTATAGGTTTATGGTAACTGAAATAAGAAACATAAGTTTGAGACATGATATCCTCTAAATATCTGGAAAATACCACGTCAATGGTGGTCCCATATTTTGTTGTGGATTCTTGTGGATCATTATTCATTTTCAAATTCAATTTTTCCGAAATTGTGGCTAAAAGAGATAGAATCAGTTATGAGCAGTTAGCAGCTAGTCTACACGCATACGTCTAGTCTCACGCACACAAACCGTGCCGAATTCTGCCGAACTGAAACGACGTTAGACGATGCACGGCTTTCAACGCCGCACCGCTGTGTTGGTCGTAGTGGGAATGTTAGGTTTATTTTCGTTACGGATTTTTTTTTTTCGATTTTTCGATTTGCCGATTTGTCGATTTTTCGATTTTTCGATTTTTCGATTTTTCGATTTTTCGATTTTCTTTTATTGAATAAATGAGAAGTTAATATTGTTTAACGCCGCACCTGTGCCGGTCGGAGTGGGGGACATGCGTTGAATAGAAAGAGACTCCTAGAAGAGGTAATTTAGGTATAAAATCTTATCACTATCGATCTTCATTTATTTCTAACATATATTTCCATATCAGTACAAGCTTATAACAGAGCTAGCACTATTTGGATTTGATTTGGATTAAATTTTTACTTTCCTATCTGTATACGGATAAGGAAAGTATAGGAATCATGATTTTTTCGACCTCCAGTTTTCGACGGATTTTTACGGTTTGGGGTCCCCTGAATCCGTTTTGACTATTTTCGCGATGATGTCTGTGAAATGATTAGATTTTGAACAGAGTCGGATCATCTGGGGGGTACTTTATAGAGGGTCGTTTTTATATTTTATGGAAAATGTTAGTTATTTTTGTTTGGAGAACAAAATTCTTTAAATAAAAGTTACTTCTAATATTATTTTCTATAATTTTTGTTACATACAAAATTTTTCTAAAATGGTCCGTATTCGAAAAATTTTTCAAAATGTAAAAAATTCTTATTTTTAAGAAAATTGTTGAACTAAAAGATGTTTGCAATATCGATCTCTATAATTTTTGTTTTTTATATGATTTCTCTAAAATGGACCGTAATGGAAAAATTGGAGGAAACGTATAAAATTTAAATTGTTCAGTATTTTCGTTGGCAATGAGGATATAAAAAAAATATTTCGAGTTAGATTTCTGTAGAAAAATGTATACAGTGCGTCCATAAAGTAACGCATAAATTAATTATTGGCTAAATGAACAATAAAATTAGGAATTCCCAAAACAGGTCGATTTTTGATTTCAATTTACTATTGTTTCAAATCATAATCTAATATACAGGGTGAACCACTTTCGTGTAATGACGTCATCACCATTTTTTTCAAATGGAACCCCCCCTTTTTTTCAATTTCCAAATTGCCTTTGCTGAGCTGATTCCAAAAATGTATAATATGTTGCTTCAAATTGGTACAGGGTGGGCAAAAATGCAAAAAAAAATATGAAAATTGTTTATGGAAAGTAATACGTTACTGAATGTAATAAACAAATTAAATGGAATTATGTAGTTATGCAATTAATGTGATACACTTCCAAAAACAAACAAACGAACAAAAATTTACAATAAATGTTCAAATTGTTCTCCATTGACCGTTAGACAATGACTGAACCGGGCATTACTTTCGTCTCTAACATTCTGTAGCATAGCGGGTGTTATGCTCTGTATTTCTTGTCTGATTCGGTCTTGTAGTTGAGGGATATTTCCAGGTCTGTTGAAGTAGACTTTAGATTTTAAATAACCCCATAAAAAGAAGTCTAATGGGTTCAGATCAGGTGATCTAGCAGGCCATTCCACTGGTCCCCTTCTTCCTATCCACCTTTGTGGAAAAGTTATGTTTAAAAAATTGCGCACAGCTACTGCGTAATGTGGCGGTGCGCCATCCTGTTGAAACCAGATTCTGCGGTCTACATTAGTGGGTATTTGAATATCAGGAAAAAGCTGGATCAGATCAGGAATTAATGTATTTTGTAGGAAATCCAGATATAATGCTCCTGTTAAGTTTTCATCGAAAAAATATGGACCAATAATTGTATTTCTCACAATACCAGCCCATACGTTAGTTTTTTGTGGTCTTTGCGTATGGTACTCTTGCATCCAGTGTGGATTTTCATCAGACCAATAACGGGTGTTTTGCCGGTTAACATGACCGTTCAAATAAAACGTTGCCTCGTCCGAAAATAAAACGTTATCAATGAAATTGTTATTTTGCTTCATCATATACTCGCAGAATTCAGTTCTTCGGTCAAAGTCGTCTTCAGCCAATTCATGGATGAGACGTACTTTATAAGGATGGTATTTTACCTTTTTGAAAATGTTTGATACTGAAGACTTTCCAATACCAAAATCCCTAGATAATCCTCGCACTGTACAGTGTGGATTTTCTACAGCCGACAAAATTATGTCTTGTTGAATATTTTCATCAATTTTTGGTCTACCTTGCCTTGCTGCATCCCTCACATGTCCTAATTCTCTGTATTTTCGCTCTATTCTACTTACCGTAGATTGTGAAATAGGTTCACGATCTGGGTGCATTTCATGGAATAATCGGCATACCTCTTGTTGAGTCCGCATCTTATCGCCAATACCAATCATCATTAATATTTCAATCCTGTCACTTTCGGTTAAAGGCATTTTGTAAAAAAAGTTCACGAACGTACCTTCTCTACAGCGTTAACAATACGAAACTGTGCTTCAATGTTTTTGACAGTGTTGTCAAATAAAAAAAATGGTATGTCAAATAAAAAAAACTGGTAAAAGATAATGCCAAACAAAAAGATTTTTATAGTCCAGGGGCTTGGATCACTAATAAAAGCTGTAAGATACAATTATTAAGAATAATGCTGTATGTTCTTGATAGTTTATCAAAGTAGTTGTAATAACAATACGTAATTTCATTTAATGTGTTTATTACGTTTATTCGTTATTTTCATTACTTTGTAAGTAAATTTTTGCATTTTTGCCCACCCTGTACCAATTTGAAGCAACATATTATACATTTTTGGAATCAGCTCAGCAAAGGCAATTTGGAAATTGAAAAAAAGGGGGGTTCCATTTGAAAAAAATGGTGATGACGTCATTACACGAAAGTGGTTCACCCTGTATATTAGATTATGATTTGAAACAATAGTAAATTGAAATAAAAAATCGACCTGTTTTGGGAATTCCTAATTTTATTGTTCATTTAGCCAATAATGAATTTATGCGTTACTTTATGGACGCACTGTATATTAAGTTAACCTCTAAATATTTACAGAGGTGCTACAATAGGTTGTACAAAATAACCGAAAAGAGCCTGTAATAACTAGATAGGAAAGTCATGTGTTGGACACATCAGATTTTTTCTCCTGCGGAAAGGCTTTTTCATAAGAATCTTTATGTTTACTTTGTAAATGTCTTTTTAAAGACTTAGTGGCCCCATTTAGCATTTTAATTATTGTTGATTTTCTTGTACACAAAGTGCATATTGCTGCTTTGTAAGTTTTGCTCTGTTTTTGACTAATTTAAAAAAAATTAGAGACCTTTATGTTTTTAATTGTTTTTCGGGACTTAATTCGAATATGTTCTTCGCAAGGACTGCTAGAAGACAATCCTTAAGCTTCCTCTACCACATATTCAGATCCGCTGTCTTGAAAGGGTTCCTCGATATGTGATATATTGGTGGCGTTCATATTTGTAAATACTTGCTTCGAAAGGCTAGCAGTAACTTAATTGAACATCAAAACAAAGGGCGGCGAGAGAACGGTTAGTAGACTTAACACGTGATCGGCAAGGTGGGGGAAAAAGCTTGAAAGCTTGATAAAGCTTGGTAAAGCTTGAAAAAGCTTGGTAAACAAGCCAAGCCTGGACTTATAAAATCAAGCCAAGCCAAGCTTTTTGTTTTAAAAAAGCTTGATTTTCAAGCCAAGCCAAGCTTTTTGTTTTCAAGTCAAGCTACTTGGCTTGGTGAAACACTGGTTTGAAATGTAAGGGCCGATCTTTTCACCTCTGAGTAAAGTTACATTTATGTTTACTCGACAGATTAACAAACAATGGCCTTATTGTTTAATCAGCAAGTAGTTACTTGCAACTTTACTAAAACATTTGTTAAATGATGTTATCGACCCACATTAAATCTGAGAGTCAAAAATGTTATACCTTCCTATGAGGTAAGTTTTGAGACAGCAGCTCTCTGTCCATTAAAAAATAGATGTTTACTATAGTCTATTTTTATGTATGAGAGAGTATTAAAATAATAAATCGTTCGTAATCCATAGGCGTATCACTTCCTTTAGTAGACAGTTAAAATATTTTTTGAAGGTATTCCTCGAGTATACACTTATATTTTCACCTAATTAACCTGCCTATAACATCTAAACAGCTGAAGGTAAAAAAGTGCAATTTTTTCTAAAATGTTTTATTTTACCACAAGGTATGTTAAGAACATTGTGTCAAACGGGTTATGTAGGTATAAGGGTTTAAACTTTGACTTTTAAACAACGTTACGTTCATAAATAATAATTTTAATATAAAAACTACTTCTTACCTACAAATCCAAATCAGAATCGAAATCAGAAGATGAACCGTCGCAACCAATATTTACAATGAGTGGCTCGATCATTTCATCAGTAATATTGTCCAACTTCCACATTTTCTCTTCTTCTTTAATCGTATGATTTACTGCCTTTTCCCAGTTTTCAGGCTTTACATTATTTACAGCATCCAAAAACAACTGTTTAACATCACTCATTTTAAAAGAATTATTTTTTCTTGAAACTTCTCCCTTTATCTGTGCCCATATCAGTTCAATCGGGTTTACTTCGCAATGATATGGTGGTGATCTAACCACCGTCATCCCACGGATTTTTTGCAATTTCATTAATTTCATATCTTTTGAATTTCTCTTTATGAAGGGAACACAAATGATACAGTTCTTTTCTCACTGAACCGGGATGGAACTTAATATTCTTTAAATTTAGCCAATTCTGTAAATATTTTTTTAACCACTTGGTTGTGGGCATTTTTTCCATAAGTCTCGAGTGATAACTTGCATTATCCATTACTATTATACAGTTCTGAGGAAGAAGATCTATAATTTGTTCGAACCACTCTTTAAAGACATCAGCTTTCATATCCTCATGGTAGTCACCGGTACGAGTAGATCCAAAAGCCAATAAACCACTTTTAACAAAACCGTTTGAACTACCGATGTGTACTATTATTAGTCTGCGCCCCTTTCCTGATGGTGGATTTAAACCAGTAGATAAATTATTTAAAAAAGCCTGTCTTCGACTTGTAACAGTTTCATCTTGCCAAAATTTATTTGGTTTATGTCCCTCGTTGATCCATGTTTCATCTAAATAAAATATATTTCTTCTTTGGTTTCTCATTTCTTTTATAGTCCTTAGGTAATTTCTTCTCCATACTACAATATCGCTTCTTTCTATTAAAATAGACTTTCTGGGATGCTTTTTCCATAGAAAACCTATTTCTTTTAAAAGTTTCCATAGTGTGCTTCGACTCATTTCAGGGTAATCCTTATCATCTCGAACCGTGGTAAAAACTTTGTCTACTGTCGGAAATTATTTTCTAAAGAAGAACGCATGCACTTTTCTTCGAAGTCTTTCTTTCAAAAGATTTTCTAATTGAAATTTTGGTTTTCCTGGAGCTTTACGTGCTGTTTGAAACTCGCCACATTTCTCTTCTTTAACAACTCTGTAAATCGTAGATTTCCCAACACCAAGCGTACTACTAACTAATTCCACTGTGTCATCAACACTTTTACATAAATGTTGATTTAAAACAATTAAATATTAATGTTTTTTCATTAACTGTTAAAGGACCGATTTTTTGTCGTTTACGCGGCCCTTCCAAATTTTCCATGATCACACTACAATTCGCACTGCACCTTGCAAGTTGCAACTAAACGACATTTAGTATACTGTCAAGAATACACAACTTAGACCTCCTTACTAAATGGAAAACCTATAATCGCATTTTCGGTGAAATTTGTTGGGAAGGTATTTATCTACTTATAATTCGATTACTGTAAGAAATTCTTAGAATTAAAATAAAACAAAATTGGCAAATAGGTACTTATTGAAAATAATCTTAAGATACGGCTATGTAATCTTTAATACACAGGGCTTTTGGCCTGTCCAAACCTTTTTCTATTGTTCTGTACAGCTTATGTTTATAAAGGACCAATAAAAGACCCAAAACTTGTAATAGCTCAGGTACATTTATTACAATTTTAGGAAATATTTAGATTATTCTGTAAAAATATTTAAAATGACCGTACTAAGTTTTGCATTAGAAATGCTGTTTTATTACTTTCTCATACATAAAAATAGACTATAGGCACATGTATATATTTACGTATCGTTATAGCACAGGACAGCAAAGTCTAGGTTAGGCAAATATATCTAAAAACAAGCAAACCACAGCCGTGTCCCGCCAATTCTATTGAAAATTGTCAGTTTACGTTTGAATAAAAATTATTTACACATGGAACGTACCTACGCGAATATTTTACGTAGACCCGAAAATATATAGATGGTTGCTAAAAATACTTGTTTTTATTCCGTTCCAAATTTTTTTATTTAATTAAATGCAAATGTATTCTTAATTGTTATTCAGACGGCGACTACTACGTCTATCATATCTGCTTATGAAAGCTAATTTCGGCTTCACATTTTTTGTTAACGAGTACCCAGCCACGAAAAATAAAAAAAAAATAAAAAGATGCAGTGGTTCATTTGAAAATACATGTTACTAAATGTTGATGACTTAAAAAAAACTGCTTTTTTGTTCTATAGTGAAGTTGTCTTCGTCCTATTATGGCATGTTTGAATTAGAAATATTTTTTAAGCCAAAAATTGGATTTTTTTAAGGTTCGATAACATCCTGTATAAAAAGGAAGAAATTAAATATAAAACTGTATTCGATCTTGTGGGCTGATTTCCCAAAACAATGTACAGGAAAAAAATATCTATTAATTATTCGTGATGGCTAGACTTTGGAAGAAATTGGCAGCTTTCTTGGAAGGTAGACCTGTTAGACCTACAATCCAGACCGATATAAAAAAATATTTTTACATTTGGAATTAGCTACCGTTTAAGTCGATCCTTCAATTTTCAAAATGCTTGAACCCTATCAATTAGTATAATTTTTGTTGTTTCTACCTTTGTTACTGCTGCTGCTCCTGTTGTTATCGCAGGAAACCAGGAAGACAGTTACGGCCATATAAGCTACTTCAGGTCATGAAGTTTCGTGTGGGATTATTATTTCAGTTATCACATCATAAAAAAATGAGGCGATATAATTTTATTAAGTGTAAAGGTTAAAGAAAAGGTCCTTTATTTCTCACAAGTCAATTTAATTGGCGACCGGTTTCGAAGTTGTCACTTCATCATCAGGCACACCTAAATGGAATGTTAAGGAGTCAGTTGTAATAAAAACAATTATAAAAGCATGAACGGACTTTAACATATACAAAATAACAGGAAAAACACAAAAGAAAGTTAAACAATAACCTTGACTCACCTTGACTAATTCCATAAAGGAAGCGCTACAAAAAGTTTAACAGAACGAGTTAAAAAAGTCATGTGTAATAAGTATTTTTTTAAAAAAATTTAATGTAGGTTAGGTTAAACCACCAGATGTCTTTTTGAATAAAATAATTAATAAAAACACATTTAAGACAATTATTAACTAAACAACACAAAATAGTCTTACAAGCACAAACAGTTTAAAAATTTTTAAGGATATAATGTTAATTACTGAAAGTAAAAAGTAAAAAAGTAAAAATTATCAGACTGTCAAGACATCTATCTAGATTTTTAACGAATCAATGCAGTAAACTGTAAATTTTAAATTAGCGGATAAATAGTGTACTAACGGAGGTGTTATTTACTGAAAGTGAGTATAGGTGGCGGTGACAAAATTTAATGAAAGTAAAATATATTAAACTGAGAATGAGAAAGCAAAAAAAAAAATTTTATACTAACAAAAAAATTAGAACACTAAACAAGAAAATATGAAAATTCATATGTAAAAGGGAAATTTGAAGCAGATAATCAAAAAGAAAATTACTGTTACAGGAAACGGAAACTAGGTTGACAGTACGAATGTCAAAAAAGAAAAGTCAAATTTTGGCGTATGACAACCACGTGGGAGAATTTGAATAAGCTAAAAAATTTAATAAGATGCGAATGGGCAAAAATTAATGGAAAGAAAATCTAAATTGGGAGAGTTAATTGTGGTAAGTAACTGACTGAAGATCAAATGAGTGGGGGTAAAAGTCTGAAAATAATTTAAATAAGCGCAGAGAACGTTGGGGTACTAATAAATTGAATTTGTGCATTCAGAGAGCAGGAGGGGCCAGATTTAATATTTTTTAAAATTTCCAGGTTCTCAAAGTTATTCAGAAGGAATTTATTAGAAGTCATATGCAAAATGTCGAAGCCAATGCTAGAATCAAAATCGTGACCAGTGTCTAACAAATGAGCAGCAAAGTGAGAAAAACCAGTAGTGTTAGTGTTAAGACAGCGTGTGTGCTCTTTCAGGCGTATTTTAAAAAACCTAATCAATCACAGTCCATACATGACCATTTTGTTAATTTCCATACACCTCTCATAAATTATTCTGATTGTGTTTTTACTGTTGAAGAAGTTGAGTTACTTAAAAAAGGTATTAAGTTCAATCCTTTAATTAAAAACAGTAATTCTTATAAAAACAATTTAGAACTATTAGCGGTTGAAACAGAATCAATTTTACAAAACTTTGATTTAGCTAATAAAGACTTGCTTAGAAATGATGTAATCAATTTGCTTAAAAAAGAAAAAATTAATTTGCCTAACAATACTTTGACCTCAGGTTCTTACAATGATAAATTAATTAAAAAGCATCTCTATAAAAATCAAAAACAACGATTTAATATTAACCAAAGCTGACAAAGGTAATTGTCTCATTGTAATGAACAGATTTGATTATCTTTCTAAAGTTTACAACTTCTTAAATACTAACGATTTTACAACTATCAATAACCCACTAAATAAATTTAACACTAAATTTAAGAACGTTCTTAAGAATAGTAAGTGTTTGATAACTCCTACTCTTTTCAATAAATTCAAACCTGATCATAAACTTATTCCTCGATTATACGGTCTCTTAAAAATACATAAGTCGGATGTTTATGATGAAATGCCAATAAGGCCTGTGGTGTCCTTCGTCAATTCCCCAACATATTACACCTCAAAATGGCTTAATGATATTCTTAAAGAACACTACAAGGATTATTTTGTTCATACAGTAAAGAACAGTGTACAATTGATAGAAAAAATCAAAGATGTTCATGTCACTGACACAGATTACTTAGTTTCGTTAGATGTATCAAATCTTTTTACTAATGTACCTATCCCAGAGGTTTTAGAATACATCAAATCTTACTTGTCTTTATCTACCTTACCAGATGTAGAACTGTTGGAACTTATGAACTTATTAACAATTAGTCTTGAACAAAACTTCTTCCTCTTTAATAATGAAATTTTTACACAGACAACAGGATTAGCTATGGGTTCGCCTTTATCTCCTATACTTGCAGACATCTTTATGGATAATTTTGAGAATAACAATATATTAAACAACAATCCTTTTTGCTCAGCTATTAAATTCTATCATAGATATGTTGATGACATACTGATACTATGGACTGGTGATCTGGATAAGTTAAATAACTTCCTAAATTATATAAACACCATACATAGTAACATCAAATTTACATTAGAGATAGAAAACAACAAATCTATCAACTTCCTTGATTTAACTATATCCCATTGTACAGATCTTAAGTTGGAATTTAACATATTTAGAAAACTTACTCACACAGGGGTTGTTATTGATAATTTATCCAATCACCCAGTTACACATAAGTTAGCAGCTTTTAATTGTTACTTGGAACGTCTTCTGAAAGTACCACTATCAGTAGATAACTTTAATAAAGAACTCAATGTTATCAAACAAATTGCTAATAGTCACAATTATGATCAGAACTTAATAGATAAAATGCTTCATAGAAAACAGAATAAACGTAATCAGAACAATAGTTACATAATTGACCCCCTTCCCAATATTGAAGCAGATAATCGTAAGTATGTTTCACTTACTTTTATTGGAAAATTCTCATATCGTATAGCCAACTTGTTCAAAGATTCCTTCAGAATTAGCTTTAGAACGTCCAACTCGATCAGTAGCCTGTTTGTTAGGAATAAGGATAAGATTGATCCTATGGATCAGTCTGGTGTTTACAAACTAACTTGTTTGAACTGTCCATGCTCATATGTGGGAAGGACCTTTCGTAATTTTAAAATACGCCTGAAAGAGCACACACGCTGTCTTAACACTAACACTACTGGTTTTTCTCACTTTGCTGCTCATTTGTTAGACACTGGTCACGATTTTGATTCTAGCATTGGCTTCGACATTTTGCATATGACTTCTAATAAATTCCTTCTGAATAACTTTGAGAACCTGGAAATTTTAAAAAATATTAAATCTGGCCCCTCCTGCTCTCTAAATGCACAAATTCAATTTATTAGTACCCCAACGTTCTCTGCGCTTATTTAAATTATTTTCAGACTTTTACCCCCACTCATTTGATCTTCAGTCAGTTACTTACCACAATTAACTCTCCCAATTTAGATTTTCTTTCCATTAATTTTTGCCCATTCGCATCTTATTAAATTTTTTAGCTTATTCAAATTCTCCCACGTGGTTGTCATACGCCAAAATTTGACTTTTCTTTTTTGACATTCGTACTGTCAACCTAGTTTCCGTTTCCTGTAACAGTAATTTTCTTTTTGATTATCTGCTTCAAATTTCCCTTTTACATAAGAATTTTCATATTTTCTTGTTTAGTGTTCTAATTTTCTTGTTAGTATAAAATTTTTTTTTTGCTTTCTCATTCTCAATTTAATATATTTTACTTTCAATAAATTTTGTCACCGCCACCTATACTCACTTTCAGTAAATAACACCTCCGTTAGTACACTATTTATCCGCTAATTTAAAATTTACAGTTTACTGCATTGATTCGTTAAAAATCTAGATAGATGTCTTGAGAGTCTGATAATTTTTACTTTTTTACTTTTTACTTTCAGTAATTAACATTATATCCTTAAAAATTTTTAAACTGTTTGTGCTTGTAAGACTATTTTGTGTTGTTTAGTTAATAATTGTCTTAAATGTGTTTTAATTAATTATTTTATTCAAAAAGACATCTGGTGGTTTAACCTAACCTACATTAAAATTTTTTAAAAAAATACTTATTACACATGACTTTTTTAACTCGTTCTGTTAAACTTTTTGTAGCGCTTCCTTTATGGAATTAGTCAAGGTGAGTCAAGGTTATTGTTTAACTTTCTTTTGTGTTTTTCCTGTTATTTTGTATATGTTAAAGTCCGTTCATGCTTTTATAATTGTTTTTATTACAACTGACTCCTTGACATTCCATTTAGGTGTGCCTGATGATGAAGTGACAACTTCGAAACCGGTCGCCAATTAAATTGACTTGTGAGAAATAAAGGACCTTTTCTTTAACCTTTACACTTAATCCCTACTACTCACATATGGCTACCCTCACTCCAGATATAATTTTATACTAAATTGTACCTATATTAGAGATTAGAGAGGAAACGACATGTCATGTATATAAAAAATCGGAATAATAATAATAAAAATACATATTTGATTCTTAGCAACGAGGTGATGTATCTTTTGTCTTTGGAATTGCCACGCAATAAAAGTTATCAACGGGCAATGAGTGTTTGACAAGTGTGACGCAATAGAAGTACAATGTAAGATATGTACGCTGAATACTGTGAATCTTGGTACTAAACGGAACATGCCTTCTCCACTCCACTCCGAAACCGGAGCCAGGGCTGTTCATCAGACAGTCGAAACTATATGCATTACCTGTAGATCTTCGTAAGTTAGAAATTGCCTTGATAAGTTCATTTTGTGGCAATCATTGGACCTGAACGCGGACGGGGAATTCGGAAGGTAACAGTATGTATGTATGTATTTATTTGGTTATTAAATTGTAAATTAATAATTTATTAGTGTTGGATTGTAAAACTAAGAAATAAACTAAATTTCTGTAATTTGATGTAAAAGATATGAAGGGGGAGGCGGCGAATTTAGCCCGCACACGGGCAGCAGCTACACTAGGAACGGCCCTGTACTTACTTCTTTTTTAGAACTTGTAACCTACCGCACAATAATTTATTAATTCCATTTATTAAATATAATAGTGAATTCGTATTAAATTGAAAATCCTTCATTTAACGAAAAATTTCCCAGATAATTAAATCTTATTTACGACATCTAATAAATAATAGAGAGTTATTGCAAGTTCACTTAAGGTCAGTCACTATTAGTGCCGCTCTTATTTTGACATCTGAGCATGCGTAGATCACTAACTTTAACAAAGATTGTGCCTGTCCTTAAAAGAGAGTTATTGCAAGTTCACTTAAGGTCAGTCACTATTAGTGCCGCTCTTATTTTGACATCTGAGCATGCGTAGATCACTAACTTTAACAAAGATTGTGCCTGTCCTTAAAAGAGAGTTATTGCAAGTTCACTTAGGGTCAGTCACTATTAGTGCCGCTCTTATTTTGACATCTAAGCATGCGCAGATGTTTATGTTCTAAAACTGACTTTATTAAGAATTGTGCCTGTCCTTAATTGTGGATGTTTAAGGGCAGCAGGTAGTGGCGACTTTATAGCTTTCGGATGCGCTCGTCATTTAAACCTTCTAAAATTATAATTTATAATGTCTCTTTAATATTAGGTACTATTATAGAATTTATTTGACTCTAATTACGATGTCACTATTAGTGGCTGGCTTTATAGAAATTTGCAATATCTCTCTATTAAGGATAGACACAATCTTTATTAAAGTCAAAATAAGAGCGGCACTAATAGTGACTGACCTTAAGTGAACTTGCAATAACTCTCTAATATCTATAACCACGTCCGTAAGAGATCCAATTTTCGTGCAAGTGTCTGAGAACCAGCCCAAGAAACAACGCACTTATCTTAAGTGCATTTGCATAGTAACGTTGTTTTCGATACACAAAATTTTCAAGACAAGTAATAAATCAGCCACCCCCTTTCAACCCACTTTCGTTTTTCGCTGGGAACTAAGACACAGAGACGTCACAAAAAGCCATTAAAACTGCTATATCAGACCAAAATTAGCTCAGATTCATTCATTTTTTATTATTTGATGTGCAAGCATTAATTTTATTATTTTACATTCAAACAATCACTTTATTATTTGTATCCAATTATATAGTCTGTACCTTTCCTAAAACGCTCTTCCTAAATTACGCCTATCCTACAATACCTCCTATGCCCGAAGGTGTCAACGCCTCGGCGCCCAACGTCCTGCCGTCCTACTTCCCTAGCATTTTACGCTATCGCTTATAACACCACTTTAGTATTTCCTACAATTATATTCATCCCGACGCTCAACGTCTCGACGCTCAACGTCTAGACTACCTACTTCCCTACCTATCTACGTCTCGAACGCTGTCACATTCCGCACCATGTAAGTATTTCCTACCTTACATTCATTCCAACGCCCAACGTCCCATCGTTCTACTTCTCGACGCCTGCCATTCCTAAATATTTTCTTCATAATATCCTTGTCGACACTCTTCGTCACGTCCCGCACCACCTAAATATTTCTACCGTATAATCTGCCCCCAATGCAGTACCGTATTAAATACCTTCCTCTCCACCACAACGCTGGGCGCCTCGTCGCAGGGCGACAGTCAACGCTGCGGCGTACCTAAATTGACGCCGTCACAACGCTAAATGAAATTAGTATATTTTCTAATGTCTGTATTTTCAATGGTGAGTCAGAAGATTTATGTAACTTCCTTTGAGATACCACCGGGGTTTCGTTTAAACGAGGGCTTTACATTTTCTGCAAAATATTATCAAGGTACCATTTGGCAACGCGCGACAAGCGACGCGAGACCGAGACAGAAGTAAGGGAACAAATATTGCAATACTAAATCTGATGTCGTCGGTCGCTTCTACAGAAATGTGTTTAGACGTGAAGAGACCGTTTAGTGTCTCCCTTGCTGTCGCGGCGCGTTTTGAAGTCGGTCTGTTCCTCGTTTTGCGAAATGGTAGCTAATGGTAACCAATAAACCACGTTGCCTTCAGGTTATACACTCCGAAAGACAGGATAGACATCTGTTTCGATGGATGAAATTTTGAGTATTTCAATAGAAATTATAAAAATCAATATTAAGAAATATACAGGGTTATATTAAATTATTTCAATATAAATTATACGAATCAATATTTTAAAAATATACTGGGATGTGCTATCGTGGATAAATTGTACAAACCAAGATGGTAAAACTTAATAGTAAGTTAACCAACTGGTGAATACACTGTTCGTTAGCTCAAGGGGGACACCTATATGCTAAGCCACCCATTCTACAAGGTTTGAAACAAAATATATGTGAAATCAACATAGTAAAGTAACCTACTGGCGAATTGGCGCTGTTCGTTACTCCCGTTGGTCATCACCTCTATACTCATCGAAATATTTACCTAAGAGGGTACAACCTGTGTATATCTAGAATAGAATCAAATCAACATCAACACAGTAGTTAACCAATTGACGAATTGGCGCCGCTCGTTAACTCCGTTGGTCATCAACCTAAATAAGAACATAAACAACAACACAGTAGTTAACCAACTGGCGAATTGACGCTGTTCGTTAACTCTGTTGGTCATCAACCTAAATAAAATATATCTTGATAGCAGATTAACGCGGTCTGCGTTTGGACGAGACTCAAATCTTTGCTAATTGTTTATTATTCATTTAAAGTATGAAAAATAAAAGAGTTTAAATATAAATTTGTCTGGTTTTATTTATTAATTTGCACCAAACTTTGCATCGAATCCTGGTTTATCTTAATTAACATTATCACAACGTGGGTATAAAAATTATCAATTAATTAACATCTACAATATAGAGGTTATTGAAATCAATACGATTTTCAATATAAAATTAGCTATAACGTGTAAAACACCCTGTGTAATCGCATACTATTTGGTATTGTTATATTGGGAAAAGCGAGGGCAATTTAAATGTATAATAAAATACTAGGTATCCCGAAAAAAAACTAACTTTGATATGTATCATTTTTGGAAAACCCTGTATAATTAAAATTATTTTTAAATTGTCTTTTCTGATATACACCTTGCTGCTATAGAGACTGTAGCGTTCGGCAAAAGTAACATTGTAAAGAAATTTAATAAAAAATCACTTGATGCCAAATCCGTAAAATACAGATGCTCACCGACGTATATAAGGGGGGAGTTTAAAATCCTGCGAATCCCGCCAATGCGAAAAATAATTGTTTTAAAAGCGATAAACTCAAAAATTTTCGGAGTTATGTTTCAACTTCCCCCCCCCCTTTAAAAAGGTATAAATAAGTCTCTGCAGATGATTCAGAATAATTAAGTTTTATTATCACAATCGTAATTTATTGTGAATCAGTTCAATGTGATCGTTTTTATGTCATAAATTAAACATTCTAGTAAAGATGTATCAATCTATCCAATTACCAACTTGTATTTTTTCTAAAGTCAATAAATATGGGCATTCTGAAACTTCTAGGCTGTTATGGCCTCTTTAGAGCACGTTACCATAACTTTAACCATCGTCTTGATTTTTCCCGTAACTATGAAGACTAGATAAATTAGGTAACTCGATTTTTTAGTGTTTTGAGTTTTCTACTTTACTGCAACCTTCGTGAGTTGCTCCTTGTAATGCTACGAGTGAATAAGTAGTAGAACATCTACGACTTACCCACGAAAGTTGTAGCAAAGTAGATAACTCAAAACACTAAAAAATCGAGTTACCTAATTGTAGTATTAAGGGGACGATATAAGGAGGCAATGACCAAATTTGAAATTTCTGTCCGTCTTTTTATAAAGTTCGCTAAATTGACTGTAGTTGGCAGGTCGAACGTCACTGACGTTAATTTTATATATAAGTTAATGTAAAATAAAGTAAAATAAAGAAAATTTGTTTGTTTATAGAGTTTTAACGTTAGATAAAGAGTTGCTACTGTTATTTTTTGTTGAATCCCAATTTTGTCATTGTAAATGTTTTTTATAGGATCCTAAACGGTTAGAACAGTGACAGCATGTATATCGTTCCTAGGGCTGATAAAGCACTTTCTAGAGATGATGCTGTTCTACAGTTTTTAGAAGATATTTCCAAATATAAGACTCTTTTTACTGATGGTACTGTTAGCAAAATAAAAAGGGAAAAGCCGAAATTAAAGGATGTGGCAATATTATATTGTTAGAAATTTGGCTATAAAACAAAAACAAACACTAAAATTCTAATTGTAACCAGCGGCAAATACAATCCGAGCGTTTCGGTGATCGTATCAAGACTGACTGCTCCCCATACGATCGGTAGCGGTTAGAGACATTCAGAGTTTAATAAATGAATAGGCATCTTTTTTTTATTGGAATAATTATACAAGAATTAATAATCAAAATTGAAATAATTCAACAAATATTGAGAACAGTGGATCTAACAATATACATTCCCAAATCTACCTTTATGATTGTATTATAACAATAAAAATCTGTTAACTGTGTTTTATTTTGCTCTTAACTACTATATTTAGGCATAATTCAAAAAAAATTACACACAAAATTGTACTTAACCAAACTTTACCATTTAACAAATCTTTTCGAATCGGGTAATACGTACCTAAATTTTATATACATAAAATTAAATAATTTATCAATTAAAACATGCGCGACTTATTTATAAATAAATACAACAGTATAGTCTGTACTTTATTTGGCAATAAACAAGTTTATTTTTATTATTTTGACAAAATTATGTAAAACTCCCATAAGAAGCTATGTATTTTGAATAGCGTTACTAGCACCAGCGCCCTTGTGGTGAATTAAAAAAGCTCATATAGTGTTCGTTTTTTGGGACCATATTTACAGTATGCCGATTCGCCTCCTTATCTCTAGTCTTCATACCCGTAACTAATGACTAAATACTATAAAAGCGAGTAAAAAAAAATATCCTACAGCTGCTGCAAAATAACTTTCGGTATAAAACTATTGATGGTTGGGTAACTGTTTTACGTTCTGCTGGTAGCGATTTGTTGCCTCATATGCAAACGCGGACCTTGAATGAATGCAAATTATGTTACAATATGGAAATAGGAACTAAATGAAATTAATACTTTGTTAAATGGTTATAAAACTGTCCAAAAAAACAATGTATTTATAGGCACCACATTGACATCCTCATGGAAGTATGAGTAGGTAATTCATTTTATTATAAAAACATTTTATTTAGACCACTAATTTTTTATTTTTTTATTTCAAACCAGTAAAACTTTTACCAATGAAAAAACTGATTAAATAAATGGGTTGAAAGCTCCAAATCATTTAATAATATGTCACTGCATACTACAAAAACAATGCAGGCATATATTATGTTTCTATTAATACCATTGCTGTCTAGAAACACGACTTTATTCTTTTAAGTCAATTTGACAACAACAAAAAAACGGCGAAACAAGTATTAAAAGTCATTTTAAAAAACCGACTTTAAAATCGTACAGATGCCATCGCCCCATCTTAACCAAATTTATATAATAATAATAATAATAATAATAATAATAAAATAATAATAATAATAATAATAATAATAATAATAATAATAATAATAATTAATATTAATAATAATAATAATAATAATAATAATAATAATAATAATAATTAATAATAATAATAATAATAATAATAATAATAATAATAATAATAATAATAATAATAATAATAATATCGTCTTTATTATTTCCAATATAAATTTACAATTTTTTCATAATTTTAACAATTATACAAGAATTATTATTGAAAATAAAGGGCGAAGTTCAGAATTGAGAAGCAGGATCCACCACAAAATCTGCTCTTCCACTTAACCCAAATATAAATAATAAGCATAAGCTAGTACAAAACTAGAATGGTAGGATACATTAAATGAATTTTAATTAATTATTTAATTTTAGTATTTGAGGTGTAATTAATTTTGTTTATTTAACAAAAATAGTTTTAAGCAAGGTTTGAACCTGGTTATATTTAATTTTATTAGGTTATTAGGTAACTGATTGTAAAGATGGCAGATCTGATATCCGAATGATCGACGAAAGAATTCTGTATTGAACGAGGGTATTGACAGTGATCCCTTATCTCTAATATTTATGTTATGTACGTCGGTGCGGTGGGTTATTTTTCTATGAAGATATGGAGGTTTTTTAGTTACAATGATTCTATGAAAAAGACTAAGTGTGTGAAGTAATCTCCTATTCTCCATATTTAACCATTCTATTTCTCTTAATTTATAAGAAATTCTTTGTTGTCGGCGAATACCGTATATTAACCTCAAACATGAGTTTTGTACTTTTTGAATTTTCTTCTTATACTGAATAGTTAGATGTGGACCATAGACAGAACACGGCTGTCTTCAAGAGGTGAATGGTATGAAAAAACTGCCGCCAAAAACGGGCTAATGGATTTTGTTCTACGGGGGGATACCTTTCAAATGCACTTTTGGGCGAAATCGGACCTGATCATGTATGAAAATTTTCGATATAAAGAGAAAATTTTTTTTCACCTTTTGCTGACCTTTGCTGCCTACAATCAAATTCGACTCAGGAATTATATTTTATCTATTGTGCCGCCTTTTCATTATGTACAAGCTATTCATGGCAAGCGAGCAAAGGGCTCTGCACGGGTGTTATTATATATTTCAATTCCAGGAATTTCTCATGTTTACTTTTCTGTCAGCCCTGCGCTAATCACAATAAGTACTCGCGAACATTTATTGTACTGTTTACAAAATCAGTCGGTAGGGCTCTCTTATTCTCTGAAACCTTTCTGCTTATCAGTTATCCACGAGATTTTGTCATCACCAGCCGATTGTGTGTGAAATTTTTTCGTAACCTAGTATTTTCCACTATGGCTGACCACAAGTGTCCGCACGACGAGAACAGAAAAAAAGTGTGCGCCCCGTGCGGTAAAAAAATTACTTGTGGCACGAAAAAACTAGAATATTTTCTGATAAACGAGCGACATTTAAACTTGGTAAAAAAGTTTGTAAATCCAGATTATAATCTTTGTGATTCCAAATTTCCTGTGAGTATTTGTGACACATGCAGAAGAACTCTTAACGACTATGACAAAAATAATTCTACGAGGCCACTCCCAAAAATGCCAAATTATGAGGATCTTTTATTACCAAAAGCAACAAGAACTACTCAGGACACCTGCAATTGCTACATTTGTCTCACTGGGAGATTCAAGGCCCACACAAAAATTATAACGGGTAGAGGTGCTATGCGGAACTTTGAGACGGTGATAGATAGTAGTAATGGGCTAAATGGCGCCTCGAGAATTGATAAACTGCCATGCAAAATGAAAAGTGACCAAGAAAAGAGCATCATGAACGTTTGCAAAATTTGTTTTCAAGAATTTGGGCGTGGAAAGGTCCATCCCTGTGGTTCTGCCTCAGTTGTTCGTGATAATTTTCAAAATCTAATAATCAGTAAGCTACCTCAGAAACAGCAAGAACAAGTGGCTTCACATATTATAAACCAGAAAATAGAATCAGCTGGAGCTACTACCAGAACGAATGCTACATTGGAATTGAGTACGTCGGGGTCAAAATCCAGAATTACTATTAATCCAGCCTCAAGTTCACAGGTAACTTTTAGTTCTGAAACTCTAGACAATTTCCAAGACAATATTGGAGCCTCACAGAAGCAAATGAAACAGGTCACCAACCTCCTGCGATCGTCTGCTGGGAAAAAATCTGTACCAGTGTATTTTTCCAAACATACTTCAGAGCGTTCTAAATTATTGGAGGAAATCTACCACAATTCTATGCTCGAATTCGATATTGAAGGTTCCAAGGCGAAAGAGCAGAGACCCGTCATTTGGGCGAACGCATCTGAATTGTTGGATGCTGTGGTTGAGAAGCGGATTATTATTGGAAATGTCGTGGTGAAAATTATGGCTGACGGGGGCCAAGGGTTTTTCAAAATCTGTATGACTGTATTGCCTGAAGATTACTTTTGTGAAAATTATGAAGTATCGGAGAAAAAGAGAAAACTTTATGCAGAAGGTGGTAGTGTAGGGGTGAAACCGAAATTGTGCAGTGTAAATAGATTGCTCATGATGTGTACTGTGCCGAACATCAAGGAATCGTACGATAATTGCAAACTGAAAATCAATGATATATCTTTTAAATTTGTTTGCGATTTCAAGCTGTTATTAATAATTAATGGGCAGCAGACAGCTACGTCGTCTCACCCTTGTCCATTTTGTTTTGTCAGTCTCAAAACATTGCGAAATTGCCAACAACTTGATACTATAGAACGCACCTCAGAGTGCAATGACCAAAACTCCGATTCTGAGATAGACGATAGTGATCAGCCCCTGAGATTGAAGACTTATGGGGATTTAAAAAAAGATTATAAGATGTTCCTTTCTGCTGGAAACGCCAAAAAATTTGCCAAACATTACCACAGCACAATAAATCCCCCACTTTTTATCGAGAATGACGACCGTTTGGTGATTGAAAAATGTGTGATACCAGAACTTCACATTCTGCAGGGGTTTACAAATCATCTTTTTTGGAAAGGACTGGTGCCCCTGCTTGGAAGAGAAAAGGCACTCGTTTGGGCACTAAAAGTCCAAGTGATTTCCAAGAATTACCACGGGGAAGTGTTTGAAGGTAACGCGTGCCGTAAATTGCTGAAAAATGCTGACAAACTCAATGATCAAGATATCTACGGCCATGTTGGGTATTTCAAAATTCTGCCCTTTATTCAAGCTTTTAAGGAAATGAATAAACTTGTGGACTGCTGTTTTTCCACAGGCCCAGTTTATTCAGACATAGAACCAAGAGTAAACGAACTACGCAGAGCATTTTTGGCGACTGGAATTTCAGAAACATTAAAAATCCACGTACTGACGAGACATTTAACCGATTGTCTGGAATTTTTATCTGGTTTTGGATTAGGAGATTGGTCAGAGCAAGCTGGTGAATCCGTGCACCATGAGTTTCTGAAATTTTGCATAGATATAAGATAAATTCTATTCAAGATTCTGGTTACCCAGACAAGTTGAAAAAGGCAGTTGTTGCGTTTTC
Source organism: Psylliodes chrysocephalus (assembly GCA_927349885.1). Classification (NCBI taxonomy): domain Eukaryota; kingdom Metazoa; phylum Arthropoda; class Insecta; order Coleoptera; family Chrysomelidae; genus Psylliodes; species Psylliodes chrysocephalus. Next base: position 6,994,929 of record OV651815.1, read on the forward strand.
TTCTCAACATATATGATCAATTTATGTTAAAAATGAACTTTATTTGTTAATTTATTTGTTGAGAGGTTTTTATTTTTGTTACTTTTTTGATGAATTTGTTGTCAAAATAAACTAGTTGTTGTTTCTTGTAGTTATCCAAGTTTAGTAATCTTTTTGTAAGATCACGCACAGGCAGATTTGTTTCTAACGATTAATTTACAGTCATTATTTTCATTAATTCTGATTTCTCTCAAGCTCACATAGTTGAAAATTAGCTATTTCTTAAATGTCAAAAATAAAAAAAACATTTATATTACGACTATATATAACTATGAGTTTTTTAATAGAATCCCCTCCCCCCCCACCCCACAGTTGCCATTCCTACTAAAATGTGCTTTAGTAGCTGCAAAAGACTTTTCTGAAGTATATACTATGCTATCGCAACCGAAATTGGGTTGTAGTCTGTAGAAGAGAGCACAAATTGGAGAAAAAATTTTTTCCTGAAATTGAAAATATAGATAATGTCCCCATTTACATAAATGATCAGATATGATTTCCCTGAAAAGTGTTTTTCAAAGGTATCCCCCCGTAGAACAAAATCCATTAGCCCGTTTCTGGCGGCAGTTTTTTCATACCATTCACCTCTTGAAGACAGCCGTGAGAACTTGCGTAATTAAATATTGAAAGAACCAAAGATTCACATAACTTCACTTTCACGTGAAATGGGAGAAAATATCTGTTACCATAAATTATTTTTAGTTTAGAATAAGCACATCTTATAAGTTGGTTTACATGTTTTTCAAACCGCAAGTTTGTATCCAACCATACTCCAAGATTTTTTACTTCGTTAACTACAGTTAAAGACACATTATTTATTTTAATATTAAGTCCGCCCGAAACATTTAATTTATTATTTTCTGGTCCAAAAAGAATGACGTTTGATTTACTTGAATTTATGATTAAACACCACCCCTGAGGTACCACCGTACTAACAAAAAAAATAAGCATAGAAATCGGACAAGGTGGTAAAGAATTATCGCTAAATATATATAAAAAATGAAGTGTTTGAGGATTTTTTCATGGACCCAATTTTTAAATTTTGACCAAATTTATGTGGGACCACCCCTGAGGCACTCCCTTACTAAAGAAAAAGAATCATTGAAATCGGACACCGTGTTAAAGAATTATCGCTGAACATACATAAAAAAAATATATACCGACGTATTGAGAACCTCCGCCTTTTTTGAAGTCGGTTAAAAACGTAAAGATCAGCCACGAACCATTATTTACACAAGCCAACAGACATTTTGGTGCCTTTTTTAACTGTTCCTGGGTATTTTTTGGGTGTAGAATCCAAAATAGCCATCAGATTTAGATTTTAATATTTACTATTTTTTAACTTGTATATATTTTACGTTATGACTATTACTATTGCCAGTTAAAAAAATAAAACAAAAATACATAGAGTTAAGTATTTATTACAAAAAGCAGATTTTAATGAAAGTCTACGTAAGTACGAACAAACTGCTCGCGTCGTCTTATACCACAGCGGGCAGACGTTATATCAATGAGTACGAGATATAGAGTGAATTGTGTCATCTTTCTAGCAGATGTTAATATGCCGTTCTCGAGTCCATGGATGTTGAGATCGTTAAAGTTTCCTACTGGAACACCAGAGGATTCGGCTAAATTTCTGGATTTAGGGGTAGCTTACTCACCAGCGTCGGTCTTCAAACTTCGTAGTTAGAAATAAATCGACGTTAAATAAATTAATAATAAAAAAAAATATTAGACTTATTATTTAGACAGACCAATATTTTCCAGATTTAACAATTTATCAGTTGTCAGTGATTTATTATGTATATTATTTTTTGTCCCATTTTCACTTTATCACTATTGACTTTATCATTTTAAAATAATGTATTTCAATAAATATTGTTTTGAAATATATTTTTTTCAATTTTGTTAAAAATACATGAAAATAAATCACGCTGAAAGTAAATAACGGAACAATGCGTTTTAATTCGCTTTTTGTTTGTTCAAAAAACATATGGAAACAGAGCCAGCGTACGATAAGATATTTTCAATTTTATCATATCCAGTTTGGGGTTCTTATCTAAAAAATATAACTAATATTTATTTTTTTATAAAGGCCTGTTTGTACAATATGATTGATTGAATTAAAAGAAATTAACAATGGAAAGTTTAAGCTACATTCAAGAAGATTTCTTTTGTATGCCAATCTCAGGTGTCAAATATACAATCGCGACACGAAATCTGCCACAAGCAGGTATTTAATATAAACGATATTTGCCAAATTTCATGAAATTAAGGTGAGTGACACTCATAATCTCAAAAAAAGCAACTATTATCAGTTTGGGTATTTGAGAATGAGTCGGCTCCAACAAAAGTTGTTCGTAAAAAAAGCCAAAACAAAAAGATGGTCACCACTGGAGGATAGACAGAATTGTACACTAGTTTGTTTGCACAGGTTCTCTCAAAGGTTCGCGAAAAACGTCCAAGAGGGAGGATCATCTTGCATCAAGTAACGCTCGGGCTCGCACTGCTGCTCGAACAAATGAGTTTTTGAGGGCCCAAAACATAGAAATAATGGGTCAATCGCCATATAGTCCAGACTTAGCACCTAATGATTTCTTATTTCTCGGGTAAAGGATAAATTACGGGGTTTATGTTTTATATCAGCCGAAGAGGCGGTTGCTGCCTTTAAAAATGAAATAAACAAATTGCGGCCAGAAGATTGGAGAAAATGTTTTCAAGAATGATTTTCGCTTATGTAAAAATCTGCATATGCATTGACTAGGAAGGAGAATACTTTGAAAAATTATAACTAAATATTTTTGTAAAAAAAATTATGTTTTACTTTATGGTGCGTTGACACAATGCTATTGTGCTCGGCCGAGCCGACTAGGTTGCCTGCTCGGCTGGTACCAGTGTTGCCAACCTTTAAAAATCAAATTTCCCTCAAGCAAGTCCAAAAATTCCCTTTTTAAAAAAAAATTCCCACAAATGCATAAAATACTGACAAAACGTGATAATAGAAGTCTTTAGTAGATGGTAGATAAAATTTACGAAAAACTTCTGAAATGCGATATTATGCTCTGCAAAAAATGCAAATATTGCTATTTCTAGGGGTTTTACTTGATCATTGTGTTGATCTGGGGCTCTGACAAATGTGGAAACACTGGGTATACTTCTTACAGGAGTCATTTTTTAAATGTGTTTCTGCCCTTTTGCATGCTTAACTAGCTCGGATTCTCCGCATACAAGAGTGGTGTTACAGACAGAACATCTTATGAGATTAAAAATTTTATATTAGAAATCAAATTTTGAACCATATTATTTACCTGCACTTTTCTAAATTTCCTTTTATTGAGGTCAACCAATTTTTATAGAGAGGATTATCTAGCAATGCATTTTGAAACACTGGCTTTATTTCTGTATTTCTTTTTGGGGGGTCCATCGTTTTCAACTGATGAACTAGACATTTCAAAGCTATATTTACTCACTGACTTTCGCACCAACCAACACTAGTTCAATCAGAAATTTACAAAATAAACTCGTTCTTGGGTATTGAAGTATTATTACAGATACACTACCTAACATTACCCTTACAGTGGGTACAGTGACAACAAAACAAATTGTATTTATATTTCGGTGAATTCCCTAAACCTCAAACTCGATTCATTCCGAAGCTAGTCACTGGTCACTATAACAGGAGCGAGTTCAGATAATACGTTGGACGCGCCAAATAATTGGTACATCTTTATCTAAAGAAACACAAATAACAAGGACAGGAATATTACCAGGGTGCGCTCGCGAACGTGCCTCGAAACGCATTTGAATCATTGAAATTTTTGAGTGCGTTCAAAACTAGCACCTTCACGATGAAAATGGACCGTGAATGCGTTCTCTCTTTATCAGTACTCCTGCCAAAATAATACTATCTCTGTTGCCAACAGAATATTTTTGAGTTTTTTTTGGATAGATGCGATTAATTATGAAGAAGAAATATCCCACGAATATTGCAATTTTGGTAAAAATTTCCCTTTTCCCTTTGATGTCGCTAATTTCCCACGAATCGGGAAATTTCCCACGAGTTGGCATCACTCGCTGGTACTCGCATGAAACTCGTACTGTATAAACAGACAGCCAAGTACACTCGCAAGTTGTTTTTTGTCGTACGAGTTAGTCAGTCGCCTTCCAACTTTCAGCGTGCGAGTTCCATGCTAGTACTTGTAAACATGGCAAACAAAAGATGGACAGAAGCGCAAACTATAAAATTTGTGGAATTATATGAAGAAGCAGAATGTCTATGGAATTTCCCAAATGAATTTACCGAATTTTGGTAAAAATGATCTTAAGAATAAAATCAAGAATATAAAAAGCACTTACGTCCAGGAAGTAAATAAAATAAAGCGTACAATTAAATCCGGAATGTCTCCTGATGAGGCGTATGTTTCGCATTTGCCGTGGTTTAAAACCGCCGATAGATTTTTGAAGCAAGTAATTAATACCAGGGAACAGGTGAGTTCTAAATGTCTCTGGATCCTCTAAAGTCACTTCTCTTAGAAACGTTTCAGAAGCACCAAACTTGTTACGGCGCTTTATCCACTCCCGAATCCACATTCGTCTAGGACGTCGCTTTTTTATAACTTGCAATTGGTTCAATTCGTTGATTAGTTTCTGTGCTGACAGAAATGTGGCGCGTTAGAGAAAACCTCTTGGTAAACCCTGACAAGGCACAACTCATAACCTTTACTCGGAAAACAAGGTTGGAGGTTTTAGAAACTCCGACTCTGTTTGGAGGAAGGCTAAACAAAACGAACCAAGTAAAATATCTGGGTCTAATCCTAGATAGCAAACTTACTTGGAACCAACACTTACAAAAAGTGACCAACAAATGTAAAATGTCTCTCATTAAAACCAAAAATGGTCCACTGGCTATATTTGGCAATAAAAAGACCCATGATAACTTATGGAGCGGTTGTTTGGTGGCCAAAAGTAAACCAGAAAACAGCCTTCAATACCCTCTCAGGAGTACAGAGGCTGACATGCCTTTTTATTACAGGAGCAGTGAGAAGTACACCGACAGCCTCTATGGAAATAATTCTAAACCTCCCACCCCTTGTCATAAAGGGGGAGGCCAGAATGAGTGCATACAGACTGGAAATCTCCAACAACTGGAACCCACTGGGACATATAAAACATACCAGAATAATACATGAAGTAAATGATTCTATATTAAATATGGGATCAGATCACATGACACCCCTCCTAACCTTTAACAGACTCTTCCAGGTCAACTGTAACTGGAACGAGGAAAAAAAGGAGATAGATAAATACTTGCTTAGCAGTCTCGTATGAAATACGGATGGATCTAAAACTAACAAGGGTACAGGCTCTGGCGTACATGGAGTTAAACCCCAATGCGACATCATCGTCTCACTGGGAAAACATGCCACTATATTTCAGGCTAAAATACATGCAATCGAATTGTGTGTACGAGATAATTTAAGAAGGAAGTACAAAAAACAAACCATCCTAATTCTCTCAGATATCCAAGCAGCTTTAAAGGCTCTTGAGTCAAACAGAATCAATTCAAAACTTGTCTGGAATTGCCTTGGAATACTAAATGATCTGGCAACCCACAACAAAGTAAAACTAGCGTGGGTACCAAGGCACAAAGGTATCCAAGGAAATGAAAAGGCTGATGAACTCGCCAAAGAGGGATCAGATCTACCATTCACAGGATCCGAACCTGTATTTGGGATAAGCAAAACCTCTGCTCGACAGGCAGTGAACAGGTAGATAACCACAAAACACCAAATTCACTGGCAACAGTTAAGAGGGAACATAATCAGTAAGATCATGCTAAGGGGACCAAACCTACGCATGACTACTGAGACACTACAACTCGCAAGGCCTCAGATATCCACCATTGTGGGATTACTAACGGGACACTGCTTGCTGAAACACCTTCATGTAATGGAATTACACAATGATCCCACTACGTGTAGACTTTGCATGGAAGAGGAAGAACCCTCATACCATGTGATCCTTTTCAGCCTAGAACCGGAAATAACGCCCCAGGAACACTTGGTTGGGAACCTATTAAAACTAACCAAAGACACAGGACTATTCGAAAGATAGTACCTGAATACGGGGGAAAGCAGGGAAATACAATAGAAAATGAAATAAAATGAATTTAGCTCAAAGCCGAATATCACATAAAATACAACGACCGTTTCCCCTTCCGAAAACAACTACTCCTTTGGCTAATACCACAACAGGCATTGAATTACATCCGAAGGAAAAACAGCAGAGATAGAAATTAATTTTCAACACTCTCTACTTCGATTTTGCTCACCAAGGAGAACATCATTCTTGGACCGGTTTCGTCCTTATTAGGACTCCTCAGCAAGAAATAGATAGGTTCTCAATTCCAGTCTCTAATGGAATTAACAAATGCTACACATTTCACCAGTATACCATAAAGTTGGTTACGGAGAGAATAAAATTCAAGTAGTGAAAATGGTGTCGCCATCTGTTCTTAGTTGTGTGTTGTGGTATTAGCCAAAGGAGTAGTTGTTTTCGGAAGGGGAAACGGTCGTTGTATTTTATGTGATATTCGGCTTTGAGCTAAATTCATTTTATTTCATTTTGCTACTATTACATTTGAGTTTTGATAATTTATTATCGTGTACAAATACAATAGACTCAAGAGGCCGCAGTGTTCTGGGCCAAACCTAACCCTACCTGCTTACAATCGATAAAGATAAAGATATGTGCAACAATAGCTATACCAGCACGCACAATTTCCGCCATTTTGTATTTTACTAAAACCAAGCTGGTAAAATTGTGTGTGTCAACAGAACTCGTGCGCGAGTTTGCTCGCATAGAGCGGTCTCGGCCGAGTCCACTAGCACGGTGTCAACGCACCTTTAGGCCCAACGGAAAGGGAATAGTCTTCGAATAAAAATACTTTTGAGGAATTCCTCTCGGTGGATAGTTAACAACAATAGCTTGACAGACTATGTGGAAACGTCTTTGTATGCGTTCAATTGAAGAAATCTGAACATCTGCATATTTTAGTTTAGACTGCACAAATGCAGAATAAAAGTATATTCATTGTTGAAACCTTTTCATATTAGGGATTACAAAACCTAATAAACGGTAAGCACTTGCGGTAGTTTTGTCAATATGTACAAATGTTAGTTTAGGGTTAAAGTAAACAACAAAATCTCATATAACTTATGGACTGATTAACACATCATTGCGTAATTTATAATTTTATGTTATGATTTGATATCTTCCTCAAAATGACATAACATTACACTTGCTGGCATTAAATGGTATTTGGTTCTCTGGGCACTAGTCATGTAATAAATGGATGATGCTATTCTGAAATTTAGCACAATCATTAGTAATTTTAATCTCACATATCAATTTTAGATCTACAGCATATAAAATATTTGTAACGTTGATGTTTTTAACGATATTTTTAATAAATAGGATGAACAGAAGTTGTCCTAAAACAGACACTTGCGGTACCCTAGAAGTTTGGTAAAAATTATGTAATTTGTGTCCTAGATACTGAACATATTGAAGACGATTTGATAGATAAGGTTTTAAAAATATTAGCAATGATACATTAAGGGAGAGTAAAGTTAATTCGTGCAAAAAAAGGCACATTTTTGTGAATTTTTTTTTGATGACACAGTTAAAATCTGTTTATTTAAACTAATGGTACATTAAAGTATAACATTCAAAGAATATTGTGTCAAATGTTCATGTAGAAATATTAAAAAATACGGAAATGGCAGCAATTATTATTTTATTCTTCAATCAGTATTCTGTGAAGAATATTATGCATTTGCTTCCGTCCGTCTGTCCGTCCGAAGTTACGCTTTTTGTCCGCACGATAAGTTAAAAATGGAAAATGATATCAATTTGAAAATTTGGGGAAAATCAAGCTCTATAAGGGAACGAAGTCTATTTATTTTGAATAAATCTGAATCAATATAGGGTGTTAAGGGGGTTAAAATATCCAAAAAATTCCTATCTTAAGAACGAAAAATGATTTCAACTTGAAATTTTTATAAGAAAGAAGCCTGCTGATTTTGAAAAAAAAAATAAAATAAGGGTTTAAGGAAGATTGAAATAAAAAAAATTATGTGTAATATAGAATGCCAAGCATTAAAAAAAAATACGTGTGGCACTCGGAGACTGCCGCGGTAAAGCTATTGCATAGCATTTTTTATCAACTTATGCAATTATAATTATTTATTTATTTTATTTATGCAGTATTTTTTTTTCTTTGATATTAATTCAAGTTTTTTCTTTGATATTCAAATTAGGTACACTTTTTGAGCGTGGTGACCGATAAGAAAACAATTTGTTTTCTTTTATTGAATAAATGAGAAGTTAATAATGTTTAAAATATTTTTAATATCTTACATTACACGGAGGTTAGTCAGGAATTTTTAACACTGAAACTATAGGTTTATGGTAACTGAAATAAGAAACATCAGTTTGAGACTTGATATGTTCTAAATTTCTGGAAAATACCGCGTCAATGGTGGTCCCATATTTTGTTGTGGATTCTTGTGGATCAATATTCATTTTCAAAATCAATTTTTCCGAAATTGTGTCTAAAAGAGATAGAATCAGTTATGAGCAGTTAGCAGCTAGTCTACACCAGTGTTGCCCACACCAATTAATTTTTTCGTAATAGAATTTTGAACCAAAAGGTAATAAAATCGTAATACATAATATTTTAAAGTAACAAAAGTATTAGAAATTAAAAATTTAAAAAAACCGACTTTAAAAATGTGCAGATGCCATCACCACATCTTAACTAAGTTTATATGGGACTACCCCTGAGGTACCCCCTTACTAACAAAAAAAGAATCATATAAATCGGACAAGGTGGTAAAGCATTATCGCTAAACATACATAAAAAATAAAGAGTTTGAGGATTTTCTCATGGACCCAATTATTAGATTTTGACCAAATTTATATGAGACCACCCCTGAAATAGTCCCTTTCTAACAAAAAAAGAATTATTGAAATCGGACACCACGTTAGAGAATTATCGCTGAACATACGTAAAAAAAAAATAGCGACGAATTGAGAACCTTTTTCTTTTTTGAGGTCGGTCAATAAATGTACCAGAACTATTATTAAATACATTTAACAATAAAACTTTAATATTATTTAGTTGAGAGAAAATTATTTCTGCTGCTGCAAAAGAATGGGGTAATTTTTTTTTTTTTTAATTTTAAACATTTAGTTCATCCACTGAATTTTTTTATTTTAAAGATAGTCCAAAATTCACTTAATATTTCTTCAAAGTCTTGAAGGGGTCTATGTTATTAAAAACAATACATAAATTATGCTGAAATGATGAAGGCTGGTGGTAATCACCTACTATTTACTAAACTAAAAACTGACCCATAATAAAAAAAAATAATACAATATAATAAAGTGACGCCTATCTTAGATTTGTTGAAACAAGAAAACACAGAAATAACAAATGTATAGATTTCTAAATTTTTTTAAGTATGGGCTTTGAAGTTTAGATAGAGCCACTCATAAAATTTCGATATTTTAAAAAGTAATAGATTTTTCCTCTTTTCTTAAAAGTCGTAATAACGTACTGGTGTAACTTTTTAGTAATAGATTTGTTACAATAATTGTAATAGCAACGGCAACACTGGCTACATGCATACGTCTAGTTGCACGCACACAAACACCGTGCCGAATAGCCCAATCGGATTAGGTGAAGAACAGGCTTGAGATTCTGAAAAATTCGAAGCAGCAATTTTCCTTCGGAATTCGTTGGAGGGGGTCTGTGGTAGTCTAAATTCAAAAAGTTGGGATTCCAAAGTTGTCGTTACCTCCGCCAGCTTGATTTAAAGGGTTATTTTTTGTATCTTGAATAACTCATTTATTTTCAATTTTACACGGAAAATAGTTTTTACAAAAGTTATTTAAAATTAAATTTCCTACAATTCTGCTTTTTTTTGTACGATCGATTTTTTTCGATTTATACCCGAAAAGAGGGGGTGAATTTTTGGTTATAGAATAACTCGTTTATTTTCAATTTTACGAGAAAAATTGTTATAAACAAAGTTGTTTAAAATTAAATTTCCTACAATTCTGTTTTTTGTACGCTCGATTTTTTTGTATTTATCCCTGAGAAGAGTGGGGGTAAACTCTTATCATTGTATTATCACGTTTCTTTTTAATTCCAGGTATCAGCAAAAAAAACAAACAGAAAAAATAATGGTACAACATCAATAATAAACGTGACAATACAATACTTAGGTTCACCCCCACTCTTCTCAGGGATAAATACAAAAAAATCGATCCTACAAAAAAAAAACAGAATTGTAGGAAATTTAATTTTAAACAACTTTGTTTATAACAATTTTTCTCGTAAAATTGAAAATAAACGAGTTATTCTATAACCAAAAATTCACCCCCTCTTTTCGGGTATAAATCGAAAAAAATCGATCGTACAAAAAAAGCAGAATTGTAGGAAATTTAATTTTAAACAACTTTGTTTATAACAATTTTTCTCGTAAAATGGAAAATAAACGAGTTATTCTATAACCAAAAATTCACCCCCTCTTTTCGGGTATAAATCGAAAAAAATCGATCGTAGCAAAAAAAAGCAGAATTGTAGGAAATTTAATTTTAAATAACTTTTGTAAAAACTATTTTCCGTGTAAAATTGAAAATAAATGAGTTATTCAAGATACAAAAAATAACCCTTTAAATCAAGATGGCGGAGGTAACGACAACTTTGGAATCCCAACTTTTTGAATTTAGACTACCAGAGACCCCCTCCAACGAATTCCGAAGGAAAATTGCTGCTTCGAATTTTTCAGAATCTAAAATACTAATCCGATTGGGCTAGAAGTCTGCCAAACTGAAACGACGTTAGACGATGCACGGCTTCCAAAGCCGCACCGCTGTGCCGGTCGGAGGGGGGGTGTTAGGTTTATTTTCGTTACGGAATGTCTTTTTCGATTTTCCGATTTTACGATTTTTCGATTTTTCGATTTTTCGATTTTTCGATTTTTCGATTTTTCGATTTTTCGATTTTCTTTTATTGAATAAATGAGAAGTTAATATTGTTTAACGCCGCCCCGCCGTTTTTTTTTTTTCGTTACGGTTTCGTTTTTTTTTTTTCTTGATTCGGTCGCCGCGCTCAAAGCCCGCGATAAAAGCTGTGCAATAGCTTAATATCTTCATTCTAGTTATTATTTGCCGTGGTGCTTCGAGGCGAGGCAAAGATGATTGATGGTGCTAATTGCGGTACGCCTCCTAATTCGGTGCTGGATCATCAGAAATAAAAAAATTGTTTTCCCCAGGTAACGCTGGGAGGGTTTTTCGAAATTTCAATTTTTCACTTTTTGGGAATACTTTGAAGTAAAAAACGTGACTCTTGCGAAAAAAAATAGTCTAATTTGTTATTATAAAATAAAAAAATAATAAATTTGAAAAAAACTCTTCAGCGTTACCTCGTAAATTATGTACAGAAATAGTGTTCAAAATTTCAAAAGGATAGGTGCAGTAGTTTTGAAGTTATGAGGGGCACCGACTTTGGAAACGTGAGTTGTGAAAAAACGCTTTAAAGTTTTCAAAACTAAAAAATTTGGAATAAAACGTTCATAAGCGAGTTTTATTCGCTTATCTCACACTGAATCATCGATGCCAGGTCCATGAAGGATGTTGCTATCATCCATGATGTCTTAAGCATCTTTTTGTTCCTGTCTAGAATGGAAAAATGAAGTCAAATATCTAGGCCTAACCCTGGACAACAAACTTCTCTGGAACACACATGAGAAGGAAGTAGTAAATAAGGCCACAAAATCCCTAATGGTATGCAGAAACATTGCAGATAAACGATGGGGATGTGACCCAAACATACTGCGATGGATGTATACTGCAATAGTGAGACCACTCATCACTTACGGGGCTATAGCCTGGAGTAACAGAACTAGTTTAGTTTCTACGAGAGCTAATATCTCAAAAGTACAAAGACTAGCCTGTGTTTGCATTACTCGTGCAATGAGAACCTGTCCTACGGCCGCAATGGAGGTGATCTTAAACCTCACCCCTCTACGTTTGATGATAGAGAATGTGGAAAAAAGGACACGATATAGAATGATCAGGAATGGAGTAATCGGACGAAAGTCTACTTGCTTCAGGACTAAAGATACCTGGGACATGCCCCAGGATGAAATGCAAAAGAAGTACAGTTTTGTGAAAAACTTCAAAACCACAGCTGGGCTGCAAGAAAGAATGGAGCCAAGAATCCATCGCGCTTGCAACCGAAAGACGTGCTATTCAGTGGTATACGGACGGTTCCAAAACCATAGAAGGAACTGGAATAGGAGTGTATGGGCCGAGAACCAAGAACTCCGAAAGCTTGGGAAAATACCCAAGCATCTTCCAGGCGGAAATTCACGCCATCGAGAAGTGTATCCAGTTTAACATCGAGAGAAACTATCATAGACAAGAGATTATCATCATGTCCGATAGTCAAGCAGCCATCAAAGCGCTGAGTTCTTGCGTAATCAGCTCAAAAATGGTCTGGAGATGCCTAGAACCATTGAATGAGCTAGGCGAGAAAAATAGAGTTACTCTCACTTGGGTCCCGGGACATAACGGGGTACAGGGTAACGAGATTGCAGATAGTCTTGCAAGGAAAGGGGCTCAAACACCCTTTGTAGGACCTGAGCCGTTCTGCGGTATCAGCAGTAACATAATATTAGGAGAGATTAAAAAATAATTGGGTAGTAGAAGAACCGATAATTAGAACAATCTCTTGGGGCTGAGACAGGCCAAGATACTTCTGGGTGAATATAACCAAAAAAGATCGGAAGCCTGCATCTGCCTGAGCAAGAACAGGCTACGTATTGTAACAGGGATCCTTACCGGGCATTGCCCACTAAAAGGACACCTAAGTAAACTGAAAGTAGTAGAGGATAGTGAGTGCAGATTCTGTGAGGAGGAGGACGAAACCTCCATTCACATCCTAACTGAATGTGTAGCACTCCAGAATCCAAGGGCACTATATCTAGGAGGACATCAAATAGAAGAGGGAGACTTACCTAACTTGAAGCCACTTCAAATCCTACACTTCCTTGAGAAAATAGGATTGGAAGGGTCGCTATAGGCATTGAGACATTTCCTTAGTGCAGTGGCGACAGAAGGGGGCACAATGGATCTTTTACCTCGTAAATTATGTACAGAAATAGTGTTCAGAATTTCAAAAGAATAGGTGCAGTAGTATTGAAGTTATGAGGGGCACCGACTTTGGAAACGTGAGTTGTGAGAAACCGCTTTAAAGTTTTCAAAACTAAAAAATTTGGAATAAAACGTTCATAAGCGAGTTTTATTCGCTTATCTCACACTGAATCATCGATGCCAGGTCCATAAAGGATGTTGCTATCATCCATGATGTCTTAAGAATCTTGTTGTTCCTGTCTACGACGAATCGTCATTCATGAGCGCTTGATCCACTACTGATTCCCATGTCTTGCATGGAGGTTAGTAAAGCAAAAGAACCTGCCAGGCCAATGCTACACTATTGTAAATTATATACAGTACAGGTATAAACACTTGTGTTAAAATGTCTATGAAGAAAGGTAGGAGATAATGTTAGGGATTATATAGAGAGCGAAACAGCTGCCAGGTAACAATAGCGCGCTCGGGTGGGGTAGGTGTTTTCTGATGCGCTGAGCCATGTATGAGGCGCGGTTACTCAAACCGCTGTATCTTCGTTAGTTTTGCTCCGATTCATCTCAAATTTTCACACAATATTCTTGAAACGTTCTCCATTCACAAAATCGAATACAAAAAAATGCAAAAAAGATTAAAAACTTTACCCCCTCCCCCTTAATTTAATAAGAAGTAGTGTATGATTAATTATGTCGAAAGTCAGTGTAGATTCCATCTATTTGCCTTGTTCTACCAGGTGCCTCAGATATAATTTGTATCTTGCAGAATAAATTGGTTATCGTTAGCGTTAAATACGTGGTTAAAATTATGGCACTTTTTTCTGGGATATCCTGTATACAAACATTTTCTTAAGGTCATAACATTTTATTCCTTAAATAAAGTTATCGTAGGGTTTTTTAAAATTCTGCTTTGCAGAGACGAGACACATTAAGTTTTAAACTTAAGCTTTATTCCGGCCTGAGGTGAACTGGTTAGATTTGGAGGGTACTTTATAGGGGGTCGTTTTTATATTTTATGGAATATTTCCGTTATTTAAGGTTACTTCTTATATTATTCTCTATAATTTTTGTAATTTAGAAAATGTTCCTAAAATGGTCCGTATTCGAGAAATTTTACAAAATGTAAAAAATTTAAATTTTTATATAGGTGTATAGCGTTTTTAGTTCTCTAACAATTTCTTCTTTAAGTTTTTCTATTTTATTTTATATCTGACAACCTTGTTTTAGTAGGTTGCTGGATTCCTACTATTTAGTCAAAAAATGTGTGACCAAAGGTCAATTTAAGTTTATTTAAATTGGGATTCTTGGACGTACTATCTGTTTCATTAGCAATTTACATGCGATTTTTTACTCACCGCATCGTGTTATGGTTAAAAGAGGATAGTCACTGTAAGCCTTCTTTTATCTTATTTCCACGAGGCTGTCACAGCTTATACAATAAAGCTGTGCGAATGTGCTTGGTTACTGTTGGCACTGTTGGCAGACTTGGCACCACTATTGCTGATCTAGTACAATTCTACTAGATCTAGTACATCCTCTTAGAATCTGGTGCCCTAGTACACTCGAAGCAAAATCTAGTACTTTTTCTTTTTCAGCGGGTTTCCATTTGACGCATGTAAAATATATTGTTGAGATACTTCCTGGGGGGCTATTTTCAAAGTATGGGAGCACTCATTTCTCTCAAGATTCTCATCAGAAATGTCATATGTCAATGTGGAAACGCTATTTTTAAAGGCCTCGAGGATTAAAATTCTTAGGAGAATTTTAATTATCTCTAAATAAACCAAGAGAAACAGTCAGTGTGTTCACACGGCCCTAAGAGCCCTAAAAATACTGTTTTACGTTGACGTATGACATTTCTCTTGAGAGAAATGAATTCTCTCGAATTTAAAAATAGCCCCCCTGGTTTTGTTTCCGTTCCCTAAACACTTTTTTATCCTCATTGAACTGAAAATCTAGTACATTTTAAAATCTTGGTACATTTTTTAGACAAATCTGGTACATAACAAAAATATATTCTGGCAACACTGATTGGCACTGTTGTAACCTTTTCTCGGAGTCGGCCGGAGTTTTCCGCATTATTTGCGAAGAAACACCGTATTCGTACGCCGGAGAATTTTTTGCCGCGTCGCGGCGACTCCTCTTTGTGAACGCTACATGAAAGTTAGAAAGCCCGGTGACTCTTCTTGTTATCGTAGACTTTCCTGACATAAAACCATGCTGATTTGTTATAATTGTTTGCCTGAGTTTAAAAGATAGATGTTTATGGATAACTATTTCAAATAAGATTGTTATTGGTTATCGAAAATGTTGTTTTCGTATTTTTTTCTTTTTCAAATTGGGCAAATGAACATTTAAAATGAAAAGTTTTATAATATTAGAGAATTTAGAAGATACGTGTCATAAAAATACATTTATTTGAAACTAAATTATTCCTATGAGTAAAAATAAAAACCAAAATGATAAATATAAACGAAATTTGATACTGTTCCATTCTTTTAGGTCAATTTCATACTATAAATTATAACTTTCTTTTTAATCTATTATTTTGCAGTTTTGATAAACTTTTGTGTAATGTTTCACGTGATCACCGATGACATAAATTTTAATAGTCATAAAATTTGTAAAAGGAGATAATAATTGATTGGTCTGTATCCATTTTTTGGTATCAACAGAATGGCAAAGTTGCAGTTTAAAAATAAAAAAATTCCAAATTCTTTTTAAAATAAATATTTTTTTTAATGTTAAATTTAAATGACAAGCCGTCAAGCCGATAGCATAATGTGTGTCCCAGAAATAGCAGGAGATGTAACTACTAACAAATATCGTGCGGTCCTGAATAACACATATTCTAAGGGACACAGGAGGGTATAATATCTGCTGTTGTCATATGCCTATTTCATTATTTTCGTTCTGTTTACAAAATTATTTGTATATATTAAAAAAGCTAAAATAATTCAACCTATTTTATTGCAACTAAACTCAAAAAAAATTGAATCATTAGTTATATTAAATTGAACTAAATTAGATGTAATAACTTTCAATAAATTCCAAAACCTAGTAATGGTAAGTTGGAAGTGGCAACTGGGCTTACACTGACATGGATAATCATTATGTGCCGCTTGTTTTTTTACTACTAAATAAAAACATTCAAATCCCAATATCTGAAAAATGTGTCGAGAGTGGTTTTCAATTTAACCCAGATAAAAAAAATGATTTTGAATTATCAATTCATCAGCATATACGTGCGATGTAGCCCTAGTCAAAATTATCCGGTTGCCGATTCCATTTGGCTCAATCTTGGTACAGAAAAAAACAATATTTGTGGTTGACTACTGCTTACCAGGATAAAGCATCGGAAATAGGATGTAGGATGCATCTTTGCATTACCATTTTTAAACCCCAACGAGGCAAGCAACTGTTTTGTGTATGACTTTATGGAACAGCAACAAAGAGATGCTAAGGTAGCTATGTTTAGTGATTATCTGACAGAAAATTACATTGGCGATGGAAATTAATAGTAGGTACCCATATCATAAAAAGGTTAAATAATAGAAATTACAAGGAAAAACTTTTATACCTAGAAAACACAGTTCGTATGTATAAAAATGTTAACATAGATCGATTTTTATTTGTAAAACGAACGTCATTTTAAAAAATAATTTAAAATGTTTGTAATTAAATTTGTGTGTATATTTTTATTACCGATTTATTAATAAATAACTTTGCATTAAAATCTCAATTTTTATTTTTTCTATTTACTTTAATCTGAATACCTACTGATACCTACCTATTACCAGGTAAATAAGGTGAAATCGAAAGTAACCGCCAGCACAATCCGGCCAAACCTTCTTTCGAACCCTTTCATGACCGCAATTAAAGGATTAACCATTAGTGAAATCCGGCCCTGTCCGTTCGGAAATCATATAAAATTGATTTTTTTAGGCTACCAGTCAAAATACTGACCAGTCACATACTAGTGGAAACTGACAGTTTAGATATGGCAACATTGTGGCCATTTTGTCATTGATACATATACAGGGTGATTCATAACTATTGGGAGATAATCTAAGGTCAGATTATTTGGAGCAAAATATGGCGATAGGGCCAAATATACCTTAATAAAATATTGTTGTGGAATAAGATACAGGGTGATAAATAATAATAATAGACTATAATCAAACAGCAAAAATAATTTACTGTCAAGAAATTACATGTACCAAACACAATTATCTGACACTCCAAAGCACACTTTTCATATGTGAAATATTTTTTTAACTCCCCATTTGAGACTTGTGAGCTGCTCAATTGCGTTTTTCTCGAAAATGGGTAAAATTATCGTGTTTAAACAAGAGTACCAATATTACGTAGAAATGACGTTTACATCATATTTTCCAATGAAAAATACTAAAAAGTTTTGTCAAAAAAAGCTACCACTTAATTTCATCATTAGTAATCATTCAAGTGGCGCCCCCCGTAACAAAATGAGAAATTATACATAAAATATTATCCCCTGTCCAAAGATATGCCTCTGTGCCGATTTTGATAACAATTCATTAATATAAAAAAAAAAAAACGAAAAAAAAAAATTCAACTTTAACGCCCTGTATCTTATTCCACAGCAATATTTTATTAAGGTATATTTGGCCCTGTCATCATATTTTTGTACAAATAACCTGCCCTTAGCCTATGTCCCAATAGTTATGAATCACCCTGTATAGTTATATAGATAGCTTAAAGCTCGGCTTAAAGCGGGTCTTTTGCGAGTGGCCATATTGTCCCGCAAATGCTCATTAATCAGAGTCGTTTTAGCAAAAATGTGTTTACCAACCAATTTTCAGCCTTTGGATATAGTAGAAAAATAGTGGTTTGCGCAACAAGAGTGGATATGATGGCCATATCGCACGAAGACGAAATTTGAGCACGCGCCGTAGGCTCAATCGTCTGAGTGCGATGTGGACAATCCACTCGAGTTGTACAGAATATTTTTTATATGACCCACTAACGAAAATAAATAAATAATTTATGACTTTTATAAATTTTTAAAATAAAATAAACGAAAAAGAAAAACGAAAAAAAGTTCATTTCATTTTTCCCCATCCGAGAATCGAACTCGAAGGCAAGAACGCTAACCACAGGTTCAGCTATTCTTTTATTTTTGTTGCATTAATACTCATAATTAAATTGACTTCATATAGTTTTATTTAAATTAACAAAATATTTATAATTATAGACGAAATAAAAACAGAAATGCTATTACGAGTATTATTCGATTCTACACAAGAATAACCCATTTTAATGTATGTTTAATCTCAATAACTAAAAAATATACTGACAATTAGTTTGACAGATTTGTCACTTATTTAAAATTTTAAAAATAATAGCAGACGGTTGATCAAAATATGAACGGTGATTGGTGGATTTCCCCCCCTTTATTATTATTCTGGGAGACTTATATTTTTTACCGTTCCATTTCATTTATTCCAAGTTCGAAGCACTGTCTTATAGCTTATAGCATTAGTCTTGACTTTTGTACTTAATTTTCACAACCGGTGTGAAGTTAGTAGACCAAACTCAGTAGACCGTTTTCCGAATACAACCGAACATCCAGTGGCGTCGACTCAATGAAAATAATCTTTTCAGGCTTGTATAAGGAAACTAATTATATAATTCAAAATTTACAGGAAAATATTGGTATTTATAGCTTTGTCTTAAAAGGGAAGTCATTAAACACCGGCAAGAGGAAATAAATTACCCTTAAATAAAAAATAATTTTATAATCAGCCTTATAAAAATCATTAAAAATAAAATTACAAATTTAATTTGTAAAATCACGTATTAAAACGTCTATAAATCTAAATGTTCTATAGGGGAGAAACCACCCTCCGTATTAGAAAATATTTTTTATAGCTAACCAGAAAAAATGGTTCAACTTAAAAATTACGCTAAAATTACTGTTTCATTATGTACAATCATATTCTAAAGCTGATATCATTTCGAGAGGTACTGTTTCGTTATGTAAAATTATATTCTTAAGCTGCTATCATTTCGAGAGATTGGAAAGGGTAGAAACCACCCTCTGAATTTGAAAATATTTTTTATAGCTAATCAGAAAAAATGGCTCGACTTAAAAATTACACTAGAATTACTGTTTTGTTATGTACAATCATATTCTAAAGCTGCTATCATTTTGAGAGATTGGAAAGGGTAGAAACCACCCTCCGAATTAGAAAATATTTTTTATAGCTAACCAGAAAAAATAGCTCAACTTAAAAATTACGCTAGAACTACTGTTTCGTTATGTACAACCATATTCTAAAGAGGGTGGTTTCTATTCTACCCTTTTCAATCTCTCGAAATGATAGCAGCTTTAGAATATGATTGTACATAACAAAACAATAATTCTAGCGTAATTGTTAAGTTGAGCCATTTTTTCTGGTTAGCTATAAAAAATATTTTCAAATTCAGTGGGTGGTTTCTACCCTTTTCAATCTCTCGAAATGATAGCAGCTTTAGAATATGATTGTACATAATGAAACAGTAATTTTAGCGTAATTTTTAAGTTGAACCATTTTTTCTGGTTAGCTATAAAAAATATTTTCTAATTCGGAGGGTGGTTTCTCCCCTATAAAACATTTAGATTTATAGACGTTTTAATACGTGATTTTACAAATTAAATTTGTAATTTTATTTTTAATGATTTTTATAAGGCTGATTATAAAAATATTTTTTATTTAAGGGTAATTTATTTCCTCTTGCCGGTATTTAATGACTGCCCTTTTAAGACAAAGCTATAAATACCAATATTTTCTTGTAAATTTTTAATCATATAATTAGTTTCCTTATACAAGCCTGAAAAGATTATTTTCATTGAGTCGACGCCACTGGATGTTCGGTTGTATTCGGAAAACGGTCTACTAAGTTTGGTCTACTAACTTCACACCGGTATTTTCACATCCTATTTTTGGAGCGGCCTTTTAAGTTATGTCTCCCGTTGGGCCGCTATTTTTGGATGCACACTATTCCATCCTTAGAAGTTTCAACTAATATTACCCACTTTCCTTTGATAACAATGAAGATTTTGATTTCTTTCGACAAAATTTCACTATGTACAGAGATGAGAATGATCGGAAGAACGTATTATATACCAGGTCAAATTAAAGTGTTACAGTTAAATACCGCTGAAAATATGCATTTTATAAAAAAAAATTTCAGACAAAACTTTTATAGTTTTTTAGGGGAAACATTCTGGACTTTTTTTTTCAAATTGGAACCCCATTTTTTACATATTCTTAAAGTTCATAAAAAAATAAGAAAGTTTTAAAGGAAATATTTTTTTTATTGAACTATTGCTTATTGAGTAACACCTGCTTGAAAATTTTGCTGCGCGAAAAAAAAGTAGGCCATATTATGGTTAGCTATAAAAAAACGATTTTAGCCAAATTTTTTCTCCAAAAAACTATAAAACTTACGTCTGAAACGTTTTTTATAAAAGGCGGTATTTAACTTTAATTTGAACACCCGGAATAGATTTGTCGGCGTTTTTTCCCCAGTTTTTTGTATTTTACTCAAAAACGATGCACTTTCATAAAAAATCTTACTGAACTTTTTTTTAAGAACAAACTATTTTCTATCGATTATGTTCCTACACATTTTTGCCATATTTCATGTTGTTGTCGCTAGAGCGCGCCCAAAAAATACAAATGTATATATTTTGCGGTTTTTCGCATTTTACGTGAAAAGTACGACTTTGGTGGAAAATTTCATCAGAACTAAGTTGTAGAACAAAAAAATTCTTAACGAACCTATGAAACAGATTTTCCTGAAACTCATCGTTACCGCCGCTACTGCTTATGCCCGAAAAGTGTGACTCGTTTTTTCAATAAAATCAATTAAATTTTTTCAAAACTGTCCGCTTGATTTAAAAAATGTAGATGTAACAACATTATGGATTGTAGAATTTAACTAAACATAGGTATTAAGTTTCTTTGTTTACGAACAATACGAAAAATTGAACAGTAACTTTCTAGTATGCGCTGCAGCAGCTGAAACGATGGGTTTCTGGAAAATCTGTTTCATAGGATTAATACGAAATTTTCCGCTCTACAACTTTGATTTGATGAAATTTTCTACCAAAGCTCGTGGTTTTTATGTAAAATGCTAAAAACCGCAAAATATATATTTGTTTTGGTGCGCTCTAGCGGCAAAAGTTTGTCAAAAATATACTTATCGATAGAAAATCGTTTATTCTTCAAAAAAAGTCAAGTAAAGTGTTCATGAAAACGCATCGTTTTTGAGTAAAATACAAAAAACTGGGAAAAAAACGCCGAAAAATGTATATATGTCTCGATATATGTATATATAATACCTTCTTTTGATTATTCTTATCTCTACGCATAGTGAAATTTTGTCAAAAGAAGTAAAAACTTTCATTATTGTCTGGGTCTCTATGCTATACTAAAAATTTTCGTTTCAGGGTAATTTTTCGTCTAATTCCGGTGGACTATAACACGAATTTTTGTTGTAAATTGTTGTTATTAGTAATTGTTAAGTTTTCTTTATTTTTCTGACATATTTTATGTCTTATTTTCTTTTTCTACTATTTTAATAATTTTCCCACATGTCGCTGAGCAGTTTGTAACCTTTTTGAAGTTTTTCCAGTATTATAGTTACATTTTAACTTGTCACATATAGGTATGAAATAACATTAAGATCGTTATGTACCTATGCATTTATTATTTACACCTGTTTCGTCTTATATTTCAGACCTGATGATGGCTTTATGCCGAAACCGATTTTGAGTTTTTCTTAAGTAGATCAGTGGCATATTGTGTCAATGATGGTAGGTAAAGTTTTTCTTACATGTAGGTACTTAAGTGAAATAGGAATGGTACCATCAATTATCTGCAAGTCGCACAGGAGCACCATGTCAAATAATGATAATAAAGTAATGTGGTAATAGTCATCCCTCATCCGTGAATTATAGGGAAATTAATATTTGTTGCCTAGAATGGAAATTAGGGACAAACATGAAACAGACAATGGTGAATGAACACTTTATTATATAGTTTTCTTAATAAACTTTCTATATGTATATTTTAAATGAAAATGTAATTTATTTTTAATCATTTAGGTAGGTAGAGGGCATCTATAATATTTACGTTTGCCTAAAAGTAGTATTAATAAATTGTAACTTTTTAAGATTAATTATTAACAACCAAACCGAAAATAAGCTTTATTTTTAATAATTATGACCTCGATTCCTTAATAATTTGTCCACTCACCATAGTTTTAACATTATTCTTAAGAACGCCATCGAACGCAACGCTTCTCTGGCTGACATTTGCACCAATTTTAACACAATTCCTAAAAATTGACAAAGCCATTTTTACACTTGATTGCAAATTGCAATTAACACCAATCAGTGTGTATATGTTCAATAACTGTTTCGAATTTCAACCGGGATAATTTGAAATAACACTCCACTAAAATAAGACAGTCGGATCGGAAAGTTTTTATTATCATATAACTCTTCGCAGTTCGCAGCACAAAGATTGAATAAACAAGAAACAAGCCGGTTGAAGCGGTCGGGTCGGCGCTCGGTCCTGGGTTCCTTTCTTGCTCCCTCTCTCTTCTACTCGTTGTGATTAGATTGGGGGTTGAGCAAAAATAGCGCGCGCACTTAAGTTTTGTCTGTTTTTGGAATTAATAAAAAATATGATAATTATATGTGTATATTCTCTTTACGTTGAGCCTAGTAAAGTACAGGTTTATTTACAAATAACATTTATTTATAATTTTTCAGAGTACCTATTCTCCCCATGGGCGAAGTTACGTCATCAGATCTGGGGGGGCTAAAGCCCTAGCCCTAGTCATCTAATATAATATGTAATAGTTCTAGTAGTAAGAGGTTTATTAAAGTTAAGTAAAAAAATTCTGGCTAATCTATAAGTATGGATAATATATCGTATATCATATATATTTATCTACTCCTATTAATTTATATATTATTTATTCAAGTGCTTTTGAGCAATTAATAGTATCAATAAACAAATAGCGTGAGTTATAATAGTGAGTTATTATAACTCACGCTGGGCTCCTACGATAATTCGGTATAAAAATAATGTGCGCAGTAAATTCTTGGAAATTTTAATATTGATAAATGTTCTATTGGCGTAAAATGTTAGAAAGATTTTTTAACAACTGGAAAGGAATGAATAATAATTAAAAGATTTTAAAATTATTAAATTGTCAACCCC
Source organism: Psylliodes chrysocephalus (assembly GCA_927349885.1). Taxonomy (NCBI): domain Eukaryota; kingdom Metazoa; phylum Arthropoda; class Insecta; order Coleoptera; family Chrysomelidae; genus Psylliodes; species Psylliodes chrysocephalus. Next base: position 7,018,444 of record OV651815.1, read on the forward strand.
TCTCAGTAGGCGGAACACTCAATTATTACATTGAGGGGAGTAACACCATGATTTTAACAAGGTAATTTTGACGTTTTCAAATCAATTTCTAATAATAGTGCTAAAAAAAGATAAATTTAGATAGTGAAGATGAGTTATTATGTATACCTCAAGAAATAAGAGAGATAATAATGCAATACAGAATTTATTACCAGAAAAATCAAAAAACAAGTATAAAGGTGTATACTAAAATTTTCAAGATTGGTGTAACGCGTTTACAGAAAATGTACTTTTGGCAATAAATATAAAGCATCGTCTCTATGGACTTTCTACTCCTTGTAAGAAGCACACTCAACATAAATAATGGAATTAATATAGAGAATTGTTCAAAATTACGTGCGTTTCTTAAACGTCAATCAGAGAAACATATAGCTAAAAAGGCAAAAACATTTATGCCAGAACAACTTAATAATTTCATAAATGAAGCTCTTCGCCTGCGGCTCGTGCTGCAAACTTCATCTGCGTGAGTTATGACCTGCATTTACCGCTCATTAAATAATATACTATTATATCAGGTGAATATACTGAAAAATTTTCATTACAAAAATTTCCTACATTTTGGAAGTCATGAAATAGTAGTTTGTGCAACAAGAGTGGATATGGAAATCCACTTGAGTTGTACAGTATATTTTTTCTACGCCACGCTAACGAAAATCTACAAATTTAAAAATTATTTTAAGTTAAGACAAAATAACTAATTTTAAAATAATTTATGAATTTTATTAATTTATAAAATAAAATAAACATAAAAATATTAACTTCTAGCCCAGATTCAAATCCGGGCTATTTGCATGGAAGGCAGATGCTTTGTCCTCAGCTCCACCGGCACTTTTAGGTTTTTCTCTCCTCGTTTAAGTACCTGGCTTCTCAGGGATTTATAACAGGGATTTATAACCGAAACAGAAACTGAATTTTGGCTCCTTTCTTAGTTTAGGCCGAAACCGAAATAGAAACAAAAACTTTCTTTTAGGACAATTTCTTATTCAAATTTGCAATATCTTAATGTAATCCTTGTTTTAGACTAATTATTTCATATTATAAATTTTAGCTACATTTACTTATTACCTATTTATTTATGTGATAAAATAAAGAAGCCATTAATAAATTTAATGACATAGTTTTTTTATTATTTTTTGAAATAAAAAAAAGCAAGTGAATTACAAAGTAGCAACCATTTCTGCATCAGCAAAAATAATATTATAAAGGGAATGTATAATTTCAATAAAAAAACAAACGAATTCAGCTGATCAAATATGTTTGTTACTTATTATTAAATTAATATTCATAAGTAAACAGTCTAACGGTGTAGGCTAGAAATAATATTTTTTTCATGTTTCCACCCAAAAAATTGCACTTCCGATCCGAATAATTTAGGCCAGGAGCACTGAAGACTGTTCACTTGGAACACAGCAGAAAAGTTTGTGTGTACGTGCACTGTGCAAGAATGGTACCCGGAACAGTCGCCATTGTGTCGGACACCACCAAGTATGATCGAAAACTCTCGAAAATATTTTCGCCTTCGGCTGCATTTTCGACTAGTTTTCCGCTGAAACCGAAACTGTAGTCGAAACTCTTATTTTAGGCCGAAGTTGGCCGAAACCATGACCGAACTTTCGGTCGGACACTACTTGCGAGTCTGGCAGGCCTTCGTGATTGTAAATGTCAGACAGACGTGTATTTTCACTTAGAATACCACTAGGCCTGAATTATTTTCGGAAATTTTTTCGAACTTATGAATTTTTTTAAAATATTCGTGATTGAGCAAAAATTTACTGATAATAATTTAGCCACGTCTGGTATTCGGTAAAAAAATTTTACACCAAAATATCAAAATTTTAAAACTTGAAGGCGTCTAGTTGACGCGAAATACATAATTATTATTTTACTTAAAATAAATGTAGTGTATTTCTCTAGCTAGTTATAATTTTTATTAAATAAAATATCAACCACTGAAATAGCAAATTTTTAATTCACACTATTGCGTTGCGTCAGAATATCATATGCATGAAAGAGCTTTTTAAATGTCAAAAAAAAATTTCAGTATAATTTCTTTAAGGTACGCGCCAAGAGAAAAATTTTCTCTGGTTGTCATGAAAGCGTTTTAAAATGACAGCATTTGATCGGCTATACAATAGAGGTGTAAAATGATAATATAATATAAATAAAAGCAAAAATATGATATTTTTCCGGTTTTGAAGATGTTGCCAGACTCATTTGCCAATTTCGTAATTCAATTGATTTGAAAAAAATTTAAGCCTGGAAAAATATCAGCCAATTTTTTTAATCCGAAAATTTTCAGTTAGACTCAATTTCCGCTATCTGATATAAGCCAGTCTGCTATTTTGATAAACTTTATGTTCTAGTGTAGTAAATGTAAAATATTTATGACTGGGAAAATAAGTGCCAGACTCAAAAATTTTGTTTTTGTCACTAAGAGAACATATTTTCATATACACCAACTGGAAAAATGTGTACGAAAAAAGTCACTGTCTCCTGGATAAAATGTACAATTGCAGAATTAATCAAATGGCACGATTATTTTTGTTTTTTAATTTCTGTTCTGAAATGTGTGGGTGTGCGAGAAATGTTCGAATTATTTTTGGGGGGGCTAATTTGATTTTTGGGGGGCTTAGCTCCCCCAAGCCCCCCCTTAACTTCGCCCATGCCTCCACGGTCAATGCATTTATGCTACCGTAAAAACCATTCTTGAAAACATTTTCTCCAATCTTCTAACCGTAAACCGTAGTTTGTTTATTACTGAGGCCCTTCCTATGGGTCCTCAGTATTACATTCGTGCAGACGAAAAAAGTATGTTACCCCCCATTTTTTAAAACTTTTTTTCATGTTTCCGATCATTCTGAGTCCGAAAATGCAAAAAAAATTTCGTCTGGTCGTCTGTGTGTATGTATGTCGGCACGATAACTCTAGAACGAAAGTTCTGATTGACTTGCGATTTTGATTTTCTTGAATAATTACTTCTAACTTAGAACCCTATTGATTTTCAGAATTTTCGGTTCATCCTAACTAATTTAATATCAATTTTCTTAAAATCCGCCTATGCATTTCTTACGTGACTAATTTTATGAATTTCAATCATTCCTAACGTCTAACATTCCTAACATTCTTAACATTCCATACATTGCAAACATTCTCCAACGACCTGTCAAAAACAGCTGTTCATTGTAAAGATGAGATTTCTAAGGCGGGTTGCGACCTTCACACTTGCAACCATAGCCATTTTGGAGGTTATTTTTATTCGAAATTGGTCTCCAAGCCTGCCAATTTATGAAAAATATATAAGCAGTTTCTTAAAAATGACTTTTTTACTTTCCTATCTGTATACAGATATAAGGAAAGTATAGGAATCATGATTTTTTTCGACCTCGAGTTTTCGACGGATTTTTACGTTTTGAGGTCCCCTGAATCCGTTTTGACTATTTTCGCGATGATGTCTGTGTGTGTGTGTGTGTGTCTGTGTGTCTGTGTGTCTGTGTGTCTGTGTGTCTGTGTGTGTGTGTGTGTGTGTGTGTGTGTGTGTGTGTGTGTGTGTGTGTGTGTGTGTGTGTGTGTGTGTGTGTGTGTGTGTGTGTGTGTGTGTGTGTGTGTCTGTATAACGCATAACTCATGAACCGATACACAAAAATACACCAAATTTTAAACTTAAGCTTTGTTTCAGCGTCCAATGAGCTGATTAAATTTTGGGCAGAGTCGGAACATCTGGGGGGGTACTTTATAGGTGGTCATTTTTATATTTTATGGAATATATCTGTTATTTACGTTTGGAGAAGAAAATTCTTCAAATAAAAGTTACTTCTAATATAATTATCTATAATTTTTGTTTTATGCAAAATTTTCCTAAAATGGTCCGTATTCGAGAAATTTGAGAAAATGTAAAAAAAATAATTTTTTATAAAAATTGTTCAAATAAAAGTTGTTTGTAATATAATTTTCTATAATTTTTGTCCTATACATAATTTCTCTAAAATGGACCGTATTCGAGATATTTGAGAAAATGTGTAAATTTTGAAATTTGAAGAAAACTCAAAAACGGATAAAGGAAAAAACATTAAATTTTAAACTTAAGGTTTATTTCGGCCTGATGTGAAATGATTAGATTTTGGACAAAGTCGGAACATCTGGGGGGGTACTTTATGGGAGGCCGTTTTTATATTTTATGGAATATATCTGTTATTTATGTTTGGAGAAGAAAATTGTTCAAATAAAAGTTACTTCTAATATTATTATCTATAATTTTTGTTCTATGTCAAAATTTCCTGAAATGGTCCGTATTCGAGAAATTTGACAAAATGTGCAAAATTCTGATTTTTATGAAAATTGTTGAACTAAAAGTTGTTTGCGATATCGATTTCTATAATTTTTGTTTATACATGATTTTTCTAAAATGGACCGTAATAGAAAAGTGCTAAATTTAAATTTTTCTGTATTTTCGTTTTCAATGAATATCTATAGAAAAATGTTTCGAGGTAGATGTATGTGGAAAATGTATATATTTAGTTTATCCTCTAAACATTTATAGAGATGCTGCAATAGGTTGTACAAAATAACCGGAAAATGCCTATAATAACTAGATAGGAAAGTCATGTGTTGGACACATCAGATTTTTATGGTGGTGCTAACTTAAGCTTACTACTATTTCGCCCCTAGCCACAAAAACACCTTCAACTTTACTTGCTCTCTGTCGCAACCACATAGAATAATTAACCGGCCTATTTATTTGTCAAGAATAATGATTGGCTGTGCCTGTCAAGTATCAAGATGTCAACATTGTCAGATGTATGAATGGCTTTTAAATATCAAATTATTGAAAAATGTGTGTATACTTCTTTTGATATTTATTGCAAATAATTTGTAGTGTATCTCAATTCCATAAATAAAGGTACAACAATACATATAATATAATGTTCTCATACAAAGCACTTTTTTATTATATAAAAGAGGTAGGATATAATGCTGGTTTTTTTGTAGATAATTTTAATTATACGATTTTGAATTACATTAATTAAGGGGTTGAAGTGCAATATCATATAGTCCACATTATACCATATCGCAAAATAGATTCAACCAGCGAATTGTAAATAATAATTAGTAAACTCCTAGTCATAGTTCATAAAATTTAAAAATGAATCTTCTAACTTTGGTTTTTGGTTGTTAATGACGTAATGTGATCAATCCATTCCAAATTTTCATCAATTATGATACCGAGATATTTTGTTGCGTTTTTCATTTTAATTATAAAATTGTCATTTATTTGTATGTTGTAAGAAGGCCTTTGTAAATTATATTGCTCTCTATGGATCTACTTTAACACAAAAATAGTTTTGTGGCTATAAATTGCTACAACATCTAGTCGCAAAACTATTAAACAATTTATGCATAGTAATAAAGTATATGATCTCAAAACAAAAATAATTTATAATAAATGCGGGTAAAACGAGGGGTAAAATAACAATAAATTAAGGGAAATACTTAAAAAGGGCAGGTTTATAGAGTATTATCACAAGAAAGTATATCCGTTCTGTTTATCAATTATTGTTTGAGGTTACTTTTGAATACATTTATTGTTGTTTTTTGAAGTGAAAACTTCTTTAGCGGCGTTGAGCACTTTTGTGGGATGGGTAAAAACTGTGAAACTGTCAGGACACGTAGGCTGATCGCATATTCGTAAGACGGTTGGAGAGTAGTGTTGTAACATCGAAATCGATTAATCGAACAATCGATTGTTTTCTTTCGATTGTCGATATTTTTTAAATTGGAATAAATTGGAATAAATTGGAATAAATTGGAATAAATTGGAATAAATTGGAATAAATTGGAATAAATTGGAATAAATTGGAATAAATTGGAATAAATTGGAATAAATTGGAATAAATTGGAATAAATTGGAATAAATTGGAATAAATTGGAATAAATTGGAATAAATTGGAATAAATTGGAATAAATTGGAATAAATTGGAATAAATTGGAATAAATTGGAATAAATTGGAATAAATTGGAATAAATTGGAATAAATTGGAATAAATTGGAATAAATTGGAATAAATTGGAATAAATTGGAATAAATTGGAATAAATTGGAATAAATTGGAATAAATTGGAATAAATTGGAATAAATTGGAATAAATTGGAATAAATTGGAATAAATTGGAATAAATTGGAATAAATTGGAATAAATTGGAATAAATTGGAATAAATTGGAATAAATTGGAATAAATTGGAATAAATTGGAATAATAATAGGCATTGAGGAAAATATAAAATATGTAAGTTATTTTTGAAGTGAAAACTTCTTTAGCGGCGTTGAGCACTTTTGTGGGATGGGTAAAAACTGTGAAACTCGCGTCAGGACACGTGGGCTGATCGAAAGTTTGTAAGATGGTTGGAGAGTAGTATTGTAACATCGAAATCGATTAATCGAACAATCGATTGTTTTCTTTCGATTGTCGATATTTTTTAATCGATTGTAAGGGTTTCGATTAATTAAAAAAATCGATTTTTTTTAAAAATCTGTTTTTATAAAACAAAGCCTACACAGAACACGAGGCTAATGACCTTAGCAGTCGATGCCGATGACACCAAATAAAAAAAAACAGCCAATAAACGTGTAATAAATATCAATTTCAAAAATTTGTTACACGAGACTTCTTGTACGAAAATTTATTTATTTATTCTCATGACGCATCCGCATTGCTTCAAAAAAAAAATTGAAAAACGCTTTGATGAATTGCCAATGATTTTGAGTGGAGATTTCAACATTGATTGATTGATTTTTCTAAGAGATAAACTTTTTAATGTAATACAATGTAATTTAATGTAACATAAATTGTAATGTGTGTGTGTATGATAGCGCAATAAATATTGTATTCTACCACATAAATGATAGTAATTTTATATTGTTAATAAAAGCAATTCGTTTAAAATTAGTCCCTAACTATTCCAAAAAAATCAAAAATGCACAACGTTAATATTCAAGTTTTCACTTCTGCCGGCACTCCCGGAGTGCAACCCGTGTTTTTTTTTTAATTTCTGTAGGCAGTCTATTAAATTTTTTAAACCTTTAATAAAAATTGTATGAAAGTCAGATTGGCTTCTTGTATTATAGTTTGGATATTGCGAATTATATTGAATTTTTTCTAATAGATCTGATGCGATGGTACTCTGTCATTTTTATTTTATAAATAAATATCAGTCATTGAACAAAATTCTGAACTAAAAGCCAATTTATTTCTTTTAACATAGTTGCAATACTTATCCTACTGTCCTTTATGAATATTATATAAATAGGCGAAGTAAGGAGCCCAAATATTTTACTTGAGCAGGCTTAAGAAGTAAAGGGGCCAAGCCAATTATTATTGGATAAATTGCTCGAACAAGTTTATAAACCCTAATCAAAAGGCGATATAGAATGGTTTTAAAAATCAAGGCTTGTGAAAATCATCACATCATCACTAAGTAATGCCAATGCTTCAGAATCCAAAACATTCAACGTCCTAATACTACTATCGGCTTTCGGTCTTTCGTTCCAAGTTAAATCATTTCTCGTTTTTTTTTACGCTACTAGTTTACCCCTGTGGGCCTCAGTATCGATAAGGTAGGAACGACCATTTTAGCATCTCTCGAATTTAATTTGTAAAAACATCAATGTAAAACGCAAACCCCGTAATTTATCCTTTACCCGCGAAAATAAAAAGAAGTCATTAGGTGTGAGGTCTGTACTATACTGTATTAAGGATGCCACTTGTACGGTTCCACTCGGACTGTCCGGTTTTTTAAAGGTCGCACAATAAAAATATCTGGGAATTTTTTGATTTCATAAAGGATAATTCCGATTTAGTAAAGGCAACTAGATCTAATTAAAATTATAAAAGTTTGTAAAAAAGGTAATTGTTATAACTTAAGCTGAGGCCCGACGAGAGGGGGAGGATGCCGGGATAAATTCCCGGAGCCCAGGGACAAGGGGGCCCATCTGCCCTTTAGCTAAGGACGTTTCATTTTCTTAGAAGTTCGCCACAAAAGGGAGGACCTGGTTTACGAAAAATACAAGGTGAATACCTTTTTCTTGAATTTCACTAAGAAAGGATCTGATAGGACTTTTTTTTAGAAATGCACATAGAAGACTTTATTTTTTATTTCCTATCTGTATACAGAAAAGGAAAGTATAGGAATCATGATTTTTTTCGACGGATTTTTACGTTTTGACTATTTTGGCGATGATATGTGTATGTGTGTGCGTGTGCGTGCGTGCGTGTGTGATTTTGGGTAGAATTGGAACATCTGGGGGGGTACTTTATAGGGGGTCATTTTTATATTTTATGAAATATATCTGGTATTCAGGGCCGCCGAGAGCCAGGCCGGGCCCCAGGACAATTCTCTAGATCGGGCCCCGTGATCAAAAAATCTTTAACCAAAAACTGTTCCTCTTCTACTAAAATAGAGTTTTTTCTTAAAAAAAAAAAAAAAAAAAGATAGGTCCTCACATCAAATAACTATTCTCCCTACTTCAATTACTCTTCTTCTAACAAAGAGAAAAACAAAATTATCTAGGCTAAAACTTTTCCTCTACTTGTATTTAATTTTCATTTAAACTTAACTTCCCTCTCTCATCTTGTGTCGAATTTCTCATGCAGAACAAAAAAAACCTCTTGTCGGGCCCCCCTTACAGCGCTGCCGGGCCCCTATTTAAGCCCGGTCCCCGGGAATTAGTCCCCGGGAATTAGTCCCGGCTACCTCCCCCCCCTCTAGTCGGCCCTGCTGGTATTTACGTTTGGAGAAGAAAATTCTTCAAATAAAACTTATTTATATTATTATTTTCTATAATTTTTGTTCTATACGAAATTTTCCTAAAATGGTATTCGAAAAATTTTACAAAATGTCAAAAATTCTGATTTTTAAGAAACGTAACCCAAACATACTGCGATGGATGTATACTGCAATAGTGAGACCAATCATCACTTACGGGGCTATAGCCTGGAGTAACAGAACTAGTTTAGTTACTACGAGAGCTAATATCTCAAAAGTACAAAGACTAGCCTGTGTTTGCATTACTGGTGCAATGAGAACCTGTCCTACGGCCGCAATGGAGGTGATCTTAAACCTCACCCCTCTACATTTGATGATAGAGAATGTGGCAAAAAGGACACGACATAGAATGATCAGGAGCGGAGTAATCAGACGAAAGTCCCAGGATGAAATGCAAAAGAAGTACAGTTTTGTGAAAAACTTCAAAACCACAGAGCTGGGCTGCAAGAAAGAATGGAGCCACGAATCCATCGCGCTTGCAACCGAAAGACGTGCTATTCAGTGGTACACGGACGGTTCCAAAACCATAGAAGGAACTGGAATAGGAGTGTATGGGCCGAGAACCAAGCACTCCGAAAGCTTGGGAAAATACCCAAGCATCTTCCAGGCGGAAATTCACGCCATCGAGAAGTGTATCCAGTTTAACATCGAGAGAAACTATCATAGACAAGAGATTATCATCATGTCCGATAGTCAAGCAGCCATCAAAGCGCTGAGTTCTTACGTAATCAGCTCAAAAATGGTATGGAGATGCCTAGAACAATTGAATGAGCTAGGCGAGAAAAATAGAGTTACTCTCACTTGGGTCCCGGGACATAACGGGGTACAGGGTAACGAGATTGCAGATAGTCTTGCAAGGAAAGGGGCTCAAACACCCTTTGTAGGACCTGAGCCGTTCTGCGGTATCAGCAGTAACATAATATTAGAAGAGATTAAAAAAGAATTGGGTAGTAGAAGAACCGATAATTGGAACAATCTCTTGGGACTGAGACAGGCCAAGATACTTCTGGGTGAATATAACCAAAAAAGATCGGAAGCCTGCATCTGCCTGAGCAAGAACAGGCTACGTATTGTAACAGGGATCCTTACCGGGCACTGCCGACTAAAAGGACACCTAAGTAAACTGAGAGTAGTAGAGGATAGTGAGTGCAGATTCTGTGAGGAGGAGGACGAAACCTCCATTCACATCCTAACTGAATGTGTAGCACTCCAGAATCCAAGGGCACTATATCTAGGAGGATATCAAATAGAAGAGGGAGACTTACCTAACTTGAAGCCACTTCAAATCCTACACTTCCTTGAGAAAATAGGATTGGAAGGGTCGCTATAGGCATTGAGACTATTCCTTAGTGCAGTGGCGATAGAAGGGGGCACAATAGATCTTTTACGTCGCAGTGTATTAACACCCCATTATCAACATAACATAACATATTTATATTATTATTTTCTATAATTTTTGTTCTATACGAAATTTTCCTAAAATGGTATTCGAAAAATTTTACAAAATGTCAAAAATTCTGATTTTTAAGAAAATTGTTAAACTTAAAGATGTTTGCGATATTGATCTCTATAATTTTTACATGATTTCTCTAAAATGGACCGTAATGGAAAAATTGGAGGAAAAGTATAAAATTAAAATTTTTCAGTATTTTCGTTGGCTATGAGCGTATATAGAAAAATGTTCCGAGTTAGGTGTATGTGGAAAATGTATATATTAAGTTAACCTCTAAATATTTACAGAGGTGCTACAATAAGTTGTACAAAATAACCGAAAAAAGCCTATAATAACTAGATAGGAAAGTCATGTGTTGGACACCTCAGATTTTTTATAAAAATGTTCCGGGGCCCACCATGGCTCTCGGCGGCCCTACTTAAGCTTTAAATCGTAAATGGACTCCTTGCATTTTTTTTATTTCATTAAAGGGTTGTGTTTATGTGTTTACTTATTAAAACGCGCTATATAAATTATGAGCACAGCGTTGATGTTGCCTAATGTTTTTAATAATAGGTTTATTTTTTTTTGTAAAATAAATTTTGTGCAAGGGGCCCATTATGTTTTGTTCTAATTATACTCTTCACACAGTAGTATGTGAAGAGTACCTATTATTCGTTTAGTTCCGTCAGTCCGATGCCACGTTTTTCGTCTGCACAATAAGTCAAAAACGAAAAGCGATATCAACATGAAATTTTTAGTAAAAATATAAATTTTTAGTAAAAATCATGCTTTATAAGAAGACTATATTGATTGCGAAAAAAAAAATCCTAATAAAAATGTAGGGTTGAGGGGGGAGAGGGGGTTGAGATGTGGGTTGTAATATTTAAAAAAATCCCCTTAAATGGGCTACCGACGTTGTACTGCTTCATATGGGGGCCTTCCATTTTCGTTGTGGTCCGTTACCCATAGCACAGGTGGTACATTTCTTACACCAGTCCTTTACATCTTCCAATAAAACCTTTCACGAACTGTCTGAAGGGTTTTCTTAACACCGAGATGTCCTCCTGATGGACTGTCGTGTAAATAACGAAGTACTTCGGCTACTCTAGTCTTTGGAATGACTGTCGTCTGTTTTCGAAACCATCATCATTCTCTAGTACTCGCTTTAATAAGCCTTCTTCTAGAATAAAAGAGTTTCACTAAGCCCAATATGACAACTACTGGAGAGAGTTTTGATACTTCTTGCCAAGTAGGTCGACGATTTTCCTCTTTCCATTGTCGCATCCTCTTTAAAACGGCATCTTTCTCTTGTTCTTCCCTAAGTTTAACATGGGCCCACTCATCACTGACAACCGTCATTCGTCGTACTGTAACTTCTTTAGCAGATGTGACCAACCCCTTTCTAAACAGAGTTCATTGACCAACACCTTCATTGCACTTCGAAGATTCCACCATAATAGGCGTTCCTTTCTCTACAGTTTCTTGCAATCGCGTTACTCTTATAGTTTCACATCTATCAGGTACCACCGGTCCTTTCTGTACAGCCACTGACACAGTTTTTCGATTCGTAGTGTTATTTGGGAGTTTGCGCGAACTGCTTATATTTCCCATTTCACCTCCATTCCATCACCTAATAGTCTTCGGTAGCTTCTCAATAAGGCTTTTTATCATGTGAAACAATTGGTCGAATTTATATCCCTTCTTCCTCTTTTACAGTTCTTACTTTACTGTATCCACCAGAAGCCAGCGTAGCCGCTTCATATTTAAGAGCAGCGGACAGGACATCGACCAAATGCGTGAACAGCCAAATATTCAATCATGTATTCCGGCGCTGATGGGTAGGCAAATCGCACCATCTTCACAAAATGTAATTGGAATTCTTGAAAGCTTTCGTCACGTTTCTGTTTGTGATTCTTCAACTGTAATCGGTATACCTGCTCCAAGTGTGCGTGGCCATATTGTATGTTTAATCTCTTTTTGAGTTGTTCAAATTCATCTTTCTCTTCCACAGGTATAGTCTGAAGGTCATCTAAAGCGTCTCCTCAAAGGATAATGGTCAGATTTACTGCCTTTTCTCAAACTGTTTAAGGTAGTTGGGGCTTTAACGCGAGCAGAGTTTACAACTCCTTCCAATTTCAACTTTGACTCCACCTAATGGCACTTTATTTCGCCGTCCTTATTACTCCTCAACGGAAGACATTATTTTATTCTAAAAAGAAGAAATTTCGTTTTTCATAGAAGACATTTCGGAAGACACCATTTCTTCTAAGGAAGAAATATTAGTGAATCTAGTCAACCTTTGAAATATACCTTATATGTATAAATACACTTTTTAACTACTTTTGTACAATAGTTCACCGTATTAGCTTCTAATGAACCTTTGCAATATAGGTTCCTTATTATACTCTTTCGTACAATCGTTCAGTGTTTTAGATTCTAGTGAACCTTTGAGGTATTCCTTGTATACCCTGTAATACCTACTTTTTTCTAATTGTTCAGTGTTTTATAGGTAGCTTATGGCACCGCACATGTGTAATTGCGTTACTTTGTTGGGGGGAACATTTTAAAAATTATTTTTTGGTGTCCAAAAATATGTACCTATTTTGGTTTAAAGTTGACGTAATCAAAAATTTATTTAAAAAAATTATTTCATGCATCATATGACGTCACAAGGCCAAAAAGATTTTTGCGCAACATGCAAATTTATATATTTTTGACCAATTTTTTTTTCAATCGTCTCTGCCCAAATAGCACACGACGTCTGAAAGACGTCTTTTTTGTGTCTTGGTTTGGTCTCAATGTCCTAGGACGTTATTAAGACGTCTTATAAGACGTCTGCCAAAAGCCATAATTCAGACGTATTAATGTGAGAGCTCAAAGACGTTTTTAAGACGTCTTAAAGACGTCTTTCCAAATCCATATATTAATGTGAAAGCTCAAAGACGTCTTTAAAACGTCTTACAAACGTCTTTCAGTCGGACGGAAACTTGCACGGTTTACATAATTCAAATTTAAAAGTAGAATCAAATAAAGTGAAGTTTGACGTTTGACTTAACACTACATTCAAGCCCAAGCTTATTGTGAATTATTGATTATTCTAGTGCGGCCGCCAAAAGTGTGTTTGGGCTTTTTTGTGCATTTGTGTTTGGTCTCTTTTTACTTAAATAATATGGGACTAAAACCAGAGAAGGAAGAATAGTGGAGTTTCTGTTACCGATGTATCACGTTCCTGGAATACTTTCTACAGGTAATAAATGAATATTTGTTTAGGTATATACATAAAACTTTAATATCATGTTTCTTATAAATAAGAATAATTAAATGAATTAAAAAGTAAACATCTTAATATAAGATTTAATTCAGTTATTCGTCAATTTCCTTTCTTTTATTTTTATGGAGATTTCGAGAATTATTGATATCAAAAGCCCCATGTTAGATAGCCATTTTGAGTAAAGTTAAAGTAAAATTGTCAAAATAGGCAATTAAGTATAATAGCTCATCTCGTAATGATTTGTTATAAAAATTAATTGATTTAAAATAGTAAGAAATTAATTTTTTGTTCGTTTCATAATTGTTTTGTCGGTTTTTACTAACTTTTACAAAGTATAAATTGCTGTGACTATAATGCTCTTACCTAAATTTCTTTTTAGGAGCGACTATACAAAGGCAACTTCAATTATGGCTAAAGAGGATTGATCGAATGCGCTACAAAGAAAATAACTCTTAGTGACCTGTGATTAATAGATATTTTATCAATAAATATTTTTAATTCTATTTTTTGCATTCTTTATAACATGCAAGGTTATTCTACTAATTTTAATAACCAAGATGCATGATGATACCCATTTTTAAATTATTTTATATTATTATAACCAGGTTATAGAATTAGCAGAATAATAATGAATGTGTTATTTATGGCTTATTTAAGTTTAACCAGACCTTTATAAGCCATTAATAAGTCGTCTTAAAGACGTCTTATTTATGGCTTATTTAAATCTTCACAAGACCATTATAAGCCATTTATGAGACGTCTTAAAGACGTCCTATTTATGGCTTATTTAAAGCTTCACAAGACCATTATAAGCCATGAATAAGACGCCTTAAAGACGTCTTATTTAAGGCTTCATAAGACCATTATAAGCCATTAATAAAACGTCTTAAAGACGTCTTATTTATGGCTTCATTAGACCATTATAAGCCATTAATCAGCCGTCTTAAAGACGTCTTATTAACATCTTATTTAAGGCTTCACAAGACCATTACAAGCTATTAATAAGTCGTCTTAAAGACGTCTAATTTATGGCTTATTTTAAGCTCTACAGACCAATATAAGCCATTAATAAGACGTCTTAAAGACGTCGCTTTTTGTAACATCAGACGTCTTCTAAGACGTCTTTCAGGAAATACCAGACGTCTTAAAGACGTCTCGAATGTCTTATGCTAGACGTCTTTAAGACGACTTTGTGCTATCTGGGTGTAGCTGTTAACCGATCTGCTGAACACCCAGGGATCTTATAACGATTATATTTTTTTAATGTCGCATATTCTTAGTATCATCCCTTGCAGCAACCTTCAACTTCAAGAGGATCTTCTGCTAGTTACGGTCGTAAGTTTCCTTCATTAGGTTCAACATGCGATCGCAGTGGTGTATCAGATTGCTCAGCTGAATCCATTGTCAGCGCTCTGTTGGAAAACGTTGGGTTGGAAGGCAAAGATAACATCTCAAATGTAGTGGATTGAATGACTAAGATGAGCAAGAAAAAATGTTAATTGGAATTAATTACATATAAACTAAATTCGTTTCTTACCAACAAAACCAAATAAATGAACTAAAGTTTTAAAGAAATTTGAACAAACTTTAATTATGTGTACAAATAACACCATTTTTAATATTGAATGTCAATAATATTGAACTATAATTGAGAATGAAATCTGTATTTATTAGATTAGAGTACCTAGAGAGTTTTCTAAGCTGAGAAAATAGTATATACACGGCTTATACAAAGCTGTGGTATATAGTAACGAAAGTACATCTATTAGAGATTAGATGGCGTTGCAAGGGTAGGGAACTCTATTTCTAATCCATCTTATTCGAAATAAATGTACTTTTACACAGATTATAAGTGTCAATGGCAATTAGGGTTGCCACCTGTAACCTTTTTTTGTAGCACAATGTCCTTGTAACTTTTTAAAGCTTAAAATGTCCTTTTTTACGGCAAATGTTTTTTTTAGCAAATCGTCGTTGCCGCGGTGAAACCTCCTATGTGATATCACATTTTTAGATTTTTGTACCAGTTCATAGAAACTAACATTCTGAACAGTTTAGCAAAACTTCCCATGTAATTTTATTTTAAAATATTGTGATTTTAGACCTCCCTTGGGCGTAATACTTATAAGGCATCAGAACAAAATTGTTACGTTTTTATATCTACTGAAAATTTTGATGAAATGTACATAGGAGGTTTGACCGCGACAACGACGAAATGTCTTTTTTTACAGCACATATTTTTGGAAGGGACATGGTTTGTACAAAAATATATAAGCTGAGGACTTTTTTTTCTTAGAATGACGAGAAGGATTTTTTTAAGTTCAGTAGAAGGATGAGGACTTTTTGTATACCGGAGCCCATGTCAGCATTGTAGTCCTTTTTTTACTTTTCAAAAAGATGGCAACTCTAAATGGCAATCATATTATTATTTTGGTTTAGTATTTAATATAGCATAATTTGGCATCAAGGAGGTTGCTCTGACGACAATAACACGCCTGCGCACGGTTGGAATAGAACCTGATGTAGGATCTGGTGAGGCGAGACGTCGCTTTTGGCAGGAGGCGCTCGATACGCTCCCACTGCTTCAAGCGAACATGGACTCCATCTCACCGAGACATATCTTCCATAAGCCACATAAAGTTATAACAGAACAAATAAAAGAGCCAGAAGTGGCAGGTACAATTCATATCTACACCGACGGTTCTAAGACAAAACAAGGCTCATGATGTGGAATATACTCCAGATTTTTAAACCTAAATATAAAATGGGCTGTGAGCAGTAGTGCCAGTGTAGTTCAAACAGAGCTAACGGGAATTCTCATAGCAGCAAAAGAAATAACCAGAAACAATATCACTGGAAGGAACATGCTCATCTATACAGATAGCAGACAAGCACTACTCGTCCTGAACAGACCACGCATTTACTCAGGTTTAGTACTGGAATGTCACGAAGCTATCAACAATGTGGTCACCTCGAAAGGTAACCGTCTTGCTGATTCACTAGCTAAGAAAGCAGTCAAGTCAACAATAAAGCTCGATACATTACAAATTAAAATAAAAACAGTTCACATATTAGAGATAAATCGATCGGGTTGTTTAACTACTCTACCACGTTTTGTGACGTACACATTATCGGGTACTCTGTTTTCGATATCCTTGCTAACACCAGCCACTCCCGTACTATCGCTTGTAGAGTCTTCCCATGAGATCTGACTTTGTTTTCTGAGCTCATCCACCACCTGATGTTTTCGCCTACATGGCTTGTCAGATTCCCGGAAGCTAGTTAATCCAACATCAAAATCTGATTTTTCAGCATATTCGAGAGGATTTTGCAGTGGTCGAAGTAGTTGGCCTCTTGAAATGCTTATCCGTGCTAAGCGAACTTCGTTATCTCTGCCTTCGATAAATTCTATAATTCGACCAAATGACCAATTCAATCGTTTATCGTGGTCATTGCCTACTAGAACAACGTCGCCAACTTGTAATTTTGTATCTCATTTTTCTTCTTCTGAAAGACTTGAAGTTGAGCTAAATATTCGCTTCTGAATCTCTTACGAAGATCTTCCCTTAATTTCTGTTTATGTTTTAATTTGCGGCATGCTCATGACTGGTCAATTAGATCGTAAGGTGGCACACCAACTTCAGCTTGGTCGCGTAAAAACATAGCAGGGGTGAGGGGGCTAAAGTAGAGTCGGCAGATACATGTGTGATGGGTATAGCATTAATTATAGCTTCACAGTCACATATAACAGTCAACAAATCTTCGTAATTGGGAGATGCTTTTCCTAAAACTTTACGGAATAAACCTTTTAAAACTCCGATTAGATGTTCCCAAAATCCACCCCACCATGCCGGTGTGCGTGAGTTTAGCCGCCATTTTATACGTTGTACTGAAGAAAGCTTGTAATGTCTTCCCAATTAAGTTTACTGAATGCGTTTTCGGTACCGGCGAAATTTGTGCCGTTGTCACTGTAAATTATTTTTGGGCGTCCACGTCTAGCGACAAACCTACGAAGGCACTGTATAAAACTCGCCGTAGATAATGATACAACGACTTCTAAATGTATCGCACGATACACGACACACGTGAATAAAGAAACCCTTACCTTTTCGCCTGATTTTAAATATAAAGGTCCCGCAAATTCGACCCCGGTAACTTCGAACGTAACTGCGTCTCTGACCCGATCAAATGGCAACGGAGGCGTTACCACTTGAAGCGGTTTAGACTTGTATCTCCTACAAATTCCACATTTGGTAATCACCGACCTAATAGAACGTCTATCGCCAAGAATCCAAAACCACTCACGAAGAATACAAGAATACCTAACAGTCCTTCTGTACCTACGTGGCAAGAATTCTTATGATAGTGTAATTAACTGACTAACTATTGGATGTTTACCGGGTAAATCTATTGGAAAATGAAAGTCTAACGTATCATTCCGAGAACTGATTCGAGTTTTAACCCGGATTAAACCTGAATCGTCAATGATCGTATGTAAATCGGACC
The DNA here is from genome assembly GCA_927349885.1 of Psylliodes chrysocephalus. Classification (NCBI taxonomy): domain Eukaryota; kingdom Metazoa; phylum Arthropoda; class Insecta; order Coleoptera; family Chrysomelidae; genus Psylliodes; species Psylliodes chrysocephalus. Next base: position 7,036,506 of record OV651815.1, read on the forward strand.
AACGTTTGTCAGTTAATGTGTCAAACGATTCAGTCTGTACGATTTTTAGTATCCATAGTTCAGCTTTATCAACTTCTTCAGCAGTCAGTGGACCTTGCAGTTTTCCTATATTAAAAATAAATCTTATAGCACAAGCAATCATTCTCGTGGTTTTACTATATTGCCAAAAATATGTTATATACCAGTAGTCTGAGTTGCAGAAAGCTAATGAATAATGAACCTTTCTCTTTTTCTCCAGAGCAACGACAGACTCGTCGCATTCAATATCTTCTGTAGGCCATGAATTAGGTTCTCCACACAGCCACTCGGGCCCCTCGCACCATCGGTGAATGGGGATGGTGCTGTTGGCTACATCCTCATCACGAGTGCCAGTTCTTAGACTGCCCACAGCTCGTATCTTTTGGTTTAACACTAGCTGCGTCAATAAAAAAAACTGCAAATTTTTGTATTCGTATAATATTACCATGAAGAGGAACAGGAACACAACAATTCTTTTACAACTATATTTTCTAATACACGGTTTTGAATGTAAAAAATTGAGATTATAAGAATAACTGACTTTTTCCGTTGACTTCTGCCCAAAAAACAACTTGTCTAGCGACCGTATTCCTACGTCCCAAAATGATTGTGACGCGCGAATGTTGCGAAACGGGATACCCGGGTTGCTCATTAGAAATGTTTCGTCATATATTTATTCTCAAAATTCCTACAATTGGGATTCTAATAAAGACCGACCATCACAACTCCGAGATGGCAAATCTGCCGGGTTAAGGGATCCAAGTATCACTATCTGTTAAACCTTTTATTTCTGTAACACGATTCCAAACAAAAATTCCCCACTCTTCTGTGCGCCTAATCCAAGCTAATACCGTGGAAGAATCACTCCAAAAATAAGATTGTATCGATTGTTTAAACGATTTGTTGATTGATGTATGCAATCTGGCCCCAATAGTTGCTGCCAAGAGCTCTAAACGTGGAACAGACAGCTTATGAATGGGCGTTACGCGAGATTTAGCTACTAACAAAAACACTCTGCATTTTCCATCGCTAACAACTCTTAGAAAAATGCAAGTGGAATAAGCTTTTTGACTTGCATCGCAAAAGGCATGAAGACTCCAATGAGTCATTTCGAATATTCCACCGAAGATCCACCTAGGAATTTTAATTTTGTATAAGTTATCTAGTTCATTAATTCATGACATAAACCTAGCTACCATTTCATCACCTACTTGTGAATCCCAACTAAGTTTTTGTTCCCACGTTTCCTGCAACAATAGTTTGGGTAAAAGTGAAACAGGTAATCAAATATTTTTTGTGCAATTGACAGAATATGCCCCTTAGTAATATGTTCACTCCGAATATCAGCTACTCCTTTCAAACACTCCTCATTAATGGATGTGTCATCTTTTGTATTCCAAACTAGACCAAGTACCAGAGTTGTATCAGAAGTAGAACCAACGATATGTTCAGACTGTGAATACTCCCAGCCTCTGAGATCAAATTTACCTTCGATCATTACAGAAGTGGCCACATCGGTGAATTTTTTTAAGTCAGCATAATTTGAAACACTAGTGACACAATTGTCTACATAATAGCTGTTTCCTTATTGCTGAATTATTTCATCTAAATGGTTTGGATCCGGAGTTAATAATTTAATTTTCTCAGCGAGGTGGTATTTTATTGTAGCTCCTAGCAAGTATGGACTACAGTAACCCCAAATACCACTCTTCGACGGCGGTAAATCTTTGTGTTGCATTCATCATTGATCCAAAAAAATCTAAGATAATCTCTGTCTCAAGCAAACCAATTTGAAGAAATGCCTTGCGAATATCTTACACTACTCCTAATTTTTGCTGCCTAAAGCATATTAGGATAGAAGGAATTATTTCTAGAAGATTAGGTCCCTTTTCAAGGTAGTGATTCAACGAAGGTTTACCTTTTTCGTGAGACGAGGCAACAAACACCGGCCGGATTTTAGTAGTTAAATTACTCTCTGTGGCAAATAATGGGGGTAACATTATTTGAAGTACTTTCCGATATTTCCTCTATAATGCCTTCTGTCTCCCATTCTTTAAATACAAGATCATATGCTCCCACCATTTGAGAACTTTCTAACTTTTTAAGAGTACTCTCTAGTCTCTTTTTAGCAAGATTATAGTTACTTGGTATCAAAGGTAACCGAACTTCGTACCAGCCTTCAGTATCCGTTCTAATGGTTTGTATAAAAAATTCCTGTGTCGCTAACTCCAATTCTTCCCTGGATTTGCTTTGCGTCAGTTCAGTAATGCCAAAAACGTCTAATCTCCACAAATCAGCTACTGAAGTATCTTTTACGAATAAAGAAAAAACAGACATTTTGTTGTACTGCTATTTTGAAAATTCCTTGGTATTTTTCCCATTAGAGTCCAGCCTAACCTAGTACCTACTGCTACTAAACCACAATTTAAAACGTTGACTTGGCATATAAACAACTTGCCTGCTACATTCGCACCGATTATTACCTCTATAGGACTCGTATCTTGGGTGTCAGACAAGAAAATATTTGATGTGCGCAATTCTTCTATCCAAGGTCAAAAAAAGATCGACGGGATATTCTGACAAATTTTAGTCTGATCTAAAGCCTCAAACTTACATGTATAGGAACCTATATTCAGCGATACATCATAACAATTGTGATATTGATCAGAAGTATTTAAACCCCCCAAATAGCAAATGAACAATCTTTTCATTTAGACTCATATTCAATTTTTTGCACGGATGATTTTAAAATACACGACCTTTGTGAACCGGTATCTATTAAAACACGACCATTTTGGATCTATTTTTCCCTAATAGGTTAACTCGCAAAGTGAAGGAATACACGTCCTCCTGAGTGATTAGATAATGCTTACTCAGACGACTGGCAAGTACCTTCTGAATTAACCTTTTTGGGTGGTTTATTAATCTGGTTTTTTAATTTAGATAGACTCGGACACATTAATGTCAAATGTTGCCTGTTACATAGAATACGCCTAACACGCTCTCTACATTTCCTAGCACTATGTCCACCTTTTGGGCATCTGTAACATGCATTTTTATTAGAAGCGCATTCACGTTTTTGTTCTAGTGAGTAATTTTTCCGCAAAAAATGCACGTTAAAGCATGATTTACTAGATCAGTGGCAGTGGGTGTATTTAAAGTGGTATTATTAATGGTTTTTTTTTTCTTAGTAGAAGTGGATTTGTTGGTTTCGTTAATTAGCTAATAAAATAAGCTGTTCATTCTCTACTTCGCCTATTAAAAACGACATTTATCCCTTCAATCTAATTTCAAAATGAGCAATATTTGGCGAAATTTGAATATTATCGGTAACTCCAATTTTGCGACTACTTGTAAACTCCGTTGATCTTTGCTAAACCCTTAATAAATTATCTGGAATGCAAGATTCAATGAGAGGATAAAGCATAGCAGAATATTTATCTGAAGTTACGCCTAGAGTTTCAAGTGCTTGCAACTGGGTTTCAATTTGGTCACAAAAATTAAAGAGGTTCACGATGTTTTCTGTTAAAGCATTATTTAAATCAAGTTTCAATAGCTCCCTAATATATACTTTGATCTGGAGATCTTCTCTACCAAACCTTGAGATCAAACTATCAACAATTTTTTGATAGTTATCTGCTACCCATACAGCACACATTATTTCAGAAATATTTCAAACGTTTCAAACATATAACATTTCAAGCACAAGTTTTTGAAATATTTCTGAAATATTTGAGTTAAATATTTCACTGAAAATGTTTCTGAAACATGGTATACATGTTACACAAAAGGTTACTAACGGGTTATGTTGTAAAAGGCAAACAATTATTGAAGAATTTCTGATTTGCAAGAAGAAGATGGGATATGTATTAATTTTATTTCATCCTCTCTATGTCTCTGTCCAGCCACCAGCTAGAAACAAGCCTATATTCTAAATAATTATAGGTTTGAGATTTGAGTTGTTGGTTTTTGATATTCATGCGTTGTAAACTTGTTATATGGGAAGAAGAATATATCTTTAGAAATTGAGGTGAGAACTACATAAATAATGCTAGCTTAGGTGGATTTTCAAGTTTTGTTTAGACATGAGTATTGTTTTATTATAGTTAATTTAAAACAATATTAATAAAACTATTGTTAATCAAATAATTTGTATAAATCGTTTTTAATTACCTACATTTTGTTTTAGATTAGTGCATTTAAAGGAATTGGTGGAAATTAAGCAATTTTCCAGCTTTGGGGCTGTGTCAGTAAAAGTACATCCAAGTTATTCTCATACAGCACAAACACATTTCGGAAATATTTCAACAATGAAACATATGCAATGTTGTATAAATATTACGAAATATCCCAGAAACATTTCTGAAATATACCTGAAACGTAAAAATGTCTTCTAAATATAATATTTTACAGTAATATTTTTGAAATGAAAATTAGAAATCTTTTAGAAATATTAAATAGTAATATTTCAGAAATCTATTCTAGGTTTTTTTTCTAAAGTATTATTAGACTAAAAAAAAGACATTTATAAATATACATGTTTATTTAAAATACACAAAACTCGAACATTGATTCTTAAACAAACAAATAAATAAATAAGTTTTAAACAATATTTCAAAAAATATAGAAGCGAATTTTTCATTTCATATATCATGGCGTCGATTGAAATCATCTAAGAAACTAATGTTTTGTTATTTTATTACACTGATACTAAACATATTAAAAGCAAAAAGTCACTATTTTTGTTTTTTTTTTTGCATAGGCACATTGCCATTCAGCCACACACAGATTCGTCCATAATTATAACTACCCAAGAATATTTCCAAACAGCAAGAGGTGTCAGAAGAAGAAAAACAATATATGACGGGGACACTCGTTTCTCGTCCAGGGTCCCATCAGGATTTTTTTTTAAACAAAATTAGGCCTCGGTAAGAGGGTAAACAAATAGGTATAATATAGAGGAAACAAGATTAAGATTCCAATCATAGACGAATCTTGGTGTCTCTCAGAAATTGTAAGAGGCAATTGATAATATCATCAGAAAAATGTGTTAAAGCTGTTTGAATATTTAAGGGGGGTGTAATGTTATTTTTTATAAGGTTTATATAAAGCATGTTTGAATGTACTACGTATTTTTTGCATTCGAAGAAAACGTGATTAAGGTCTCCAGTTGTTTCACAAAAGTCACAATTTTTATCTTCTTTTACATTTATTTTAAACAAGTGTTTGGGATAACTGGCATGACCATTTGGAATATGTCTCTGAATTTTAGTGTACTGATTTGATTATGTAGAACAGAACTGTGACCAATCATGCCTCCATTTTCTCATATTGTTGGATATGTTATGATTGGTGTTAGTTCCTTTTTTTATTGCAGATTATGCTAACATATTCATTGTGTTTAAGTCCAATCCCATATAAAGCATATCTTTACGTTATTATTAATTAGTTGGAACAATATCTTTTTGATCAAAAAAATGTATGGATTTGAATTACAATTTGGAATGTCCAGAGCTACAATCGATTTTGAAACAGATAAAGAATCTGAAGCAATTAGAGCTGCTTTAGTGTTAGATTCTGTTACAAATTGTAACCCAGACAACACACCAAATTCCAGAGATATCCACAGAATATCTTTTGTGAATATCCAATATATCCACAGGATATCAGAATTATCCCGTGAAACTAATATGGATATCCAAATGTCAGTCTAAATCCAGAATATAGAAGATATATTATGGATATCCAGCAAAATATCTAATGGGTATCTTCCAGACAATACAAGAAATCCCAGAGATATCCACAGAATATATTTTGTGGTTATCCAATATATCCAGTGGATATAGAAGATATTCAGCAAAATATTTTATGGGTATCTTTAGTAGAGGTTCGGTTCATAAGTAACCAATGATTATTCAATAACATCGGAAGAAAATAGTAGAGAAAAAATATTTTCAACACTCAAAATATTTTCAACACTCTGCCTTTGATTTTGCCCACATGCCCACTAAGGAGAAAGTCATCCTTATTACGACTCTTCAGCAATAAATGGAAATTCTCGACTCCAGTCTCTAATGGGGTCTGATTGCGATACCAATTTCGATCGAACTCAATTACGGCGAGTTGAGCATGAGTAGATATTCAACGAGCGAAAGTGGTATCGCCATCTATACTTAGTAAGCAAAATCAAAAATTACATCTAGACTTTGATATATTTAGTAGATGCCCATAGGATGATGAATACACCTTAAAAAAATTAATTTTAAATATCTGAACGGGACTATTAGCCACAATGGCGAGCACAATTGCGTAATTTTTTAAATATTTGCTATATAATTACTATTATTTATGGACATTTGCATATCTATAAATTACATCTCATGGATATAAAATAGATATCCACCATGGACTGGACATTCAGTGGATATTGGGATGTCCAGTAGATATCCAAAGGAAGGCTTCTAGTATCGCAATCGCTTCTGCAGTGTAACTAGAAAAGTTATCAGGTAGTTTGTAAAGAGCTTTAAATATTAAGAAATGGTACGTAGTAGGCGTATCCAGTGCCTAGGTCTGACTTGGATACATCGGTGTATATAACAGTATGTTCAGGAAAGCTATTTAGGTTACAAAGGAGTAGATTTGAACAATTATAAGGATTTTCATCATAATTGGGTTGTCTAAGTAAGACTTTGGTAAAGAAACAAGAAAAGTCGGATGTAATGAAGAATTGGTCGAAAGAACCTAGGGAGTTAAACACTATCTCACAATTTTGAACGGCTTTACAGAACGGCAGTAAGTTTTTATGAATCCAATATTTATTTGTTAGATCGTATGTATTAAGTTGAATAATTTCAGAAAAAAGGTTGAATTATGTAAGAATGTCTTAAAGAGAAATTTTTGACTTAGGTATTGTATTCTATATTTAATGGGTGGCTCTACAGCTTTGATATAAAGGGATTCAGTTTTTGTAGATTTCATAGCAACTTGTCGTAGTACAGAATTTTGAAAAACTTCTAACTTTTTCATTAGAGAATTGTTGGCCCGCGATCCATACAAAATACACCCATAGTCCAGTATAGATCGAATGTAGGATCTATAAAATAGTAAACCTGCATTAAAATCGGCACCTAACCAAAATTTCAAGATAGATTTTATAAAATTTAATCCCGTTTAACACCTGTTCAACGTATATTCAATGTGATGTTTCCACGTGAGCTTCTTATCGAAGATCATTCCAGGATATTTAGCGTGTGTTTGTAAAGGAAATTCTTGTTGTTTTAAATTAATTGTATTATTATTAGGTGTGTTGTGTCGGGTGAAATAATACATACAACAGTCTTGTTGGTAGAAATTTCAAAACCATTAATACGGCACCAAGATTGCAAAGTAGAAATAATTGTATTTAAGGATGTAAGGGAAGAGTCATATTTTTTTTGTTCCATGTAGATACATATATACCGTCTGCGTATTGGATGACTTTGAACGGTATATTAATCAAACGAATTTTATGTAAACTGGCGATATAAATATTAAAAAGTAGGGGACTCAAAACAGATCCCTGTGGTAGACCAATACTGGTGTAACGAGGACCTACGAACTTATTTTCATGGTCTCTTACATATATACACCTGCTGGAATAACATTTTATAATGATATTAGCAATCGAAGAAGGAATTTTGAATTAACTCGTCAATCATCTTAATCTTTAAAATTGATAGATCTATCAAATAGGCACCTTTTATATCTATGAAAAGGGTAGATAAATAGTTATTTCGGGAGAAATTGTTCTGAATGTCTGTTGTCAGAGTAGAGAGAGCATCCATATCCTTTTCTAAATCGCCGCACTCTCATAAACCACTAAAATGTCGCTATTTTCGCGACAAGTCGCTACGAACGGCAACACTGGACATGGTACTGACGGTGACCCGGTGACGTAACAGCTTCGGAAAGAAATCAGGGAACTCGGCTATCCTGTTGGGTGCGCATGACAATTTAGACGCCAGACTGTCAATTTCAAGCATCTACGTCACGTTTTCCACGGGCGTACTGCGATGAGTTATATTATTTTTTATTAATATCGTGGTATTTTAATTATTATTGTTATTGGAACATTTGTTTTAGCTGCGTATTAATCAAAAATAATTTTTAAGTGATTTGCTTAAATTAAAAGGTGTTGTAGTTGAATGTAATAAGTATTAAATTTAATTTTGGTGTTACCTTTTAGTGTATTTGGATACGCTCTTGTCTAATTCAAATACTGTCACATGTCACTTACCTCGATGGGATAATAGGCAAATCATATTACTCATACGTGTATTATGTACTGCCTATATTGGCTATATTTATACATCATAGTCCACATATCAGAATATTCGTTGTAAAATCTGGCATCTCTCCATAGTCGTATTTCAATAAAAACTTATTTACGTCATAAAATTAGTAGTTTTTACAAAAATAAATTTTCATTGAATAGATAAAAAGTTACGCGTATTCTGCCATGCTTTGATTGCTTTTACATTCCACTCAGGTTCGGGCTATTCGAGGTGACCTTCAAGTGGCATAACTTCTAATTTTTATCTACACGCGGAATTGTTTATCTCAGTCTTGAACTCTTGAATTGCCTTACCAAGCGTTCTTGTATCCTTGTTCAAGGCACAATAATTTTAATTTTTTCGCATGTCAATTTTTGTGGTTCAAAATAAATTGTTTTGGGGTGTTATTTTCAAAAATAAGTGAAAGAGGCAGGTAAAGCTATAAATTTATCGTTTTATCTTTTTTTTTGTTTATATTATTTTTACTTACGTAGTAGAGGTTTTTGTTTTGTGGTTATTTTTTTTTTGTAATAAAGATGAGTATTTTAGTAGTAAAAATGTTATTTCTATAGTAAATGCACTAAAATTATCGAAAAAGTAATTTAAAAATGTGATTACTGCGTAAATTAAATAAATTATTATTGATTTTATGTCGTTTTCTCAATATTTAAAATTAATTTATCACTTCATTGTTTTTCCTGTATAATTTCAACATTAATATTAAAATTAATGTATTTTTGAATAACCCTGTCCTCCCTGTCCTTACCGCCTTTGCGAATTACGTCAATATCCAATTCTTATCACAAATACTGATTTTTGTTTAGGAAAACACTTTATCTAATTCTCATTTTTATTGGTATAGATTAATAAACATAGCTGATAGAAAACGCAAGATTATTATGTAATAATTTAATTATAAAATTCAAATATAAAAGCTATTCATTCTAGTATTAAAAATTTTATAGGAAAATAAGTAGAAAAACATGTCCAGGGAACGAGCATCTAGAAGGTTCTATCGGATGGAATCTAATACTAATCTCGTAGGTCTTTTAGACAGGGGGTTAGCTGCTGAGCAAGAGAATCGTTGGTGTTTTGAAGTAGCATGGGAGGCAGCAAACAAGGGTTAGTAACCAAATTAATTATCTATTTTAATTTTCTAAGATTCTAATTTGTAAACCAGATAAAATAAAGATTTGCGAAATGCTATGAAGCTTTGTTTTAGTTTAATTTCTTTATCAGTTTAAAGATTATTATCAACATTGACCTTAAACATAGCTACCTACACTACTTATTGTGTTTATGTAAAATATTTAAAAATATGCAGATTAAATAACTAAACATTTATTCAAATTTTAGCTTATTGTATTTATTTTTTATTATTTTGAAAATGTTTATGTGGAAATCATACATTTAATGATGAAGTACCTACCAGAGCTGTTTAAAATCATTTTAAAAACAATTTAAATCAAAGATCATAAATCGTTTGCTTTTGAACAAATAATTTAAATCAAAAATCGATTTTTTAAAAAGAAAGATTTAAATCATAAATCTTTTTTAGATTTAAATCATTTTAGGAAAGATTTAAATCTTTTCGAAATATCTAAATCTTTTTAAACGAATTTTCAAAGGATTTAAATCTTTTTATAGATTTGGGTAACTCTTTAAAAAATGCTTTCGTTAGGCCTATGAGCCACAAAACCAAAGATAATGAATACCTAAGTAATGTGATTTTCTCATAAATAAAATGCAAAAATCGATTAACTTATTTCGTATTTATTTTTTATCGTTATTAGCCCAATGCAAAACTTACGGAAATATTAATTTTAAATAATAAATATCCGATCGAGATAAAATTTTCAAGGATTTATGCAGCATTGATATGTATAGTTATAAAAATTATTATTTAAAAATGTCATGTCGATTAGTAAATAGGGATTTTTCAACCCTTTAAAAGATACTTTTGGTATGGCTATGATGCCACAAAACAATGGAGACCTAGTTTTTAAGAAAAGTATTTTTTTTTTCTGAAAAATCACATAAATCCCTCAACTCTTCCTTGAGTTAACGTGCTTAATGTCATACATACATAAACACCCACATAGATGCACATACATCAGACTCTTTAAAAATATGTTTTTTTTTTGTACTTAGGAGACTCTCCCGGAATTCCGGCATTCTCCCGGAAAAATGCATTTAATTTTCAAAATCTCCCAGCTTCAGAAATGTACCTAAAATCTTCCGTATCTTTAAACTATGAATAAAGAAATTGTGTGGGTTGAATTAAAAGAGTTCTCTCAACATGTCTATAAATGCATGAGGATAAACTGTATGATAATAATTAAAGTAAAAGTACGTGAAGTTATTGCGAGCAAATAACCAAAGTAGGCGCGTTTGGGTTAATTTTTTTGAAAAATGTGTGGATGAATCAGGCAAAGAAATAAAAAAATTAATTAGTTTGCTCTGTCTATGCCGAACGTGTTTATTGAACTGGTCAAAAAGTCATAATCGTCTTAATGCAACTCATGTTAAATCTGAAATTAAAGTGTGCATAAATTTAAAATAAATATGTAAAGAGTTTTATGATTATATGGACAATGAAAAAGTATTTCCAGCTGCTTACGGTGTAAAAAATACAACTTTACAAAAAAATATCCTGTAAAAAATACACTTCACTATTTTTTGTTTTCTGTTCTCCCGGATTTCTGATTCACAGAGTTGGCAACCTCACTTACATGCTGGCTACATTATTGTTCAGGAATGGACGTTGATAACGATTTTGACGAATCAGGTGATTTCAGCCCCCTTCTCGTCTCTTGAGTGTTTTCATAGATAAATATTTTTACCGCTTTAAATAATTTTGAAAATATGTAAATCGTTTTAAAAAGATTTTAATCTTTAAAAAGATTTAAATCTTTAAGAAAATTTTAATTATTTTAAAAAGAACGCATCATTTTACAGATTTAAATCATTTCAGAGAGATTTAAATCATTTCAGAAAGATTTAAATCATTAAAAAGATTTAAATCGTTTTAAAAAGATTTAAATCGTTATAAAAAGATTTAAAACGTTTCAAAAAGATTTAAATCTAATTTTTAAATAAAAAATCAAAGATACTTTTCAGAAAGATTTAAATCATAAATCAAAAATAATTTTTTTAAAAAAGATTTAAAATCAAAAAAAGATTTAAATCTCACTGGTAGGTGACAGCTCTGGTACCTACCTACATTTCATTTTTGAATATTCGAAAAGAACTGTTTTAAGTGAAAAAAAAATCATTTTTTATAGCCAGGGATGGTTAAATCTTGTATATTATGTTATGTGAAAGATTAAACATTACTCTTGTTTTTTTTTCAGTCGGTGGTATTTACACTGTCATCAGGTCGAAAGCATATGTTTCAACAGAAGAAATGGGGGACCAATACTGTCTTATTGGTCCCTACAAGGAACATTGTGCAAGAACTGAGGTTGAAGAGGGCCCTCTCTCTTCTGAAGCCTTAAATAGAGCTATAGATGCACTGAGAAACAAAGGTAAGATATTTTAGTGATGCATTACTAATTACTTAGCTGCAGATATTTATACAAATAATGCTTTACTGTCACTGTTTTGAAAATATATACTTGTATCAAGTCTGAGAGGTCCTAGGAACCTCATCAGCTCATGTATTTGCATTAAAAAACCATTTGTTATAAATGTATGGCATTTATATATTCTGTAAAAAAACAATAAATTCTCTTTTTTTTTGTAAAGGTTTTAAAGTTGTTTCTGGGAGATGGTTGGTGGATGGCAATCCACAGATAATTCTCATGGACATTGGGTCAGCAGCTTGGAAATTAGATGAATTTAAACAAGAACTTTGGGAGAAAACAAATATCGGAGTACCTCATTTAGACGTTGAAGCAAATGACTCCATTATTTTGGGATCAATGGTAGCTGAGTTTCTCTCAGAAGTAAGTCGGCACTTAAAAAAGGTGTTTTTGTACCTTGCCAATTGGCGATTCATGCTAAGCGATATGCCCTCTGGTTTATAACATGTATAAGTGGTCTCAGTGTTGCCATTGTTATTAAACTTGTAGTCCTAATTTCAGTGACAAAGGTATAGTTCTTCCATTATCAATTGCAGATCATAAAAACTCGTTCGGAACCTTTACCGACAATTTTGTTTGATCTGCCATAGGCGTAGATACCTACCTCATTTTATAAATTTATTTTATTAATACTTTTAATATATATCATATGGAAGAAAGTATTCGTTAAAAGGAAATCGAATAATTATAAATTGGACGTTATTATAGACAGATGCACTTAATTGTAATCTTACTTGGACTTAAAAAAAATCATTATAGCTCGTTAACTTGCTACAACTGAATATTAAATTATAAAACGTAAAAAAGCGAGTAAAGTGTACCTGCCTGTAAGGGCGTTTGGTTTAAACAGGGTACCAGACGTGAACTGAACCCTTTTTGTACCCCATTCGTTCTTTTTCTGGAAAACGAAATTTCAAAGAAAAAACCATAAAGGAAAATAAATTCTTTGCAAATAAAACAAAAGAAAAAAAAAACAATTCAATTCTAAAGTATCTTTATAAATAATCATGGCAGTCTGAATCCTCTGAACTAGAGTCATCATTTGGTTGAATTATGATGGGTTGTAAAGAGGGTAATACTACATACTTATCTTCTTCTTTGATAACATGTTGAACACAGTTTTTCCAAAGCTCTTGGCGGTCTGCTGCTAGAACTTTCTTTACGAGTTCTACAACTTCTTTACTCAGTTCTGGAGACTGATTACATTTTCGTAATTCTGATTTTAAGTTTGCCAATATTAACTCTATAGGGTTAAATATGCAATAGTAAGGAGGTAGTCTGAGAAGAGTTTGCACAGCTTGTCAATATAATACATTTTTTTCTAACTTTATACCTTTAATAACAGTAAGCAATTCTTTGTTTGTTGGTCCTTTTTTACTATCACTGGCAGGAATAGGAATATTTGTTCAGACATAAAAGCTAAAATTTGAGCTTTTTTACTGCTACTATTTGGTATTTTAAGGAGTTGCCGCGAGTGGTAGGATGCGTTGTTCATAACGATTACTGACTGTGGTGGAATGTAAGGTAAAAGCTGTTCATTAAACCGTTTTTCAAATAATTCTGCTGTCATATCTTCATGATAATCAGCTGCACAGTTTTTAATTTGTTTAGCAGATAATAATAAAGCATTAGGCACGAAACCGTCTTTGCTTCCAGCGTGTACTATTATAATGCGTTTCCCTTTAGAACATGGCCCATTCTAACAGCAATTTTTACTACTGCCAACCCAACCGAAATTTACTACATCGTGACTGTCAAACCATGTTTCATCTAGATAAATTATGTGTCTATTAGAACTTCTGTAGCCTTTTATCTGACGCAAATAATCTTGTCGCCATTGAACTATCCTTGACGATTCGGTGATTGCCATCTGTTCATTCAATTTTTTGTGTTTAAAACCACATGCTGACAAAACTTGACGCAATGTTTCCATACTGGTATAAGTGTATCCTGGAAAATCTGCCACCTTTTGCTGTATTACTTCCAATGTCGGAACCCTGTTCTCCTTATATAAACTATAGATTGTCCTTCGTATAAAATCTTGGGTAGCTCTGTCAACTGATTTCAGTTTTTCTTTACATGTTTTTCGGTTTTATGAATAATCCACAGCAACCCCTTTCGTGACTACCGGATAAACGGAAAATTTATTTACTTTAGTTAATTCAGCAATTGTTATTATGAACGCATTATCAGACTGCTGAATATTTTCCTTTTTTAAACATTCGAATATATTTAAAATAACTTGTTGTGTTTGTATATCTAAATCCTTATCGTTAAAGTCATACCTGTCTTTAATCTCACTACACTGTGCAATTTCATTTTCTTCATTCGCCCATGGTCTAAAGAACGCCATATTTATATTTATTAAAAGAAATTTAAATTAAACCAACCTCACATACAAAACACACCGCACGAAAGTACTCCACTGATATCGCAGACTGTCTTCCAGGAATATTTTCGAACACCTGCCTTCCGTAAACCTTCGGCCAATACAGTGCATTTAAGTTTACGATTCGATGTTTTCATTGGTAAACAACTGATGGTTCGTTTAATATTTACCGCTTTGTATAAGGGGAGTAAACATTATTTTTCGTTTCTTAATTTGGCATGAGTACCGTGCGTATATATTAAATATTGATGATTCCCCACATAACTGTGTTCTGCAATTGATAATGGAAGGACTATAACAGCAGTAACCATTGTATGAATTCCATTGTCTGAAGTGGGGGAATCAAAGGGGTGCGGAACCCTTCTAAAAACATATATAATTAAAACAATTTTAAACACCACTAACTCTATTTTATTTGTCACAATTTAATAACATCCCATATACATTTTCATAAAAATATATTAAGCCGTTTTAGAGGACGAGCACAAAATCACTTATAAATTTCTACTTTACACCCTGCAACGTTTTTACTATCAATTTTTTATATAAACTGACCCCCAAAAACTGTGGTTAAATTTACTGTACATATTTTTATTACACCCTGTATATTTTGTATTGTGTTTTAATGGGATCTGACTCTAGTGTCCTTTGCCTACTTAAACAGCACCGGAAGATTAATTTGAATCGCAATTCTTTAATTTTGTATAATGCAAATGTTTTTTTAGTTCAGAAATATTTCTGCTGAATACACAGAAGGAAATACTCCAAGAATTGTGGCACATTTCCATGAATGGCAAGCAGGAGTTGGTTTAATTGTCAGTCGAATTAGGCATATCAATATTGCTACAGTTTTTACTACTCACGCTACACTTTTGGGAAGATATTTGTGTGCTGGCAACACAGATTTTTATAATAATCTCAGTACTGTAAGTAAAAAAACAAACTCTTAGTTTATTGCATTTATTTATTTTCTACATTTTTAATTTTTTTATTTTATATTGAAGTTTAGTGTGGATGAAGAGGCTGGAAAGAGACAAATATATCATCGTTACTGCATTGAGAGGGCCGCTTCTCATTTGGCCCATTCTTTTACTACAGTTTCTGAAATCACAGGTAATTGTTATTTTTTAAGCGTTTAAAATGTATTTAAAATTTAAAGCAACCTCGATAGACACTTGTCAATTCAACATTCAAACATACCAGCGTTGCCACTGGCTTGAAAATTAGAATACTGTTACTCTGCACCCTGCAGTAGCTTGCGGCTATTATAGGAAATGTACAAATGTCAATGTCGACAATCACCCTATGGTGTTCTGCAGTCATCATAAGTAAAAGTACGAGTAAAAGACGAAGATAGAATAGTCCAGAAATGTCTGGAAATGACATTCCTTGTCAAGATAAATCTGGACAGTTCGAGAAGCTTCTAGAAGGTTAAAGCGAGCTATATAAGTCGATGATCCTGACGTCAGAGTTTCAGTTTTATGATAGACGTTATGTGTTCATGTTATCAGTTATATAGTTGAATTGTAAAAGTTGAAATTGAAATAAATTGAGTTACCAAAAACCAGTGTAACAGTACTGAGACAGTAGCTGTGTTATCAGACAAATGAAATTAAAATCGTCAGCTTCTGAATTCAAAATACACCAGCAGTGGATAGGATAAAATAATGATACTAACCCTATACATTTATCGTCCAACGGAATTAGACAAAAAATTACCCCGAAACGAAAATTTTTAGTCCCAGATGGCAATGAAGGTTTCAAATTTTTTTTCTCAAAAACGAAGCGTTTTCATTAAACATTTTACTGTACTTTTTTTGAAGAACATACTATATTCTTTCAAATATGTCCCTATACATTTTTGCCGCTAGAGCGCGCCATAAAAACAAATTTATATATTTTGCGGTTTTTCGCTTTTTACATGAAAACGACGCACTTTGGTGGACAATTTCATCAGAGCAAAGTTGTGGAGTGGAACATTTCCTATTAAACATTGTTCATAAACAAAGAAAATTAATATTTTTAGTTAAATTCCACAATAATTCATAATGTTGCATCTCCAATTTTTTAAGCAAGCAGACAGTTTTGACAAGAATTATGATTATTTATTTAAAAAAATGACTCACTTTCCACGCATTCCATGTAGCGCAAAATCTGTTTAATAGTTTCGATAGGAAATTTTTCGCTCTACAACTTTACTCTGATGAAATTTTCCAAAAAAGTCCGGTTTATACGGCGGATGACTCATCACATCGACGTTTTGAGTGCTCAAAAATGCAGTTGTTTGAGCCGATGTTTGAGTGCTCGCATTGTCGTCTTCGGCGGTTGGATTTCCTCATTTCTTGGAAGACAACTGGTAAACAAATGGTTGTATATCACTCAGAATTGACTGTTCTGCGTTGTTCTAGTGGTACGGTTGCGACATGTCTAGTTTTTCCGAAAAACAGGCGACCATTTGCTTGGAAGTGCTTCGTGCGCGAACAACTTTTGTAGGATTTGGCTCATCTTGAAACACCCATACAGTCGACTGCTGTTTACTTTCGGGCTCATACACGTAAATCCACGATTCGTCACCTGTCACTATCTCATAGAAGTGTTTCGAATTTCTTTCGACCAATCGACACGAGCCTTTTTTTTGAACGATTGACAAATTGTGTGGGATCCAACGCGAGCAAAAATTTTATTGACAGTCAAATGTTCATGCAATATTGAATGTATGCTGGTCCCACTAATACCTAAGGTTGTCTCAATCTCATGATAGGTCACATGACGATCTTTCAATATCAGTTCGCGCACACCATCAATGATTTCCGGAATAACAACTGATTTTGGACGACCTTCACGAAATTCGTCTTGAAGCAAACTACGACCTCGATTGAATTTAACCATATCATCGATAAACACTGGTCCTTGATGGAGCTTCATCGCCAAAAATTGAATTAAGTTCATCGATCCCCTGTTGCTGAGTTAATCCACGTCGAAAGTTGTAAAAAATAATCGCACAAAAATGTTCATGATTTAATTCTATTTTTTGGCCGAGATGATCCTTTTAAGTTACTGTAAACAACACAAATAGCGCTCGAATGTCAAAACATTCTGAGTATGCATAATCTCTAAAATGTCAAACTGTACAATAGAGCTGTCAGTTTGCAACACTAGGGTTGTCCAATCCCGAAATATGAGGTAACGCTCGTATGAATGACAGTCAATCATAATATTCTTTCTTTTTTTCTTTACTGATACTTTGCTCTAATAATTCGTTTACACCAGAGGTTCTCAAACTTTTTCAGTTCGCGGCGAACTTACAGGTTTAGTATTTTGTCTAGGCGCACTAGGGTTGCCAGATTTACGAAACAGAAATTTCTAAAAGGAAAGAGCAGGGATTTCTGACGAGATTCTAAAAGAAAAGTCCTCATCAGCTTTTATAACCCCGGTCTATCTAGCGAGCTTCTAAAAAAATAAAAAGTCCTGACAGCTTATATGACCCCGGATCCTTCTGGCGAGTGACCTACGCAAGCAGCGGGATTTTAATTGTTTATTTTGTTACCGGGAAGTGAATACCTAAGTTTACTTTCCTCACGGCTCCCCTGTTTAGTCCATACGGCGCACACTTTGGGAACCACTGGTTTAGACGATTTCGGTTAACTTTAAAAACAGATCATAAAGAACGTATTTTTTTCTTTAATTCTCGTTTTAACTTTTAATAATATAAAAATAAAATAGGTTCATATTCATAAAATTTATTTTATGATTATTACGCCCTGAATAAGGGTTATGTTGAAGTTTCGAGTAGAATTCGCGTGGGATAACTTTTTATCTTACTTGGGTATTGTAGAGTTGGGTAGTATTCGGATATTTCTGTATCCGGATACTTTATGTGTAAGCTGTATCCGGATACTTTTCAAATTTTGTATTCGGTATCCGTATCCGTGACCAAATTTTGTAAGTATCCGGATACCGGATACTCTTTCGGCATTCGGATACTTTTAAATTATGTACCACAATCATAACTGATCCATTCCATATTATCTATATTAAAATATAAAATCGAAATACATTGAGCTACCCTGTATAATTAGAAAAAATATGTATTATTCAATATTACAATATTTAAGACACAATATTGCAATTGTGTCTTAGAATTTCGCATAAAATGTGTAAACAAAATACATTTACATCGCTTGAGAAATAAAAATCAAGTAAAGAATAGGAGAATAGATTCCTCTTAATAGAAAAAAAGTAGAAATTTGGAATATAAAGATAATTAAGGTAATTTCAGTATCTATTTTGTTTAAAATCCAGTTTTCTAAAAAAATGGTATAATTAAAAAAAATATCTCTGAAAATCAGCTTGGATAACACGCACCTTTATGTTTTATTGTTCATTTTGTTTTAATGTTTTATATTAACAGAATAAAAATAATAAACAATTTATTGAGTAGTTTTTTCCTGTTTCTATTATATCGCTTTCCATTTTCGATAATTTATTTATGCCTAGTATTATTTATTGTTACTCATAATCAATCTTATTGCATAATTATAACTATTGGTATGAAAACATTATTTTAACTTACTTTAAAAGTATCCGGATACTTGTATCCGAGTACTTTTTAGGTGAAAGTATCCTAAAAAGTATCCGGATACATTGTAAGTATCCGTATCCGGTACTCGGATACTTTTTTCCTATATCCGACCCAACTCGGGTATTGGGCATGTAAAGTTAGATTTTTGGTTTTATTTATTAGGCATCGTAAATATTTAATTATCTAGAAGATTTTTCTTTTAAATGAAGTAATTTGAATATAGTTGTGGCTGACTGCCGTCTTGAAGCTCAATTGACTATCGAGCTATTTTTGGGTTTGTCTGGTTCTATTTAGTGGAATCAATTAAAATGAGTATTTTTAAGACTGACAAGAATAATAATTTATTTGACCTTAAGTCACATTGACATTTTTTCCTATATACAGTAGGATCAAAAAATATAAACAAATAATTACAATATAACAACAACATTCTCCCCCCCTAAATGAAGAACTATGTAGCTTCATTTCCGTGAATAATTTGAAGAATACACAGATTCGAAACAGGTCTTCTGTACACGCCGGTGTTTGTTTGGACGTCTGCTACACGTATTCTTCCGTCTTTGCTGGGATATACTGCAATTACCTTGCCCTTCAACCACAGATTTCTATGGTTTTGGTCATCAACAATAATAACAACGTCATCTATTTTTATTTTTTCTTGGTCTTCGTTCCACTTAGATCTTGTATGAAGTGTAGGCAGATATTCCTTTATCCAACGGGTCCAAAATTTATTACTTAAATTTTGAACAATTTTCCATTGTTTTTTTTTGGATGGCTACCGTCCGTTGGTAAATTTTTGAGGACATTACCTTCTGTTTGGTTGTAGTGCGGCCCTAATTCTTTTTTATCCATTTTCATTTCTTTTGTCATCTCTGACTTGTCAAAATTAGCATCTAATGTACCTTCCGGCCACTGCGAAAATGGTTGATGCAGAAATGCAGGACCTGTTAACCACTTAGCTTCGGAATGTTTTGGATTTTCATCTCTGGTGGCATGATCTGCTGGGTTTAATTTTGTTGGTAACCAACGCCAACAGGTTTTGTTTGAGCTTTCTAGAATTTTTTGGACTCTATTCCTTACATACTGCTTCAATCGATTTTTATCTGATTGAATCCATGATAGGACGATTCGAGAATCTGTCCAATATATTTCTTCATCAATACGTAACTCCAAGGATTCTTTTATTCGTTTAACTAGCTTACTGGCTAGTAATGAGGCTTCCAATTCCAAACGAGGTATAGTAATTTCTTTCAAAGGACATACTTTCGATTTAGAAGATAGAAACGAAATTTCGACACCATTTTGACTTGATATCCTTAGATAAACAACAGCTGAATACGCTTGCTGACTGGCATCGGAAAAGGAATGTAATTGAATATTACTTGCCGTGGGAATATTTAGTGAGTAACATCTAGGAATTGTTATTTCTTTTATTGTACCAAGTTCGTTTATCCAACTTTTCCAACGTTGAAAGGAGTTTGGTGAAATCTTTTCATCCCAGTTTATATTCTCACGCCAAATATTTTGTAACAGGATTCTACCTTTTATGATTATATTATTGAGGAAACCTAGTGGATCAAAAATGCTCATTACCACTTTAAGTACTTCTCGTTTGGTGGGAAATTCTTCAAGTTTTAGAGTTTTTTCAGATATTTTGCCAGTATTTAATTTAAATTTAAATTCATCCTTTTCAGGGTCCCATTGAACTCCTAATATTTTCTCTATAGGTAAAGTTGATTCAGAACTAAAATCCTTTAAATTTTTCGATCTCATGTCTTCTGGCAAATGTAGGAGTATGTTTTTTGAATTAGATAGCCAATTACGCATCAGAAAACCTCCTTTTTTGTGAACAAGAATTACGTTATCAATTAATTTTATTGCTTCGCTTTCAGAGTCGCAACTATCTAGATAATCATCTACATAGTGTTTATTTAAAATGGCATGGTATGCTTCAGGAAATTGTGTTTGAAACTCACTAGCATTTTTATTTTTAACATATTGAGCTAAAGACGGAGAGCATGTGGCCCCAAAAGTCATTACTTGCATTTCCAAAACTGAGGGTTTTTCAGAACGATTGTAGCCACGCCATAATATTCGCTGGGCTGCACGATCCTTTTCTCTTATTTGAACTTGATGGAACATTTCTGCAATATCGCCACAAAATGCTATCTTGTATTGTCTAAAAGTCCAAAGTATTGCTATTAAAGGTTTTAAAAGATCTGGACCTGAAAATAACATGTCATTTAAACTTATTCCGTGTGACTTAGCTGCCGCATCAAAAACCACTCGCATTTTTCCTGGCTTATTAAAAACAGCAAAGTGTGGTAGGTACCAAAGTTTAGACATATCTCTATTACCATCATTGTTTGTTACATTTTTTAAGTATCCTTTATTTAAATAATCTTCGATTTTTTCACAGTAGGCTTTTCCAAATTCTAAATCTTTATCCATTTTCCTCTCATTGCAGAACAATCTATTTAAAGCTACTGTTTTACTTTCCGGTGTCACCAAATTATGATTTCGCCATATTAACCCAGTTTCAAAACGATCGCTTATTCTTCTAGTAGTTTTTTCCATAACGGTTAAGGCGTATTGGTCTTGTCTGGATAGTGGTATGTCACTGTCTAAATTATCATCATGTAATTTATAAGTATCTTGTATTAAGGTATGTAACATGTCATCCTCTAAATTTCTTTCGCAAACGTGAAAACTGAAGCTAGTTTCTATTTTTCCTCGAATTATTTGACCGTTAATTACCCAACCTAATTTGGTTAAAGTTGCTTTTGGATCATATCTCGTGTTTTCAACGTAATTTCTTGGCATTGTCAAGTCGTAATTATCAGTACCAATAAGCATTTTTGGTCGAACATCATTAAATGAATTGATAGGTAAATTTTTTAAATAGGGCCAGTGTTCAGCAACCATTTTCATGTCGAGAGATTGTGACGGTAATATAAAATTATCGATGGTTCTGACGTCTTTTAAAATATATGACTTAGCGTCAGAAAATGTGCCTTTAATTTTTAAGCTAACCTTTTGTGATGTATTGTCTGTTTGATGTTGGTTATTTGTCCATTGCATACAAAGTGGCTCTGTATACCCTGTCAAACCAATGTCAGTTGCTAGGTCTTTGTCTATTAAAGTGATAGTGGAGCCTTCGTCTAGTAAAGCATAAATAATTTTCTTACCCTTCGGTCCTTCAATTTCTACAGGAATGGTTCTGAGTATTATCTGTGAATACTTCTGCTGGTGAATTTGAATAGGCTCGATGGTTTCTGTTTCAGGATTTTGTTGCAAAATATTGACTTCTACACCGATCTCGGAATCTTTATGTAACAAAGGGGTATGCTTTAATTGACAGTTATTTGTACCACACTTTTTCTTTAGAAAACAAGAATTTAAATGATGATTTGGCTTTAAACATGAAATGCATAATTTATTTTTTGATACATAGAGCCAACGATTATCAATATTCATTTCTTGAAATTTTTGACACTTCTGTAGAGGATGTTTTATATTACCACAACAGCGACATTTGTCTTTTATTAATTTCTCGCGATCGTCAGTTAAAAGAACGGACTCAGATTTTTTACTAGGGTTGCAATAATGATTTTTAAAATTAGGAGTGCATAATAGACCTGAAGCCTTCCCCAAGTTTTTTAACCATATAGAGAAATCTAATAGTGTCGGTTCCTTTAATCTGATGGCATGGAGTGACCAATCACGTCTAAGACTAATTGTCAGGAAATTAACAAATTCATCCAGAAGTAAAGGATTTTTTAAATAAACATCATTTTTTAAATGTTTTATGGCGGTTACTAAATTGCATACAGAATTAGAAAATTTGACTATAGATTCTGGTTTGTAATCTTTAATTGGTGGTGTACTTTTCACTTGCTCAATCATATATTTTATTATATACTGCGGACGTCCGTAGTTATTCTCTAATGTATCTATTATTTCTGAAACATTTAAATGGGATATAAGCAGCATTTTTACGGACTCCCTAGCCTCACCTTTAAGGCATTTTCTAAGGCGAACTAAATTTTCGCTGTCAGAATAATGACAAAGTTTTGAAGTTTCATTAAATTCGGATATAAATACTAACCAATCTGCTGGGTTGCCATCAAAATTGGGTAGGGATCTGTCCATCCCATGTCTTCGCATGATACAGTTTTCCGTATCATTTGACAAATCGTTTGTTTGAAACTTACCCAACAAATTCATATCTTTATTTCTAGCACCATATCCTTGAGATAGCTCCCTTATTTTACCTACTCTAGTCTCTCTTTCCATGTCAGGAATTGCAGTCTCATCAGCTGGATTAGATTTCAACCAAGTGCTTACCTTGAAACTTATGTCGTCTGCCACACTATTACATACTTCGGTTATCTCAGATTCTTCAATGTCCTCAAAGTCTTCATTTACCGTTAATTTGTCTAGTGCTAACTTATTTAAAATTAACTTTTTTTCTATTTCCAAAATTTGTCGTTCAGCTTCTATTTCCAATTTTCGTCTTTCTGTCTTCGAAGTACTTCTGGAATTTTTACTGGATTTCTTAGATTTATTAATTGATGATCTATCTAAGACGTTGTCATTATTGCTGATATATTTACTGGAACAGGGCTCTTCTGTTGTTTTTTGGACTTGTCGTGGTTGGTTGTCCTTTTGCGGTTCTTCGTGTCGAACCACATTTTCGTCAATTACAATTTCATCTTGTCTATGGGTGCTTGTTAGGTCTGCCATCGTCTGTGCTCGTCTGCGCTGTCTAGTATCATAGCTTTTTCTAACAGCACCTAATGATTTGGCGTCACTGTTCATTTTTCTGACTCCTCTAAATTAACGGATCAAAGGACCATGTGGCTGACTGCCGTCTTGAAGCTCAATTGACTATCGAGCTATTTTTGGGTTTGTCTGGTTCTATTTAGTGGAATCAATTAAAATGAGTATTTTTAAGACTGACAAGAATAATAATTTATTTGACCTTAAGTCACATTGACATTTTTTCCTATATACAGTAGGATCAAAAAATATAAACAAATAATTACAATATAACAACAACAATAGTATAATTGTAACATTTCTTTAATAAAATGGATTAATAAATTGTGAAGCTACCTGGGTGATGTAGATCACTATACACTGTTTTGATTAAAATTTCATATGCATATTAAAAATCGTTGGACCAATATTGGGTATTAGTTTTATTTTTCTGCTAAAATAAACATTTAAAATTACAAAATACTTCCAGGTTACGAGGCTGAACATTTACTAAAGAAAAAACCGGACGTCATCACGCCGAACGGTCTGAATGTCAAAAAATTCTCTGCTCTCCATGAATTCCAAAATCTTCACGCACTTTCCAAGGACAAAATCCACGAATTCGTTAGAGGACACTTTTACGGTCATTACGATTTCGATTTAGACAAAACATTGTACTTTTTTATTGCTGGACGGTACGAATTCGGTAATAAAGGAGCGGATATTTTCATTGAGGCATTGGCTAGGCTTAATCACTATTTGAAGGTGAGTTGTTAACTTTTTTGCCAAAATTTATCTTCGAAATTTTGTCTAAATATGCTTTAATTTACGAAAATGATTATTTGATTTTCTTGTAGTCTACACACCCCGACATCACTGTAGTAGCCTTTATGATATTCCCTGCAAAAACAAATAATTTTAATGTAGAATCTCTGAGAGGACATGCCGTAACTAAATCTTTGAGGGATACCATAAATGAAATTCAAAATAAAATTGGAAAGCGCATGTACGAAGTTTGCTTAAGGTCAGTATTTACAAATTTAAAGAAAAAATGTTTTATTTATTTGACAGGGTTAATTAACGACAGTTGCTTGATTCGAAAGCTTAATAACATTGGCGATAATCTTCTGAAATGCATCGAATGCTTTTAGCACAAATATTTTAGGGTTTAATCCTGAAAAAATAATGTAAATCTGAAATTTTCTAGAAATATTGTATTAAGTGTACTGAACAGCATACCAAAAGTCCTAAGCTATCCTATGGCGGCTTCTTGATAAAAAATGGCATAGGCGGGTATTTCAGGTTTTATACAGGATAGTATTATACATATCGTGTTTTGCCGTCAATAGGTTTTTATTTCGTACCATTCATATATTTTATCTTAATAATAACAGAATTTGTTCCAACAAAAGTTTACTTAGTATTTGAAAATAGTTCAAAAGAGTAAAAGTAAAATTAAAAAATGTTACATGCAATATATTTTTATTTTAGAATAAAACACGAAAACAAAATAAGTAGAGCCGGAACCTAAAACAAAATTAAATCTTGTATTTATTTCTTTCGTTTTAAGTATAATTTACTTTATGTCTGGGCTATTTATTATGAACCGCTTTCAAATTGCTTGTTTCTGGTTTCTCCTCCTCTGGCTTTATCGCTACTTCTGGTGGGACTTCTTCTTTTTAATATTTTTACGGGCCTTTCGATCGTGATGGAACCAAAATTCAGTTAGTGACTCTATGTGCTACCTTACTTGGGGAAATAAAAGAGCGGAACACAATTAGGAATTTATTGACGATAAATAAATTATTCACAAATTTACAATATTAAATAAACGGACCTTACCATGGGCTAAATATTTATACAGGGTGTTTCAGAATAAAGTACCGTAAATATCGGGATTTGTAGATCTTAAGTAATTGTTAAGAAAAACTAAATATAATTTCTCTGTAAACAGCCCAGTTTTCATTCCACAGGGTGATAAAGTGAATTTAATAAATACATAATTTTCTAAATATCTTCCTTTACGGTAAAGACTTTAACTTAAACATATGTATATTTTAGTTAATTATCATTATTAGTTAACACACTATTTCGATAAATTACGATAATCCATTGGCGTAGAATCAAGAGCTAAGAAAACAATTTTAATCTAAAAGTTGAGATTAATAATTATTCCTCACACAATTTGTTACAAAAAAGGGACTTTTGGTTGATTTCTGTAGAACATTCCATTTTCGAGATTTTTCAGTTTTAGCCCTACTCAAACATGAAATCTATCTATGTTTTTTTTTATTGAAATTGGATCCATTACAATTTATTTGGTCACTTTTTGAAGATGACATCGGCCAAGTGGCCATCTCCGGACGCCACGCACAAATCGGCCCGTTTTTCGGCATTTTCCATCACTTTTTGGAGTGTTTCCGGTTGAATGGCAGCGATTTTTCGGTGTATGTTGGTCTTAAGTTGTTGTAGAGTGGCTGGTTTATTGGCATAAACCTTTCCCTTCAGGTATCCTCCTCACAGGAAAAAGTCAGGTGCGGTCAATCTGGTGAACAAGCTGGCCAGTCGAAATCACCGTATTTCGATATCAATCGATTCGGGAACATGGCACGCAATAAATCCGTTGCGCCGTCTTGCTGGAACCAATAGTCGCCCATGTCATGTTCGTCCACCTCATTTGCCACAAAATCACGTAACATGGCCCGATATCGCTCGTCATTTACTGTTACCGTGGCGCCCTTATCGTCTTCGAAAAAGTACGGGCCGATGACCCTTTCAGCACGAACACCGCATCAAACGGTGACTTTGGGGGAGAATGCAACGGCTCTTCGAAGATCATTTGAGGATTTTCAATGCCCCAAAAGCGGGTATTTTACGTATTAACAGCGCCACAAGCCTGAAATGTGCTTCATCGGTCATGATCAAACAGCTCCAACAATCAGGTTGACTGGCGAGGATGTCCTGCATATTGCGACCGTATTGGATGCGATACAGCCTATCAATTGGCAATAATTGTTGAGCGGTCTGCATTTTGTAAGGAAAGGCGTGTGCAAATCCATCCTTAAGGAGGTACTTTCGGCACCAATGTTAAATAAAAAATATTAGATGATGACTAATATTATTTTTTTTTTTTCAAATAGTTGAAGTCCTTATTTATCTAATAGTGAACTTTTAACTATACCTTACCGTGCAAATTTTTGTCCAACACATGACTTTCCTATCTAATTATTACAGGCTTTTACCGGTTATTTTGTACAACCTATTGCAGCACCTCCATAAATGTTTAGAGGATAAAATAAATAAATACATTTTCCACATACATCTACCTCGAAACATTTTTCTATAGATGTTCATTGAAAATGAAAATACTAAAAATTTTAAATTTAGCACTTTTCCTACAATTTTTCCATTACGGTCCATTTTAGAAAAATCATGTAAAAACAAAACTTATAGAGATCGATATCGCAAACAACTTTTAGTTCAACAGTTTTCATAAAAATCAGAATTTTGCACATTTTGTCAAATTTCTCGAATACGGACCATTTCAGGAAATTTTGACATAAAACAAAAATTATAGATAGTAATATTAGAAATAACTTTTATTTGAACAATTTTTTTCTCCAAACATAAATAACAGATATATTCCATAAAATATAAAAACGGCCCCCCATAAAGTACCCCCCCCCCCAGATGTTCCAACTTTGTCCAAAATCTAATCATTTCACGTCAGGCCGAAATGAAACTTAAGTTTAAAATTTAATGTTTTTTCTTTATCCGTTTTTGAGTTTTCTTCAAATTTCGAAATATACACATTTTCTCAAATATCTCGAATACGGTCCATTTTAGAGAAATTATGTGTGGGATAAAAATTATAGAGAATTATATTACAAAAAACTTTTGTTTGAACAATTTTTATAAAAAAAATATTTTTTTACATTTTGTCAAATTTCTCGAATACGGACCATTTTAGGAAAATTTTGTATAGAACAAAAATTTTAGATAATAATATAAGAAGTAACTTTTATTTGAAGAATTTTCTTCCCCAAACTTAAATAACAGATATATTCCATAAAATATAAAAATGACCACCTATAAAGTACCCCCCCAGATGTTCTGACACTGCCCAAAATCTAATCAGCACATTGGACGCTGGAACAAAGCTTAAGTTTGAAATTTGGTGTTTTTCTGTGTATCGGTTCATGAGTTATGCGACACACAGACAGACACACACACAGACATCATCGGAAAAATAGTCAAAACGGGTTCAGAGGACCTCAAAACGTAAAAATCCGTCGAAAACACTCGAGGTCGAAAAAAATCATGATTCCTATACTTTCCTTATATCTGTATACAGATAGGAAAGTAAAAATGACAAAAAAATTTCAAGTAACTAGCTTAAAATGGAGTCAAAACATTTGGCAACGTTGCGTAGCGCGCGAACTTCAGACCATTGAATACATTCAATGTGAACTTTAACGCAATTATGTTTTTCATTTATATTTATTAATTTATTTATTTTTACCAAATTTTTTTATTTTATAATTGAAAATATCACAATAAATGAAAAATATCAGCTTATTAGAGTACTATCTAATTATTTATTTATTTATTTATCAGAATGAGATATACTTACACATTATTTATTATATTTTTATTATTTAAATAAAATTACGACACAAATGATTAAATTGAAAACAATTTTTTTATGAATAGTGTAAATTTAATTATTTAGTCATAATCTAATATTTTTTATTTAACATTGGTGGCGAAAGGACCTCCTTAACAACCGCCACATGGACATGGGGGACATGCCAAACTGTTGAGCACGGTGTCGGACCGAAACTTGTTGACGCTCCGCGATGTCGGCACTTACGGTTGCTATTGCTTCCATACTCCGTCTGGTACGCATCTTATTCCGACGGACAGAGGTTGCCAAAGATCCTATGGCATTAAATTTTGCAACCAAAGCAGGAATAGTCTTCGGGGTAGGCGCATTCTGGCCATGATACCTCGCTCTGAACGCGCGTTTAGTCAGCGTAAGAGAGTTTTTTTGAAAATAAATTTTTACAATTTCAGAACGTTGTTAAAATTGTACTGGACTGACGTTTCTAAAACATTAACAAACATGGCGATCTGTCAAGTTATTTAAAAAAAAACATCGGGTACTACTATAAGATTCACCCAATACATTATGAAATTTAAAAAATGCAAATTTTTATTAAGGGCCGATTTCATAATCAATATTAAAAGGTCCATTAACTAATGGGACCATTAAATCCATAAAATATTGGTCCCAATAGATAATGGACCTTCTAATATTCATTATAAAATCGGCCCTTGATAAAATTGTACATAGATTTCATGTTTGAGTAGGACTAAAACTAAAAAATCTGGGAAATGAAATGTTCTGCAGAGATCAACCAAGAGTCCTTTTTTTGTTACAAATTGCGTGAGTAATAATTATTAATCTTAACTTTCATGAAATATAAGGTATTCAAAAAGTTTGGATTACAATTGTTTTCTTAACCCTTAATTATACGCCAATGGAGTATCGTAATTTATCGAACTAGTAATGGCGATTAACTAACATGTACATATTTTTAAGTTAAAAATTTTGCAGTAAGGGAAGATATTTAGAAAATTATGTATTTAGAAAATTAACTTATCACTCTGTAGAATGAAAACTAGGACATTTACAAGAAAATTATATTTAGCTTTTCTTATCAATTAGTTAAGATCTACAAGTCTGCCTCTCCTGTTTACGGTACTTTATTCTTAAACACCCTGCATATAGGCAAGGAGGGCACGTCGGTGCTGCTACTTAGTACTTATATGGTCTCTGTATGAGAGACTATGATGAGACTCTGAGACAGAGTCAGAGTGCCTTTATTGTTGACCCAGCCGATTTTTATATTTATTGACTTAGGTCAGTACGTATCCCCATTAATGTTATTTTAAGAATGTACTTATAAATTGAATCTAAAGTTTATCAAAATATTCTGTAAAATTTTATGTTGAATTATTTAATTTAATGAATGTTCACTGAAGTAGAAAATGTCAATTTTATGTATAGGGTGTTATTTCTTTAGCTTGACAATATTCAGGGGGAATTTTAACTTGATATTTTTTTCAACTGTGTATTGAAGTCGTTAAAATAAACATCTTTTTCAAATAACTTAAAAAATAGAAGATACGGAATTAAAAAGTCTAAATCCGGTTCCAAACTGGTGTATGAAAAGTAAGCTAAAGCTACTTTTTTTCGGTTTTTCTTATGAATCACGTTTCTTTGTATACCGGTAATTGTAATTCAGTCTCGTGTGATTTCAGTAGTGTTTATCTGATGTGTGAATTTAAATTGTCCAGTATGGCAAATTATGACAACAGTGAACTTGTGGATATGTTACTTCTTTTTGTTGAGTGTGTACAGTGAAAACACTTGTCCCATCCTAGTCCCAGAACTTGTATTAATTTGGCTCAACGGGCTAGGGATACAGGTGATTTGCAGGAACATTGTGGAGAACATGTAGGAAAACCCTAATAAGACATTAAGTGCGTTGGTAAGGTAAATGCTGACAACCTTGAACACATTATTTTTGTATTTTAATGACTTCTATATATACACAGTTAAAAGTATCAACTTATAATAACAATAGCATTCGAAATTGTACTGAAAATTCTCAGTTCCTTTGTTTTCCTGTTAATTTAAAATTATTCATGAGTTTTAATTCCCTACACGATTGTATTTGCCTTCAAAAATACTTGGATAACTTGGTCCAATGATCCACACAATCAATTTTAGAGATATAAAGGATTTGGGTGTGATAAATAGATTCCACCGTTTCTTTTCAACCTTATATATTTGCTTCAGTTAATAAAGCATTAAAAATGTTGGGTTTCCTTAGAAGAACCACTTCTAATTTTCAGAATGAGGTGTGTTCCTTAGTTAGACCTTATATTGATTATGCTTCCTCTGTATGGAATCCCTTTTATGTATTGTTGCATTCAAATCTGGTATCGCCCTTGTCAATTTCGGTCACAATTATAACGAATTACACACTTTTGTTCATCTCAAGACCCTCCTGAATAGAAGAAACCAAAGGGATCTTAAAGTTTTTTAAACATAATTAATTAATTGCTGATTGCCCCTACTTGTTATCCCAAATTGGATTTTCTTTACCCTCTAGAGTCTAGAACAACTAGGAATGCTAATACATTCTCCCAACCTTTCTATTGAACAAATTATGGTTCTCACTATTTTATTCCTAAAGTGATAATATCTCCTAATAGACTAAACATAGAATTGATTATCTCTCTAACAGAATTTAGTAAGGAGTTACATATATGTGAGGTTTAGATTTTTCATTTGTTGTTTATTAATATTTATAGATATTTTAAATTAATTTATTATTATTTACTGACTTGTGATATGTATTCTATATTATTGTATTATGTTTAAATGGGCTCTAAAAAAATGCATTTGTTCGTTTTTAGTGGAAGACTACCAGACAGTAGCGAATTACTACAAAAAGAAGAAATGGTGAGACTTAAAAGGTGTATCTATTCTTTACAACGAGATGGTCTACCTCCGGTAACCACCCACAATATTTGCGATGACTGGAACGATCCCGTGTTGAACTCGGTTAGAAGGTGTAACTTGTTTAATACTACACACGATAGAGTAAAAGTAAGTAAAAACCAAACCTATTACACCAAAGATTTAATTTATTATTAGTACAATATGATACTTTGTTTACTGTTTTTTTTTTAGATTGTTTTTCACCCTGAATTCCTTAGCTCAACTAACCCCCTATTTGGATTAGATTATGAAGAATTTGTTCGAGGATGCCATTTAGGAGTGTTTCCAAGTTATTACGAACCTTGGGGTTACACACCCGCTGAGTGTACTGTAATGGGTATTCCAAGTATTACAACCAATCTATCAGGTACCAAATATTGTTATTTATGTTACAATATGTTTAATTTGAATTAACTATTGGTTTTTGATGTCACTTTCGCACTTTGTGCAGAAAAATATTAACTTTTTTAATGATTTGAGGAAACAACCTCTTTTATTTCAACTTTTTATCTTAATTGACGTTTCTATCTTTATCTTTAAATAACATGGCGCTGCGAACAAAGAATTAAAGTAAAAAATAAAAGATGTAATATGATCTTGTTATTTTATCTATTTTTATAGTGTTTTAAGCTCTATGATTTTGGGGAGTGGGCCAGGTTATTAAACAACTCGTATAACTTTGAAAAAGAATGTTGGACGCCACTATATTTAAACTTTCTAAACTTGACAAGCGATCAGTGATGAAAATATAGAAAATCACTAACCATAGTGATATTATAATTAAATAAGGTAGCGACAAATTCTAATTCACAGAGACTTAATTATTCAAATTTAAATGATTTATTGAAAACTTATCTGTGGTATAACAGGTAGCAGGTACAGGGGTTTGGCTTGGATATCACCAACTGATAATTCTTCTTAGGTAAAGTTAAATCTCGTACACTTCTTTGGATGGCTCGAACTAAACCTCTTGAAATACTTGAAACAACCTATGTAGCTGGAACCAAACTTTTAAGTTTCAATATTTCTACACATGCAGCTGGAACGTTCTTCCTAACAATCTTTTTCGATAAACTTCTATAAAACCATCGATATAACTTCTACTGAAACCATCTATATACAGCCAGGCTACAAGGAAAAAGGTAAAAATATAAAGAGTCAGGAAGTATATAGGGAACAGATAATGCTTCTTACTATCAAATGCAAAATTTAATACTATTATTTGAATAGCTTCACAGAGACCAAATTTAATAGGAAAAGAAAAAGTCTTATTTAACACATTTAAAAATAGTAAAGCATAGTATCTCTTTCCTAACAAAATAATAGATAAAATTATATAAAATATTTTATCATGTGCTATTCAATGTTGAGGTTATGTTTCAGATTTGACATTTTAATTAGAATTTCTTGTACAAAATATATAAAGAATGGCGCAAAGTAAAGGGATTGGTCCTATGTGCGTGGTTGGCAATCTAGCAAAGAATTGGAAAATACGGAAGTCAGCCTTCCAAAATTATTTAATAGCATCAGAATTAAACAAAACAAGTGAAGAGACAGTGTGTTCAGCTGCTTCACGATATAGGCGAGAATGGATTCAGAATTTACACTACATTTCAGTTTGCAGAAGACGAAAAACATAAATTGGCTAATTTAATTGAAAAATATGAAGCACATTTTCTTCCCAGAGAAAACATAACTTATGAAAGGTATATATTTTTTTCTTCTCGGAGTTAAAACATAAAGCAATGAAGTGTAAACTAGGTGGTTTACAAGAGAGTCGCAAATTCTGTGTTAACATGTGGAGTAACAATTAACTTCATAAGAGAAAGGCTACTACAGGAAGACAAGGATGACAAATTAAGTCTGCAAGAAGTTATTCAGCTGTGTTTGGTAATAGAATCGTCAAAAATAAGAAGTGAAGACACGCGAAATCAAACTTCGGGCATGGTGATAGAATTAAAGCTATATTATAAATGCCAGTTCCTAAAGATAAACAAAAGGTACAAAGGTTACTTGATATTTTAACATATATCAGCAAATACATCAAAGGTTTTTCACATAACACTGCACCTTTAAGACAACTTAAAAAAAAAGATATTGAATGTTTTTGGCTAGATGAACAAAAAAAAAGGCTTTTGATAAAATTATTAACTTCTAGTCCAGTACTGCAATTTTTTGACATAAATAAAGTATAATCTCTAGATATAATTCACAGTCTGGATTAGAAGTTACAAAATAATTTACCCTGTGCATATGCCTCCAAAGCGTTAACAGATATACAGAAGCATTATGCTCAGATAGAGAAAGAACTACTTGCTATTTGTTTGGTTTAAGTAAATTTTATGAATTTATTTATGGAAAAAAAATTATAGTAGAAACAGATCATCAACCACTAATTGCTATTTTCAAAAAAACAATTAATGTTCAGCGAGACTACAACGAATGTTACTACAGTTACAAAAAGATTTTGAAGTAAAATTTAAAAGAGGTAAAGATTTGATTCTAGCAGATGCTTTATCAAGGCTTACATATTAGACACCTTTAGTGAGTTAGATAAAGAAACTGAAGCTCAAGTTTGTCAAATTAAATGTCAAATAATTAATTTATTAACAACTGAAACTGAAAAAGATCCTGAATTAATGGAATTAAAAAAAAACAATTTTGCAAAGCTGGCCAAAAACTATTAAAAAATTAAGTACTAATTTAAAAATTTATTTATTTATTTATTTATTTATTTATACATATTTATTTATACAAATTATATGATGCGGCGTTAATTTACTGTAATAAATAAAATAAAATAAATTGCATTTTATTTCAAGTTTGAAATTAATGCAAAAATATAATGAAGTAAAATCAAATAAAGATAAAAATTGGCAGAATATTTGACTAGTTTCAAATCACAAAACAGTCAATATGGTTGTTTTATGATTTAAAACTAGTCAAATATTTTTCCAATTTTTTTGCTTTATTTGATTTTCTTCATTACATTTTTGCGCTACTACAAAGTTAAATTTCAAAAAGCCCGCTCGTGGCGGCCATATTGAATTTTAGTACCACTCCAATTTGATAGATGGCAGCACATCGACTCAGAATTTTACCATTGAGTTTCCCATCTATTCAAGTAATCTATGGTCCAAGCCGTCAGTCTTGGTTATGTAATGAATGTGAATAAATCTGCTACAAGTCTCAATATTTATTAATAAATTACAAATACAATTAACTACAAATCATAACAATTTACAGGTCGAAAAAGATGCTAGTGAATTTACGACCAAATTGCCGGTTCATTTTTAACCTGTCAGAAATTCAATAGTGTAAATGACGGTTTATTTTAACTTTATTAAGTGAAAAATACAATTGGCATATATTTATTATCATTTTAACATTTGAAATTACTAACAAAACATCTTAATTTTCAGGTTTACTTTAATTTACTAAAAATAAAAACCCTTTTCACATTTATTGCAATCACAGTTTGCTCTATTATCTTGGCCCTCATTCATCATTACTAGGAATAAAGTGTTGATTTAATTATTTATTTTATTTATAATGTTAAGTATTTTTGTCTATACCCTGTATTATGCGTTTAGTTGGATTTTGACAATTGTACTTCGCCACGTAATACGTGTTATCTCCAGTATTGAACTTAGAAATGCCTCTAATTCTCCCAACCAGTCTTTTATGTTTGATTTCTTCTTTTCTCTGGTTCAGACCGCTTTCCAAACCGAATCCAATAACGACTGTTGCAAATGCGTTTGGCTCCAGAATAATTTTGTCCGATTCAGTTAAGATGTCAAAGTGCGGAACTATGCTGCGATCAAACTGGCCGAATAGATTTACTTCGGTTTCGACAAGTTCGTTCGAACCAGAGAAAAGAAGAAATCAAACATAAAAGACTTGTTGGGAGAATTAGAGGCATTTCTAAGTTCAATACTGGAGATAACACGTGTTACGTGGCGAAGTACAATTGTCAAAATCCAACTAAACGCATAATACAGGGTATAGACAAAAATACTTAACATTATAAATAAAATAAATAATTAAATCAACATAAAGTCTTGGACTATATGTATCTATAACGTGTGGAGGATGGGTTACCCCCGCGTTTAGGCCTCACTAGACCTCCTAAGATGATAGGCACCTCCTAGCTCGTGAGTCAGCCTATAGATTTAATGTACTTGACAACGTCGCCAAAAGATACTTCTCTTATTTCGGCCGGTGTTAGCCGATACTCGCCGAACACAAATCTCCTAATAAATAAGAGCGTCGAGCAATCGTAGAGGATATGCTCGATAGTCTCATCTTCTTGTTCGCACCCTCTACAGAGTGCGGATTCTGACAGCCTTATGATATGGAGATGCTTCCGTACTTGGCAATGACCAGTCATAATGCCTGTGACTAGGCGCAGATTCTGTCTAGTCATAGTCAAGTATTTGTTTGCTGCATTGTTGTCAGGAAAACTTAAAAGTTTCCTGGCAACTCTGCAGTTTCTTGTTTCATCCCATCTTTCCTTGAATTTCACAAGGAAATGTTCTTTAATTGGGTCTGTCACTACCGATTTTGTCAGGCCAATAGAAGGGCCAGATCCAAAAAGTATTTGATTGGCTGCTTTCTTGGCCAGTTAATCAGCAAGACGGTTGCCTTTCGATGTGGCGTGACCTTTAATCCATCTTAAGGTGACCACGTTGTTAATGGATACTTCGGCCAAAATTTCGTGACATTCTAGTACTAACCCTGAATAAATTCGTGGTCTGTTCAGGGTGAGTAGTATTTGTCTGCTATCTGTATATATGAGCATATCCTTCCAGTGATATTGTTTCTGGTGATTGTTTTTGCTGCTATGAGAATTCCCGTGAAATCTGTTTGAACTACACTGGCACTATTGCTTGCAGCCCATTTTGTGTTAAGGTTTAAGGATCTGGAGTATATTCCACATCCTAAGCCTTGTTTTATTTTAGAACCGTCGGTGTTTGTGTGTTTGTTCTGTTACAAGTTTATATGGCATATGGAAGATACATCTCCGTGAGATGGAGTCAATGTTCGCTTGAAGCAGTGGGAGCGTATCAAGCGCCTTCTGCCAAAAGCCACGTCTCGTCTCACCAGATCCTATATCAGGTTCTATTCCAACCGTGCAGAGGCGTGTCATTGTCGTTAGAGCAACCTTCTTAATGTAGATATCAAGGGAAGTGAGACTAAGAATGTCTTCCATGGCTCTGGACGGTGTTGTTTTCATGTCTCCTGTTGTTTTGAGACATGCTGTTCTTTGAATTTGTTCTAGTTTACGGATAGCTGTCAATTTTTAGGTTTTTGGTACCTAGACAACTGCACCGTATGTTAGCATAAGTCTAATGATAGCAGTGTAAGTCCATGCGACGATTCTGGGGGAGAAACCTCAGGCGCGCCCCACGGTTCGGCGGCATTGTTCATAAGCAATGTATGACTTTTTCTAAATGTGAGTTCCATGTTAACTTGCTATCAAAGGTAAGATAAAGGTTCTTCACCTCTTTTACAAATTTTAGTTTTGTGTTTAGGAGTTCTGAAGGTTTTAATTCCATTTTCATCCTTTTGTTTGTGAAAAGGACCATTTCTGTCTTCTTAGGATTGATTGACAGTGAATGGTCCTTGCACCACTGTTCTATAATTTTTAGAGCTACTTGCATTCTTTCGCAGAGTATGTTCTCCAAATTCCCGGTTTGCAGAATGACCAAGTCATCTGCATATGCTATTGTGTAGTGACTGTCATTGTTAAGGCGGCTGATGAGGATGTCTAGGACCATATTCCACAGTAGAGGTGATAGCACCCCTTCTTGTGGACATCCCCTCATAACTAAGCCTCTTATATTCATATCTTCTATACTTAGGTTTACTGCTATTTACTGTGGAACATTCCTGTTGATTAGTGAGTATTATCTTGGGGAAGGTGGTTTTGTCAAAAGCACCTTCTAAGTCTATGAAAACACCCAAGGCAGACTCCTTATTGTCCGGCCAGCAACTAGATGAAGGGTTGAATCAGTGGATCTGCTTGGGATGTATGCATATTGGTTTGGGTGTAGTGGTGTTGTAATCACCGCATCCTTTATGTACCTTTTGCATAGCTTTTCCAATATCTTCATGGAAAACGATGTCAGACTAATTGGTCGGTATGTTTTTGGGACAGTGTAATCCATCCTTCCAGGTTTGGGTATGAATACCACTTTAACCTCTCTCCATTTTTTGGATATTTACCTCAGAGCTAACGAGGATCTGAATATACCCACCAGGTGCGGTGTGAGTTCTTCCAGACCCCACTGAAGTAGGGCTGGATAGATACCGCCAGGTCCTTGCGATTTAAATGGAGAGAAGCTGGATTGCCCATCTAATTTTTTCATCGTCTACAATGTGTTTGGCGTTTTCGGACACTTACTCGGATCAGAAAGATTATGGATCCTATTGTTCGTTTACCTATGGTTACCAACCTAATCTGTGTTCGGAAACTAATAGATTACTGATCCAGCTTTGTGATCGAGATTAGTATTTTGTAAACCATTCTACGAGTAGATTAGTGATAGATCCACTTGCGCAACTCAGGATTTTATAAAGGGATAAAGCAATTTTTTTGTGCTTGGTGTCTGCCAGTAGTAGTTTTGAAGTTTTTTTTTTTTTTACATTCAATTAGTTGTAACTTGTAATCTTTGTGCCCATATCGCGACTTTATTAGTCAGACTACAAATAGATTTAATTAAAATGGTTCTTTAACAAATAAGGTGGGAAAGTCAAAGATTGACAGACGTAGATGAACGAGAACAATAATGCAACTAGTTCGTAAACTGTCGGCACTAAGTTCAGTGATCCTCGTGATCCATTCGGTAAACCCAGTAATGTGGATTTATTATCTATAGTAGGTTTCCGAAAATGCCTAATGTGTGTGGCAGTTTGCCAATCATAGACAGATGGGTTGTATTCTTCCTCACATCTGTGATGACCGAGCCAGGAAAGTGTGTTGACAGCAGAAGCTTGATGCTATCTTTTTGTAAGACGTCCACATCAAGGACTCCATAACTGTAGGCACTAGCGAAGTATTGTCGCGCTAGTGGGCTTTCTCTCTTAGTCTCGGTTTACGTTTTGTGCGTCGAATTATTTCGAAGCTATTTTGGCAATAGTTTTGACCATGATTTTCGATGATAATTTCGGAATTTTCGAGAAAATTTACAGTAATTTTGAGTGAAAACGTTCCAGTATTTCGAGAGTGGTTTACCCTCAATACTAGCGAACACAGAGAATTTTTATTCCTAATCCTGGTCAATTTTAGCCACGTTTATTTTTAATGAAAGATGGTTTTCCTTATTGTCTAACATTCAAATATAAAGATGTTGTTTCCTCAAGTCGTTAGTATTTTTTTGGAAAACTTGTAAAGAATGTCAGTTTACCAAGATTAAAATAATTTAATAACAGTTCCTGAAATATCGCCCTACTCAATTGGACATTCATTATAGTGACGTTTCTATATTTAGGGTTTTGCATGCAGATAAATTTAATGATGTTTTGTGTATTAAGACTATTAATGTTTATATAATAATTTATGTTGATTACACTCAAAATCATTCAGAATTGCTTCGAATTGTTTTTTTCTCTCTCAGGTTTCGGTTGCTTCATGCAAGAACACATCACAGACCCCATGTCCTACGGTATATACATAGTTGATCGTCGTTTCATAGGATTAGACGATTCCGTTAATCAATTAGCTCAGTATATGTATGACTTTGCGCGATTAAGCCGAAGACAGAGGATAATTCAAAGGAACAGAACTGAGAGGCTGAGCGATTTGTTGGACTGGAGAAATCTAGGAGTAGTAAGTCAGATTTTTTTATTTTTTGTTTTTACTAACGTCTTGATTTAAAATAACCCCCAACTCAAAGAGACTAATTTAACCCATTTTACTTTGACAAATAAAGTATGACATGACATTTTTGATACAGTGTTACCACCACTACTTATGAAAGTAGCTACATTTCCACGGGCAGGTTACATATATTTTTATTTTAGCTTCGTTCCTCAAACTTTTGTAGCTCGAAGGACCAAATGTTTGTCATTTGTATTTCAAAAACTTTACGCCAATACGGTTGGGGTATTGAAAGAAAATGTACGTTCCAAATCAGTTTTGTTGAAATGTAACATTTTTTATGGGGTTTTATACAAAAAAGCTTGCTTCTAAATTTTTCAATAACGTTGACGCGATGTTTTTTTAGTATTATCGCCAAGCAAGAATGAAGGCGCTGCACAAAGTATTCCCTGACTATAAGGAAGAAATGGAATTAGGCATGGCGTTTAGATACCCAAGACCTATATCGGAACCACCGTCTCCCACTTCGAGCAAAGTTACTACGCCTGCGGCTTCAGTTCATGGTTCTGATGATGAAGGAGACTCTATAGATTCCGAGGGAGAGGTAATATTTGAACAACGTATTGTTGCTCTTACTTAATTTTTTTTTTATTATGAAGAATGTGTTAATCATCCGTTTTTTCTTTCAGTTGGAAGAGTTGAGAAGAATGAACCATTAGACAAAACTAAAAAAGAATCTTAAATTTAAAATGACCTTGAGTTACAGAACTTTTGTACAATTGAGTATTATTCGTACTTTTTTTGAATATGAGTTTTATTTAATTGTGTATTGTTGGACCTATGACTTTATAATATTTATAAATCTGTTATTATTGATTGTTATATTTTTGCTTTAAAATTTACTTTACAAAATAATATATTAGTATGAATAATACTTGAACAAAATAAACTGCCATAGGAATATTCTCCTGTCCTGATGTCACAAAAATATCTATTTACAGGATGATATGCATGTTAGGAATATATTATTATGTTCGTATATATATAAAAAAAAAGTTATAAAGCATTTTTATTTTTTTAAAACCTATTCCATATTCCATAAACAATAATAACAATTTTTGTGATAAAAAAATACATTTAGAACCTGTTGGTCTTAATTATGTAGATTTTGTAATAATTTGGGGCTTGAAATCGAGTTTTGTAGCTTCGTCAAGAAGGTTTGCGTACAATTCCAACCTTTGAGTCATCTGGAAAAATAAAAATTGTAATTATTGATAGCATTCCTTGAAAAATTCTGGAAAATATTTCTAAAATTTGCTAGAAAATTATCTGTACTTAAACATATACAAAGTGAAATCATAAAACGACGCATCAAGAAAGCACCAAATTATTAACTTTTAATTTACGTAACAAGTATTAAAAGTAATTTTAAAAAACCGACTTTAAAATCGTGCAGATTCCATTACCACATCTTAACCAAATTTATATGGGACCACCCCTGAGGTACCCCCTTTCCAGCAAAAAAGAATCATTTAAATCGGACATTGTGTTAAAGAATTATCGCTGAACATACATAAAAAATATATACAGACGAATTGAGAACCTCCTCCTTTTTGAAGTAGGTTAAAAAGGATATAATAATCTATATTAATTGTATTAACTAAAAAACTACTATGTGGAGTTATATACATCTTCTTAAATTAATCTTATATGTAAAAATGTGGGTTGGGTTCCTAGAAGAGTACCTAGTTCACTATGCAGCCAAATTTATATTTATGGTACAGAATTTTTTGAATAAATAAAGTTTTAGGTTTAATTAAACACCAAATTTTATCAGTAATAACATTTTCTGAAAAAAGTAACATAAAAAGCAGACTTTTTGCGAGCCACTATATATATTTTAGAGGACAATCCATATTATTTTAGAAAAATAAATAAAATTTTTGTATAAACACATAAATGTGATTTACCTTTTAGAAAATTGTATATATTTGTCAAAGTTTACTAATTTTTTTAATAAAAGAATTATTTTTCTTAAATTTTTTAACATGGTACAAAATACCTTAATCCGTTTATAGTTATCGAAATTAGTAAAGCGTTCTTTCTCTTTCCATTTCCTATAAAAACTAATAAACCTTTTAGAAATCGGTATTTGGTGACTTTTCTTCTGTTTTATTGCCTTGAAAATGATATGATTTACATAAAAAACAAAAACTGACTTATTTTTGTGAAATAAAAATATGTTGTTCATTTCACAATTTTCGACTACTCTTTGTTTCCAAAAAAGAAATACGATGTTCTTCTGTAGATATTAACACATTCTTTAATTGGCTTTTTATTTATTTTTTAAATATTTAGTATTTTCATAATTTGAGAAACAGTATTAGCATTGAAACTTCTATACCTGAAAAATTGTGAGTACGCTTTTAATTAATTGTCTGTTTTTTCATCTCACAATGTCTCGATAAGAAGTTATATAGAAAAAGTTAGTATTCAATATCATCCAGACAAAAAACAAAAACATGAGTATTCTTTAACAAAGATATATTTATTTGTATTATAGAAATAATGTTTATGTCAACAAACTTATGTTCGATATTTCTATCAATTTGTAAAGATAACTCTTATATAATGATAATATTAAATTTAAAGGTTTTAAATAAGGACTTGCAGATATCACAGTTCGAAATTCTTTTTATTGGCCATAATACTTTTTTTGGAATGATAGCATTAGTTCCTGTTTTTTAGTTAAGCTCCATAAATTCATATTTTAATCTGAACGCTACTTAAGCGCAGTAAAGTTGCAACAACTAAACAATATAGTGAACTTTTCGAAAATTTCTAAGTTAAAATGAAAATCAATTTATATTTAAAATTAAATAAGTTAACTAACATTTTTGACCCTTATGAAGTTAATAAAGTTATAAATAACGTCGTTACAAAGATTTATGTGTTAATTTTAAATTTCTATTGATGATAGTTACTCATCTACGTATTACAATAACAATACCTACATGACTTGGCTTTGACACAAAACTCTATATAGTAAAACTTCTAATCAAAATCTTGAAACTATTATTTGGGGACTTAAAAGCGTGGTCCACTTTTTGGTGTAGCCCTTTAAAACATTTGGTATAATAATAATAATAATAATTATATATCATCAATTACCACTGCCACTGGTAATATCCTAAATTTAAAATAGTGTATTAAAATATTAAGACATTAATCATATCTTAAATGGATAGCCTACTACCATGTTTTAGAACTAAATAAAATGTAATTCTTAAATTAATAAAAATATTCCAAATAATTTAAGATTCCTTGCGTTATGTTAATAAACATTAAACAAAATTTCTCACGAATTATTTAATATTTTGTCCCGTAATTTTTAATTTTATTTTGTATCTTTTCTCCCCAAAAGCTGTCAATATGAGATATTTTCTCCACTTTTATTCCTCCAGAACTCCAAAATCACAAAATGCAAAAATCCATTTGTGTTATGTGCAGCTAGCCCTGAATATGAAAATACCAATAGTGGTTCACCTTAATGGTATTGTCCTTTTTCCAAAAAGTTATTTCTCTACTGCTTATTTCTTCTTCCACAGTCAGCACTTCAGCTCCATATATGGACATTTTAACTCCATCATAAAGTTTTGTTTTTTTTTTTAATTCCATCCAGACTGGCAGCAACATAATCAAATTCGAATTCAATAAAATGTCCACATTTAAAAACTTTTAGTTGCAAATAAATTTTTAAATCTTATTTTGCTCTGAATCTGAAAGGGTGCGACAGATCAAAGCAAAAAGCAAAAAAAAATATTTACATTACTTTAATGGATTGAAGAGATATTAACATGCTGGAATTAATAATTATTGTTGATTCGAAGAGGTATTCATTAAACAAAAACATATTTATAATTCACATCTCAGTGTATACCTTCCAATTTCGTATATATATTTTTTTAATAAATAAATGATAAGATTAATTTAATATAATTGAGCGAAATTACTGTATGTAAAAAATAACAACATGAATTCAAATCACTTACGTACTGTTTATCACTAAATAGTAGAAAATGTTATATATTTTGTTGGTATCACCCTCTAGACGAAAAAGCTTTTGTTTTTATTGTAAAAACAAATAAATGCTCCTGTAGGCAAAAATGAAATATATTGTTATCTTCTAGCATTTTTTAACATTTCTCTTCTTAGATTTTTTCAAAAGAAACTGATTCATATTTTTAAAGTAAATTCAGAGAGGTATTGGCTAAGCCTTTATCTGTACTTACATAAAATTTCTTTTAGTAAAATTAAAAAATATTCCGTAAAATTGGTGTACTATGAAACCCTTGCATATAATATATATGCCAATCTTAGTATTACAGAAATAAATTACGTAAAAAATAAGGTGTACAAATACGTAAAATGTATTCATCCCTCGTAAACCATCAGTAAAATATATTATAAATTGTTTTCATTCACAAATATTAATTTCCTAAAAATTTAACAGAGGCGCCATTTTCCAGACGAAAAATCTTGCAATGTAAGGGTTTCGTAGTACCCCACTTTTAAAGTTTATTTTTGACTATTTTTAAAATAAAAAAATATGTACGTGTAGGTAAAGGTTAAATCTATGCTCCTCTGGAACCACTTTTTTAAAATTCAATTTAGTTTTTTCTAAAAAAAAATGAGAAAAAGGACATAAGAAGTGGAGTTTTGTATTTTTTTTTTTTTTTTTTTTTTTTAGAAAACAGTTTCAAATTTTAAAAAAGTGTTTCCAGAGGAGCATAGATTTATCCTTTACCTACACGTACATATTTTTTTGTTGCAAAATAAGTCAAAAATAAACTTTAAAAGTGGGGTACTACGAAACCCTTGCAAGCTCCGCTCTACAGCCAAGTAAATACTCCTCTTAATAGAAACCGATAATTTTTCAACCAACCATGCTGTGCATTTGATGGTTCCTATATAATTGTTTTAGTTGTCAAAATCAGTATGTATTAAATTTTCATAGATAGCTAAACTTCGATAATTATATTACCAAATTGTCTGATATCATCGACTCCTCCACACATCGGAGATAGCAGAAAATGCAGTACAAAATATTTTGCCCCAAAAATCTATCATAATACTAATACCCGAGGTAATACCATTAATTACAATTTT
This sequence comes from Psylliodes chrysocephalus, assembly GCA_927349885.1. Lineage (NCBI taxonomy): Eukaryota > Metazoa > Arthropoda > Insecta > Coleoptera > Chrysomelidae > Psylliodes > Psylliodes chrysocephalus. Next base: position 7,080,719 of record OV651815.1, read on the forward strand.
GTGAATTTTTTTATAGAAATCCGAGTAATTACTGTTATTGTGTTCAATATAAATATAATATTTATAGTTCTTGATTATTTATCGGGTGTAGAAAAAATAGCGTATGCAACTCTCATGTAATGGTTATTAATACACTTAAAAACCAAAACAGTAATTTTATGTAACGACCTAATATTTTTTAAATAGTTTTTGTTGTGTAGTGGGAAATTTAGAAAAGTGAACTTTGCTACAATTGATATTAGACGCCTGATTTCATCCTGCTAATCCTACTAATGTATAAATTCGAAATTTTTGATTTTTTTTTAATTAGTTGAATGGCTGTGGTAGGAACCAATTAGCCAGACTTTTGTTCTGTTCCACGAATACTCAATATTGTTTCAAATCTACAAATAAACAAATATTTGTTAGTATCTCTATTGTTAGTATGTGGGTCTGTGTGCTTATATAAAATTTTTTTTTTATTTTTTTTTTATATTAAATTATTTGTTTTTATTATATATTTATATATTTTTTTTATTTTTTTTTAATATATTTTTTTTATTTTTTTCAATGCACGTACAATTTTTGTGATAATCGCAAGGTTGCTTACAAACTGTCGTTAGTATTATTTACAATTTTATATTACATCTTTTGATGTGTTGGTAAGTACAAAATAATATAGGGACCGTGCGTCATGACTTTAACGCCAACTGGTGACAAAAATGTGCACTTGTTGGGGGAGATTTATTAATATTTTATATGGCATTTATTGTTTAATAATTATTAATTAAATAAAGTCGAATTATTTTCGTAATATCATTATCGAAAAAACTTGTTGCATCCGTGGATGTACGAACACATTACTTTGGAAACTGGATTTCATTCAATAGTAAAGAAATGTTATAAATTTCCACAGCAGAATTATTAGTGGCTCACACCCAATGATATACATAATTACATAGATTGCTTATCCATATGTAAATCAGACGACGAAAAACGTATTTCACTAGGCAGTTTTTTTTATCTAGCTTGTATCAATTTTGAGCACTTAGTTGTAAAGAAATCATTTACAGAACCGGTTTAGAAATTAGAATCTTTAGTGTTTTCTTGTCATTAAGATTTTTACATATTTAAATGAACATTTTATGTAAAGATACTTTTACAGATAATTTTTTTTTAATTTGGTGTCATCGACGTCAACTACTACGGCCATTAGCCTCGTGTTTTGTTACTGTTTCCCAGCGCCACTTTAGGAACAGCACTGTTAATTATTAGAACCCAACAGTGAATGGTCGAGTGGGGAATCCTACCAAGGCATCAGAATTAATTTTAAATAATTAAATTAAATGAAAAAATCCCGGCCAACGGTGGGATTCGATCCTGAGACCTTCCGATCTCAAAGTCATGACTCTAACCACTGAGCCCACCCACCCCCCTTTACAGATAATTAATGGTTTATTCTGTTGATTAAAACTAATGTAGAATGTTACTATGAACTAAGTATGTCCAATTTGACAAAAATATCATAGCCCTCTTTACAATTTATTAACTATTTCTCATTTATTACTAAAATAAACAAATTATAAATAATACATTGCAAGTACTGTCAAAAAGAGATTGCAACAAACTTTAAAATATTAAAAATCCAGTGATTTTTGTAAATTTTTTTAGTGACATTACTATTAAACATTATTCAGAATAATAGATGTGTCCAATTACAACTCTTACCAAAGTTGTTTATATCTCATATCAAAGTTGTTTACATTTCCTTTTCAAGATTGTATTACATATTGCAATTATGTATTTTATGTACCTAGTGTTATTTCTGAAATGAGAGTAGTCTAAAATTATTTATATCCATCTGTTTTAAAAATTGTTTAGATCTCTTAATATTATTTAACTACATAGAAACTCAACTTTCCAAATAAATAATAACGTGTCTTGAAGTAAAACTTTAATTATTTTCTTTTTCTAAAGATTAAAATGCTGAAATTTTATATTAAAACACATTTGGGCTAGAACGTCTATTTAGTGAGCACTAGGAAAGGCACATTGCAACCCGCTTTTCGTAATTTTTTATAGATGGGTGCGCAATCTATAATATGTATATCATTGGGCGTCTCATAAACGTCAGTGGATGAATGAATGACATTTCGACTAACATAAAGCTAAAAAGAATTAGTGATGGGAAGAATCGAGTACTGAGGGTTCGAATACTTCACGGAATCGGGTATTTTATTGAATACCGAGTACTGAGTACTTGCATCAACCGAGTATAACGACGATCACCGACACCGATCCAATTATCAGCGATTCCAGCGTCTCGAACCCGACCCCATATTTTAATTCCGTTTCAGTCAGCACGTCAGCGGTGAGCAGCGATACAAGACGGATCGCGATTCGCAGCAGTATCGTCTAATACTCTAATATTTAAAAATCGGAATCGATTCCGATTCAGACGCTGGTCGTCAGTATTCGAATACTACCGATTCCTTTAGGTATCGGGTATTATCCGATTCCTGTACTCGAGTACTCCCATCACTAAAAAGAATTTAGAAACACTTGTTTAAGGTACAACTTTACAATTTATTGTCACTAAGGGCCATTCGCACCGCTTTTACTTAGCATCTAAGTGACACTTAAGGAGGCATAACCGTTTGCACCGTAATTAAAGTTTTACTTATCAAGGCGTAAAGAATCACTTTACTAAGCCCAGAAATTTTTCAGCTTAAACCATTACTTAACCTTAAAATGTTTAATTTTTATAATTTTAAACTATTTTGACTGTCATTGTGACATTGATTTATAAGCACTGGTTATACAAATCAGTCTATTATAAGTACTAATACGCCTTTGTAAAATTGCAATACATAATATGGAAATAATGGAAGATGATGAGGCTTTAAAAATACTTGATCTCATTAATAATGAATACCACGCAAAGTATAAAATAAATATATACAAGAAACGATTACTTTTATACTGCGATTTAGGTTGGCCGAAGAAACTTCTTAATTTCCTTGATGAAATTGAAGCAAATTTATAGTATCCTTACAATAAATATGTAGCTTTCAAATTCAAATATTTTTATAGACAGTACAATTATAACCATTTTTATAGTGTTTTTTCTGCGAATATTTTTTTTAAATTAGCATTAAACTGTTGGTAGTATTGACTACCTCATCCTCATCTTTCAACGTTAGTATGATTTCTATAATTTTTTTTATATTAACTAATTGAATTAATACATATTTTACTAGCATTATGGCTGTACTTCGTGCTCTATTTTATTCTGGATTCATCTAATTTTTTAAATAGCCCTCTGACACAGAAGAGAGTTGTTCTCTCTTCTGCGCCTATGTGACAATCATAACATTCAAAATAAAATTCAAATTTGACATCATTTCTTCTTTTTCTAGAAAAATCTTGACGTTGCCAAATCAATCTGACAATTAATTGTTGCTTTTTAATCGGCTGGTGCGAATTAAACTACGATAAGTAATACTTAAATAATAAGTTTCACTTTACTGAGGGGAAATTTATTCTGAAGCGCATCGCTTCAATGGCCGTTAGCCATTTAAATCTTTTTGCTTAAAATGTATATACATGTCCAGATTTTAATAATGTTTTACATTTTATATCATTTTGACCATGTACTCGATTTTTTGGTACGGGCCGGTATCTATATTTAACTATATTTAATATTTTAAAAAATATCGTTTATTATTTACTTGCAATGTTTACCCCATTTAATTCTAAAATTAAACACTAGAGAGGGCTAACTTCGGCAGTAGTGCTGCCTCTATATTTCACGCACGGTCCCTATACTAGTATTGTTAGTAAATCTAATACAATTAAAATTAAATGGTAAAATTTGCCCATTTTTTGTTAGATCATTATAAAAGGTATTTAGGCTCTGCCAGTTTAGTGGACATTCCAGTAACGTATGTTCCAAATTTCCGTATTCTCCACATAAACAGTATGGATTTTCAGCAATGCAATATTTATAGGATGGAGTTAATGCATGATCTGATATTGCTCTGTTTGTAGTTATTACAAAGTGCCTGTCACGGAATGAAACCATCTTAATCTTGGAATTTGTTTGTGATAATTTTTAAAGTTTAAACCAGTTAATGTGTTTTCATATTTTTCCTGCCAATCAGTTATAATTTTTTCTTTAAATAATGGTTTTAATTCTGAATATGGGATACAGTTTGCAGATAATACATCTCCAGACAAATGGGATGATTTAGCTAAGTTATCTGCTATTTCGTTGCCTTTTATTCCTGCATGTCCTTTAATCCGAACCACAATTGTTTTATTTTGCTTTGTTATTTCAAATTTTTCTTTCAGTATATCTAGTTCTAGATGCGAGATTTGCGTGGATGTATTTAAATTTGCTAGACGGTCGACAGAACTTTTACTATCTGTGAAGATGATAAATGTATTATGCCGTATATACCTCATTGCTTGCAAGATTGCATATAGTTCTAACGTGTATATTAAAGCTTCTTTAGGAAAATTATATTCTTGGTGATGCTTTGTTTTAGAATCATAATAAGCACAACCTACGTTATTACTCACCTTAGACCCATCTGTAAAAATGTGGTCATATTCTGGCCACACTCTATTAGTTGTTTTGTTAATTAAAATCATCGTTACGATTAATATTCTTGGTATATATTTTATTTGAAAATAATATATTAAGAGCTTCTGTGTAATATGGGATGGTTTTGTTTGTGTATATTATGTTTGAATATGTAGATATAGGAGCCTTTTTAACTTGCCAGAATAGATGAGTGAGTACAAGTATGGAAAGATTATGGACGGAAGAAATGTAATGTGCTTATTTGGAAATGGCCCTTGACATAAACATATTGCTCATAAATTGTACCGTCTATATTCTAGAGTTAATTGAATTCTCGGACTTTCTTATAACTTGTTGTATACAATCTTTCCATAGCAATTTTCGATCGAAATATAGGCCTAGATATTTTACAGTATTTTTAATTGTGAAATTATAAGGCCCTAATTCCATTTGTCCTTGACGAATATTTCTGTTTCTTGAAAATATGCAGACTTCTGATTTTTGTTCCGAGAGTGTGAGATTATTTGCATTTAGCCAATTGTGGACATTAAGTAAGGTGGAGTTAAGATTTTCTTTAGATTTAGGAATAGTTTTATCACTGGAGTAAAGAACTATATCATCGGCAAATTGGATAATTTTTGTATTGTAGCTATATCCATTATATACAATATATATATATATATATATATATATATATATATATATATATATATATATATATATATATATATATATATATATATATATATATAGCAATGGGCTTAATATACTCCCTTGTGGGAGTCCGAGATGTGTGTAACGAGGAGTTGAGAGTACTTGATTTGTGTTGGAATGCCAATGGAAATCAGCTTTAAGAATAAAGTTTCAAGATTAACATTGTCAAAGGTTGAGCAGCTTATATCTACAAATGATGCTGTGGTAGTTGATTTTTGAGTAAATCCTATTAATACGTCAGCTACTGATGATGTTAAAGCTTCTAAGGTAGATTTAGATTTCCTAAACCCATATTGTGACTCCGGTAAAATATTTTCTCTCTCTAGCCAATTTTTAATAAGTCTTTCAAATGTTTTGAACATGCATGATGCTAAGGAAATTGGTCGATAAGAGTTTGGATTATCTGGTTTTTTTACTTGGTTTTAATATAGGTAAAACGATATACTTTCCAAGTTTCTGGTATTGCGCATGGCCCATCCAAACAGAGTTATATATCTATAGAAGAGATATTTTTTGGTCTTTTGGTAGATTCGATATCATTCAATAAGAGGTATTGTCTTTTCCAGGCGAAGTATTGTTATTTTGGTTTAGTGCTCGCTCGAATTCCCACATTTCAAAGGGTTTTAATAAGTTTAAATTATTTCTGGGAACGCTAGTCATCAGGTCTTGACAGAGGCAAAGTTTGGATGGATGGATGTATGTGTGTTGCTCAATCACGTCAGAACGACTGAACGGATCTGGATGAAATTTGGCACAAAGATAGGTTATAGTCTGGAATAACACATTTGTTACTTTTTATCCCGAAAAATGTACGGTTCCCATGTGATAGATTTGTTTTTCACAGAGCAAGGTAACAGCATGATTTTTTGCATAGTGAAATTGGAATTGTAGCTACTCATCATAAAAAAATGACGTATATCAGGGTTTTTGGATTTTTACATTTTAAGGGGGGAAATGGGGGTGAAAATTTGTATGGAAGCATATATTTTTTTAAAAGTAAGAATTTGAAAATTGGAATTGTAGCTACTCATCATAAATAAATAATGACGTATTTTGGGGTTTTGATTTTTACATTTTAAGGGGGAAAAAGGGGTGAATATTTGTATGGGAGTATTAGATTTTTTAAAGGTGGGTACTTGAAAAGGAATTGTAGCTAAATAAATAATAACGTATTTTAGGGTTTTTGGATTTTTACATTTTAAGGGGGGAAAATGGGGGGTGAACATTATGTTATGTTGAGAATGGGGTGTTAATACACTGCGACCTAAAAGATCTATTGTACCCCCTTCTGTCGCCACTGCACTAAGGAAATGTCTCAATGCCTATAGCGACCCTTCCAATCCTATTTTCTTTAGGAAGTGTAGGATTTAAAGTGGCTTCAAGTTAGGTAAATCTCCCTTTTCTATTTGATATCCTCCTAGATATAGTGCCCTTGAAATCTGTATTGCTACACATTCAGTTAGGACGTGAATGGAGGTTTCGTCCTCCACCTCACAGAATCTGCACTCACTATCCTCTACTACTGTTAGTTTACTTAGGTGTCCTTTTAGTCGGCAATGCCCGGTAAGGGGGTGAACGTTTCCATGAGAGTATAAGTTTTTTAAAGGTTTTTGAAAATTGGAATTGTAACTACGCATACATAAATAAAGACCTGTTTCAGGGTTTTCGATTTTCTGATGAAATAAAAACAAATATAAATAAAAATCAATTAAAACAAATAAAAATAAATTTAAATAAACATAAATAAAAATAAATAATATTAAAAATAATTAAAAACAAATAAGTGGAACTTCTTACACCCTTGTATGAAAATTATGAGAATTGAAATGATAAAAACGACATATGACGACGTCCTGACATCACGACAGCCTAAGGGAGGATTGCTTTTCTCACGGATAGTTTTATGTGACCTGTTAGAAAATGAGTTTTGCTTGCAATCTGGTGATATTAGCAGATGAGATCCGTACCAGAAATATGGTATACAAAGAGATTCTTAATTAGATTAATATACGTAATATTAGAATACTTTACTCAACTTTAATTTATAATACTATAACATACGAGGTAAGCGCCAATAATTCCCGGCCTGACATAGTTGCAGATATTTTATCAGGATAAAAGTTTAACATTTTATAACTACAAACCTTCGTAGGCTGTGGTAACAAAATAAGCGACTTACGTCAAATAGTTTTTAATTGTCATCATTTTGAACTAAAGTATCTCCCAAAAAGTCTCAGGTGACGAAAATTGAGTACCTACAGAGCGGTTATTAAATTTTTAACAAAAGAAGGGCTTACACCTAAAATTATTAAAGAAAGACTCGATGGCATATATGGCTAAAGTTCCCCTTCCTATTCGGTAGTAAAGGAATGGGCAAAACGTTTTCGGATGGGCCAGGAATCCCCTGAAGATGACGAAAGACCTGGACGGCCAGTGGAAGTGATATCGGAGGACAAAGTGGCCCTTGTGGAAAACCTGGTGCTAAGTGACCGACGTTTGAAGGTCAAGGAAATGGCAGAAATGACCAAGCTTTCTGATACCACTGTTCGCAGAATCCTCCATGATCATTTGGGTATGCATAAGGTTAGTGCAAGATGGTTGCCCAAACACCTTTCGGCGATTCAGAAGCAACGTCGTGTCGAGTGTGCTCGATCGTTTTTGGAACTGTGTGGAGATGATTCGAACCCCGTGTTGAAAACAATAGTCACTGGAGATGAAACTATGGTTCTTTATTATGATCCTCTGTTGAAAAGGGAATCAATGGAGTGGCGCCGTAAGGGTGAAGCCCCCCTACGAAAATTTAGAGTCTGCCAATCAACGAAAAAGGTGATGACTACGATCTTTTGGGATTGTGAAGGAATCCTTCTGATTGATTTTAAAGAGACAAATACCGCCGTTAATGGCACATATTATGCCGCATTACTTCATAAGTTGCGGGAATCTATTCGGGAAAAACGTCGAGGAAAATTAACCAGAGGCGTGCGGTTGTTGCACGACAATGCGCCCGTTCTTACTGCTGGCGTTACACAAGCTGCCATCCTAGATTGCGGGTTTCAAAATATAGATCACCCTCCTTATAGTCCAGATATGGCTCCCAGCGATTATTATTTGTTTAGTTATTTGAAAAAGGACCTTCGCGGGCGACGTTTTCGGGACGATTTTGAGTTACAAGAAGCTGTTTTGGCGCATTTTGAGGATAAACCGAAAGAATATTTTTTTAAAGGGATTGAATTGTTAATTAAACGTTGTAAGAAGTGCATTGAGGTTAAGGGAGATTACATTGAAAAATAATAAAAACTTGTTGTTGTACTTTGCCTCTTCATTGTCAGGCCGGGAATTATTGGCGCTTACCTCGTACATACCATGAACCCTAATAAACATAGTTTTTTTTTTTTTTTTTGAAAGTCGTTCATTTTTTTTATACACGACTAAACGCGTACAAAGCCGCGGGCAACAGCTAGTTATTTATATAGATATAGACTACAATATATTATTATTATTATTAGAGAAGTTCTTTACTGATGTAACAATGTTTTTTAATGGTTGCAAAAATGTTTTTAAAACTATTCTTTAATAGCGATCGACAATACTAGAGAGAGACTATTAAAAAGCACCACCATGTGTTCAGAATAGATTTACTTTAACATTGTTATCGATTTTGATTATTCAATGAACAATAATTGTACTAATTTGTGAAATATTAAGTAATCTAGACATTTTTGTAAGGCCTTTCTCAGAGACGAAGGATTAGAAAAAGTATACTTACTTGAAAATTCCAAACATCTTTCACTTGTCTACAAAGGTTAAGATCCAATTCAGCAATAAGTAAACCATTTTTTGTTCTTGACAATCCCTACAAATTGACCAACTTAGGATATAAATTACTGTACGACCATTGGCGGCGGAAAGTGGTCTGGGCTGAACTCCCTTATTGTACTAAGGTAAACCCGATCAGAGTATAGTTCTTCCATTATCAATTGCAGAACATAAAAACGCGTTCGGAACCTTTACCGACAATGGGCCCGTTCACTTTCATTTTTGAATGTGAATTAATTATATATTTATAAAGATATTAAACTCTTTTGTCTGGTGGTACTTTTCCCGTTAAGATATTTTTGCTAGAAGTAAGGGAATTCTCATAAAATTCTTTCAGTGACTCATTGCGTCAGAAAATCCCTAATTCCGTTCACGTCTCGTATCGGTTATGCTTAAAGACGGCGGGGTTGTCGGAAGTATCCCTAATATAACATTTCTGCATTTATATATGTAATTTAAATAGTAAAATTCCATTATTTTTCTAAAAATCATGAACTTATATTTTCAGATTTAAAGCTGGGAGCTTATTTTTTACTTTTTAATTAAAACAATTATTATTACTCAGGCTGAAAATTAACCAGACCATAATCAAAAAGTTGAAATTTGATTTGCAATATTTATCTGGTAAACGTGGCAACGTTGCATTTATTTCTAGAAGTGTGTGAAGACAACACTATTTAGAAGTACTTACAACGTTGTCACGTTTACCAGATACATTTTCTCAAATAAAATTTCGATCTGGTAATATTCAGCTTGAGTAATACTAATTGTTTTTATTAAAATTTAAAAAAGGTAGGGCTTCCAGCTTTATCTGAAAATATAAACACATTATTTTTAAAAAATAATATATTTTTATCATGTAAATTTCTTTAATAAATGCAGAAGAGGAATGGTGGTGCAATGATACATCCGACAACCGCGCCCTTTTAACTATTAACCGATACGAGACCTGAAGGGAATTAGGGGTTTTCTGACGCAATGAGTCACTGAAAGAATTTTATGGGAATTCCCTTACTTCTAGCAAAAATATCTTAACGGGAGAAGTACCACCAGACAAAAGAGTTTAATATCTTTATAAATATATAAATAATTCACATTCAAAAATAAAAGTGAACGGGCCCATTTTGTTTGATCTGCCATAGCCGTAGATACCTACCTCATTTTTTAAATTTATTTTATAAATACTTTTAATATATATCATATGCAAGAAAGTATTCGTTAAAAGGAAATCGAATCATTATAAATTGGACGTTATTATACGCCTTGATTTACACAGATGTACTTAATTGTAGTCTTACTTGGACTTAAAAAAAATCATTATAGCTCGTTAACTTGCTACATCTGAATATTAAATTATAAAACGTAAAAAAGCGAGTAAAGTGTACCTGCCTGTAAGGGCGTTTGGTTTAAACAGGGTACTAGACGTGAACTGAGCCCTTTTTGTACCCGATTCGTTTTTTTTCTGGAAAACGAAATTTCAAAGCAAAAACCACAAAGGAAAATAAATTCTTTGCAAATAAAACAAGAGAAAAAAAAAACAATTCAATTCTAAAGTATCTTTATAAATAATCATGGCAGTCTGAATCCTCTGAACTAGAGTCATTATTTGGTTGAATTATGATGGGTTGTAAAGAGGGTAATACTACATACTCATCTTCTTCTTTAATAACATGTTCGACACAGTTTTTCCAAAGCTCTTGGCGGTCTGCTGCTAGAACTTTCTTTACGAGTTCTACAACCTCTTTACTCAGTTTTGGAGACTGATTACATTTTCGTAATTCTGATTTTACGTTTGCCCATATTAACTCTATAGGGTTAAATATACAATAGTAAGGAGGTAGTCTGAGAAGAGTATGACCCTGTTCTTTGCACAGCTTGTCAATATAATAAATTTTTTCCAGCTTCATGCCTTTAATAACAGTAAGCAATTCTTTGTTTGTTGTGCCTTTTTTACGAACACTGGCAGAAAAAGGAATATTTTTTTCAGACATAAACGCTAAAATTTGAGCTTTGTTACTGCTACTATTTGGTATTTTAAGGAGTTGCCGCGAGTGGTAGGATGCGTTGTCCATAACGATTACTGACTGTGGTGGAATGTTAGGTAAAAGCTGTTCATTAAAACATTTTTCAAATAATTCTGCTGTCATATCTTCATGATAATCAGCTGCACAGTTTTTAATTTGTTTAGCAGATAATAATAAAGCATTAGGCACGAAACCGTCTTTGCTTCCAGCGTGTACTATTATAATACGTTTCCCTTTAGAATATGGCCCATTCAAACAGCAATTTTTACTACTGTCAACCCAACCGAAATTTACTACATCGTGACTGTCAAACCATGTTTCATCTAGATAAATTATGTGTCTATTAGAACTTCTGTACTCTTTTATCTGGCGCAAATAATCTTGTCGCCATTGAACTATCCTTGACGATTCGGTGATTGCAATCCGTTTATTCATTTATTTGTATTTAAAACCACATGCTGACAAAACTTGACTCAATGTTTCCAAACTGGTATAAGTGTATCCTGGAAAATCTGCTACCTTTTGCTGTATTACTTTCAATGTTAGAACCCTGTTCTCCTTATATAAACTAAATTGTCCTTCGTATAAAATCTTGGGTAGCTCTGTCAAGTGATTTCAGTTTTTCTTTACTTGTTTTTCGGTTTTGTGAATGATCCACAGCAACCCCTTTTGTGACTACCCCATAAATGGAAAATTTATTTACTTTAGTTAATTCAGCAATTCTTATTATGATCGCATTATCAGACTGCTGAATATTTTCCTTTTTTAAACATTCGAATATATTTAAAATAACTTGTATATCTAAATCCTTATTGTTAAAGTCATACCTGTATTTAATCTCACTACACTGTGCAATTTCATTTTCTTCATTCGCCCACGGTCTAAAGAACGCCATATTTATATTTATTAAAAGAAATTTAAATTAAACCAACCACACATACAAAACACACCGCACGACAGTACTCCACTGATATCGCAGACTGTCTTCCAGGAATATTTTCGAACACACCTGCCCTCCGTAAAACTTCGGCCAATACAGTGCATTTAAGTTTACGATTCGATGTTTTCATTGGTAAACAACGGAGATGATGAATTTTGACACATATATATCAAGTACACGTGGACTGACCGTTCGTTTAATATTTACCGCATTGTATAAGGGGAATAAACATTATTTTTCGTTTCTAAATTTGGCATGAGTCCGTGCGTATATATTAAATATTGATGATTCCCCACATAACTGTGTTCTGCAATTGATAATGGAAGGACTATATCAGTATTTAAGTACATTGTACTCTAGCAAGATTCAAGCCCCCTTACCAAGAATATTTATTCCGACGCCAATGAGTACGACAGATATAGCCGGTTTTTCAAGGCATTCACTTGGATTTTAATACATTTTATGTAAGTTCCGTAAAATTATATATTCTGATTTGAAATTTACCCAGGAAGAAGCAGATGGCGATAAATCTTTTGAATTTCTTAAAGTACAAGAACAAGTAGCTGCTTTGGCAGGTAGGGCAAATACTTTTCTACAATAATTACTTTATATAATTGTTTACTTAATAATAACACAATTTGATATAAAAAAATTTTAATTGCCCAACACATTTAAACGAAATAATTATTTTACTAATTATGTCTAACCTTAAGAGCAAACCGGGGGGCTTAGTCTCTAACAAGCGTTTTTGAAAGCACTCAGCACGTCTCTCTAGAAACGCGTCAAACAACTAAAAAAGTATAAAGCACAAACGTTTTGGTATTCTCTACTTGCTGTGCTGTTCATATTTGAAAAACGTAAAGCGCTTTCAAAAAAGTTACACATTCGAAGGGCGTTTTGCTGTTCGCACTTCATGTTTTGACCTTTAACATTTAAGGCTAAGCTTTGCGGACGTAGATAGGTCAAACAATAAAATACCTATGAACCTAAATATGACTTGAATATTAAAATAGCGGCAAATTTATTTATGCTGTTTATTATGTTTCTGATTGGTTATCGAACTTTGTTGAGAAGTCCGCTTGGCGCCTTCGTTTGCTATGCGTTTTCAGCTAAAAGTTAGAGAATAACCCCCCCGGATTTCTCGCGAAAGCAAAAATTTTTTTTAAGGATTTTCTAAAATAAAATTGTATTTATATGCGCGCCACTGGAAATACTTCATGATATTATGTGTCTTGACAATATTAAGATCTTTAAATTTGTGCAACGATAAGGCAGTACTCTACAGAGACGTTTAAGAAAAAAGGTGGGAAATCGACCCATTTAAAAACTACTAGATGTACACCCACAATAAGTATATGTACATATAATAGTAATAATAATACTTTCCCTAATTCACCCCCTTACGAGTGAATTGTAACCCAAATGCTGAGTTTGTCCGGGAAAAGGAACGGCTATTATTATTATTTGCCGTGGCGTTCCGGGGTGACTTTAACATGATTGATGGTGCCATCGGGTACGGTGGTAAGCGGTCTAACGCGCTTATATTCATTTATAAGCAAGTTCGGTATAGGATTTGATGTGTGCCGTATTAATAGAAATTCAATTTCTGTTGATATGACATGCAGATTAAAAAAATTCGCCATACATTACCGTCTCGATGATGGTGGGTGAGGTTTTCCGGGTTTTCCTCACCTGTAAGTCAAATGGCACCATCAATCATCTTTAAGTCGCCCCGGAGCGCCACGGCAAATAATAATAATAGCCGTTCCTTTCCCCGCACAAGCTCAGCTTTTGGGGTTAAAATTCACTCGTAAGGGGGTGAATTAGGGAGAGTATTATTATTATTATTTGACTTACATGTGAGGAAACCCCGACCCACCACCATTGAAAACGGTAACGCATGGCGATTTTTATAATCTGGATGTCATATATCAGAAATTAAATTTCTGCTAATACGACATCTATCAAATACTACAGAGAACCTTGCAAATAAATTCACATGGTCTTCTGTAGGATTCAAAACCGGTGTCTCTTATACTTCAAAATTGACTCGCAAATGAATCCGGCGCCGTAGACAACTACGCTACCGTAGTCGGTATTCATCTATTGTGTATCTATTTTACTATTTCAATTTTCATTGTTTTACGTAATCAGAACTAAATAATATTAATAAATTTTGACAACGTGACATCATAAATCGTTCTTTGCGTCGTATTTCAAGTTTTCGCATGTCGCCTCTTTTGCTATTCCTGTCAATCTAAATGTTTAAATATCAAAAACACGATTAATCAAACTTACTGGACTCCTGGAACCATCTGGAGCTGTAACGTAACTGGATCCATAAAAATGACCAAAATCTTTATGAGCCGGCAACCCGTTTCCTGAAGTAAATTCATTTTTGAAAACCTCAGTTCCCACTCTGTTTATAGAGCAGGTGTAATAAGAATTAGCTATGGCCGCGTTTCTAGCTTCTATACCCCATAGCGGCTCGCTTAGAGCACCAACCTGTGAAATAAGTAGTCTTTAAAATGCTTGAAAGATTTGCTAAAAAAAATCGCATGGGGATAAGGGATGATATGATTCAATTTGATGTTAAATTGATATACTTTTATTCTTCTGATTACAACTTACTGTGGCGGATGGATTAAATACAATTTCTGCCCCGTTTAAAGCAAAACCCAACCAATTCAAGGGATGGTGTCGACCATAACAAATGTTTATTGCGATTTTGCCAAATTCTGTCTGAAAAAACGGTATTCTTTATTAAACTCATAAAGCATACAGAATCAGCTCGGATAGAGAAGAATATGTATGTCACGATGCGCTGACGAGTTATTTGCGTTGTTACCATGGTAATGTGTCGATTCGCTAAATTACAGTGGCGCGAATTGTTGGAAATCAGTACGTGACTCAAGTAGACAGTACATATTTTTTTTTTCACTGATTTATCTCAAGCAGCCATGACAGATGAACGGGGTTGTCCTCTCTATCCGGGCAGTCTCTACTTCTGTATAAATCGATGTTAAATTACTTTAAAAACGGGATGTCCAGTATTTCCTTCAAAATAATAAGTAGATTCATTGAAATCTCCAACCCTAGGAATGTGATTTTTTCTGTGTTTTCCTAAATAATCTCCATGATTATCTATTACTACAGCCGTGTTCCACAAAATATCTCCATGCTCGACATCTCTTTCCAAAATCGGCGAAATTATAACCATGTTGTATTTTCTTGCCAACTAAAAAAAATGTTCAATAAATTTTTCGATTGCACAGGTTACAATTATAAAAGTGTCATATTCTAGAGAAGCTCTAAGATGTGACTAGAAAATAAAATCGGGTTATAAAATCGTTTATTGCTCATTTGCAGATTGTATAGTGTAACTTTATTTTATATTGGAAACAATTTGGGTTACTTCTTGATCACTTACTTGCTTTAAAAATTGAGTACTAGCACCATTTTCGGCTTCCTCGGCGTATTCACACCATGGTGATTTTTCTCTTGTACAGAACGCAAAAGGCATATCTATATATAAATGCAAAAAAATATAGTAAATCACATTATCGACAAAATTCACGCTGACCACTATAGATTTTGTTTATAGAGGAACTAGATTTTATACTTACTCCAGGCTTCCTGAAAGCAGAAAACATTAACTCCTCCATTATATGCCAATTCCAAAGCCTCTTCGGCCATTTTGAACATGGCTTCTCGCATTTGTTTTAGAGGGCTCCATGTGTCTAAAGGTAGTTTGTTTTGAAAAAGACCAACCCTAATTTTTCTTGGGACACGCAGTTGCTCTTCTCGGCTGGTGAACGCGCAAGAAATTAGTTCTAATCCATATTTTTCAGAAAGAGCGATGGTGTCTTCAGATACAGATATACAACTAGAATATAAGACAATATAGGAAGGTCTAAGGTTAAGTTGAAAATGAATGGTATAATCATATTACTTTTTACTTTGACCCAGATGGATCTATTGTGGCTCATGCCCAAATTACAGTAGTACATCGTACAAACCACACATTTTGATGGGGGCCATGGTTGAGTTTGGTGTGAAACTTGTTTAGAGTCGGTACCCAGACAGCACACCAAATAATTTGGATATCTACTGAACATCCAAATATCCACTGAATGTCCAGTCCATGGTAGATATCTATTTTATATCCATGAAATGTAATTTATAGACATGCAAATGTCCATAAAATTATATATTATATAGCAAATTATTAAAAAATTACGCCATTGTGCTCGCCATTGTGGCTAATAGTACCGTTCAGATATTTAAAATTAATTTTTTTAAGGTGTATTCAATATCCCATGAACATCCACTAAATATATCAAAGTCTAGGCGCGAACGCAAACCATCGTGGATATCCACTCGATGTTATTTGATTCTGCTTACTAAGTATAGATGGCGATACCACTATCGCATCTACTCATGCTCGACCCGCCATAATTGAGTTCGATCGAAATTTTTGTCCAAATCACTCCATTAGAGACTGGAGTCGAGAATTTTCATTTATTGCTGAAGAGTCCTAATAAGGATGACTTTTTCCTTATTGGGCAAAATCAAAGGCAGAGTGTTTAAAATATTTTGAGTGTTGAAAATATTTTTTATCTCTGCTATTTTCTTTCGACGTTATTCAATAATCATTGGTTACTTATGAACCTCTACTAAAGATACCCATAAAATATTTTGCTGAATATCCGAATATCTTCTATATCCTGGGATATAGACGGACATTTGGTTGGATATCCATATTGGATATATTGAATATCCACAAAATATATTATGTGGATATCTCTGGGATTTCTTGTATTTTCTGGAAGATACCCATTAGATATTTTGCTGAATATCTTCTATATTCTGGATATAGACGGACATTTGGATATCCATATTAGATCCACGGAATATTTCTGATATTCTGTGGATATATTGGATATCCACAAAAGATATTCTGTGGATATCTCTGGGATTTGGTGTGCTGTCTGGGTAGGACCCAGGCAGGTAAAGCCAATGATCTGGAATCTATATATTATAGTTACTTCCAAGGCAGAGCCGGCACATATGTCCAAATGTTGAATTAGCCTTACTATGTAGACTTGCACATATTTGTCGAGATGTACATTATGGGTGGTTAATACGAACATTATATCGCACCCCTTTTTAATAGTGCCATAACCCTATAAATGTTAATTTTACAGGAGAAGCGAAACAAAAACTATTGTGGATGTAATATTTTTTTGAGCAGCATTTTCAGTACTTGTGTTTACCAAATTCAGTATACATATTGATTAAAGATGTCTCTACTGATTAATGATACATGTAATGTAATGTGAAATCTTCACATATAAACCTGAAACAAAAAAAGTTATGTGATATGGCAGTACTGTTGATGGCGCCCTCGCGCGGAATTTATTAGAACTATTGATATGGAACTTTTATATATTGTAGGCAAAGACATTACAACATAGAGACAAAATGTTTCATTCATAAATCCCATACAATTGCGGACTGTTATTGTTTTAAAATTGTTAGTGAGTGAAAGAGAGAAAGACAGATCTCTTAGGACCGGCTGGCAACGTTGTAAACAGTGTCCATAATATGCTCACCAGTGGCGTAGAGTTTTAAACTTACCAGTATTGTCAGAGTAGTATGTTCAAAAAATACGTAAATAAGTAGGTATATTTTTTAGTAATATAATTATGATGATTTTTTCATGTAGGTAAATTCAAGTACAAGTAAATTCAAATAAAAGAGAATTCAAGTTACCTTCCGATTTTTAATATTTATTGGTTTATAGTTTATTGGCATTTACTATATATTTGCCTAGTATGATGTTAACCAAAACTATTTAATATTTTAAATTAACATTAAGTAGGTAGGGGTATCTAAATAAAGCACTGTCCTAAAAATATATAATTTTTTTAATTAATAATTACAAAAAAACATGGTATGGCAAAAAATATCGTAAAAAAAAAATTTTTAAAATAACATTTTAAATATATTAAATACCTTAATTTTATTAACTAAAATTTCATTTAATTTTTGTATGCTTAGTTATTAGTGTTATTACTTACTGCAATGTTTTTTTGCAGCAGGTGGTGTTCCAAAAACAGTTGAATCAGAACTAAAAACCCATACATTAGATATACATACATATAGGTAATAAATAATGTTTAGAGGTAAACAAAAAAATAATATTTTGTATTTTTACCTGTTGGATAAGTCATCAAAAAATAGAAAGCCCTCACACCGTCTGGGGTTTGCATCTTTTCTGATATATTTAGCATTTGCACGTACTAAAACATCTTTACGCGATTCAAGCTAAGTGATACGCTCTCTGGAGGAAATTTGTAGAAGGTCCGTATAAGTAGGATATCGTTCACTGTTGCCAGAAGTAGCAAAACTTCGCTACGTCGTCGGATTTTAGCTCTTGAAGAAGTGGATAAGACCTTTTATTTAAGAATCAAAATTTGTTTATATGTTATCATACTCTATATTTATTTAAGGATTTTTTTTATAAAACTGATTTATTATATTGATTTTTTTTATATTTCAGTTCATTTATTAATTTTGTTTTAAAATCAGTTCATCATTTGGCAACATTGGCGTTCGTGTTCATTGTTTACATTTTAATTTGTATCAATTACAATTCGAGTTTTTTCTTACTTTTTAGCTTTAAATTTGTTTATTTCTTATAGCGTGTGATAGTGTTTATATTAAAAATGAAATCTGCGAAAAAGTCCCCAGAAAATTGCAATCTATATGGTGTTAATGTCAAAATCAAAACTGAAGTATTCATTATTTTCCAAGTACAAGTCGTAAAATTTTGTTTTTTACGATAAATGGATATCTACAAATTCACAATATTGAAATTTTACAAAACTTTGTTTAGAATCAAACTGTAATCTTATTTTTTGACGGTTTTATTACCATTTACATGTTTACAAAGTACTACATGATTCACTTCATAATATAAGAATAAAGTCTAGTAAGATGTTTAAATAAGTTCATCCATAATAAACGTGTGGTACCTGAAATGTCCTTTAAACCACATAATAAAACATGTCCTGGGCTTAGTGAATACATATTTCTAGATGTTCTTATAGCAACCAATAGGTAGGTGAATATTTTCAACAAATTAAGTCATACACATGATAAATATTATATTTATTACGAAAGCACGAGACTTAAACTTAAATTAACACTAAATGAAACTCAAAAACACTATTACAATGAGAATATTATCTAAAAACAATTAAAAAAATCACAAATACAAAATCCGCCCAAAACAAAAACATGTAAATAAACAAACATCCTACTTATAGATGACAAATGACAGGCGCGCGAAAATTAATTTGAATCGCCAATAAGCTCGCGCAGTTATTCATTGATAAAACTACGTAAAATTCTTTACTCTATCCCTTCTCTTACTTCTCACCTTTCGTCGCCTCGTCCCGCGTCTTGAAATAGAATGTATACAGTACGAACTAGTGTTGGCACCATGAATATTATATTTTATGAATGACTGCTTATATCCCTGTTATCTCTGGATACGTCGAACCGGGACACATTCGGCATTCTTTGATAGGCATTCATTCGATACGTTTCATTTTATGTACTATTATTCTTAACACCGATTAAATTCGATTCTATATTAAAATCAGATGTATTTCATTTAAAATTAATTAACATAGTTTACATAATACAATTTCTTGTACAATTTAAATTGTTTATTATCAAACCTGCAGTAAATTGTCTGAAAAATTAGATTGGATAATCATTTTTCAAACAATTTATTATGTGATCCTATACAATTTAAATTCTATAAGAAATTGTATCAAATCTTGTACAAGAAATTGTATAGTCAAAACAGTTTTAAGACGGGTGCCCTACTCCACTGGTTCAAATGAAAACAACATATCTTAACCTAAAAATACTTACCGATGAAAGGATAAATTTCGATTTAAATGATCTACCTTATTGAACACTACACATGCAAGTACCTTAATTCTTTATATTTCTCAAAAAAGTTCACAAAAATAGTATTATAAATGAATAAATCAATAAGTCACACAGAAACACAAAATAGCTGTTAGACCCGATTGGCAAAGTTGCGGCTGGTTACGGTAACTACATTTCATTCATAAAAATAGGTACTAGTTGTAAATTCGTAAAATAAGATATTCAGCGTTGCCGTATTTACGAAGTTCTTTGCAACCCTAATATTTTGTTTAGATTAATATTAATTTTTAATAAAAAATTTAGCTTATATTAAAACTTTAAAGAATAATTTGATTAAAAACATATTTTTATTTATATAATATAAAATTATAGTTATAGGATACATCAAATTTTATTTTTCGAAAGTAAGTTCTCCAAATAATTTTTACAGACTGATAAAACCGGCAAAGGCGCAATAAACGAGAATCTGGTGGGAATAATGATTTGCCACATAAAAATGTAAACAATTTGATCTCTTAGTTGTAATGTCTTTGATTGTAGGCATGTTCATAATGTATACGCTGGGCAAAAAAAGTAAATTTAATTTTTTTAGGGATATGGCACTATTGAAAAAGGGGTGCGATATGTAAACGCGGCTTATTTTGTTTTCATAAAAAAGTACTGTAAAGACTTGTAGGTGTCTTAACTAATAGAAAACCTAAATATAATTTTCCTGCAAACATTCCAGTTTTCATTCTACATTCTACTGAATTTCATGCATATAATTTTCTAAATATCTTTCGTTATCGTAAAAATGTTAAATTAAAAATATGTAGGGGAAGGTCGGGCAAAGTGGAATAGTTAACGTTCAAAAGTGTCGTGTGATCTTGTGAGTGCATTCAGAAAACCTAACATATGCGCAAATGGTAGCTACATTATTAACGTTTAGAATGTATTAAGTAAAAACCGCGAACCTAATCACACTAATATTAAAATAATTAAAAATCTGAGGCGGTCAAAATTTTACTTTGCCCGCCATGTTGCGGACAAGGTGAAATTTTTATGAGGGCAAAGTGAAATAATACATAATATAAGAATAAGGAGGGTTTAATGTACCACGAAGCAAAAACATAAATATTTTGTGGAGTGGCATATGTGGCCAATTCGTGTACATCAAAAAAGCCTCGCTTTAGTGCCTTTGGCACGTTAATAATCATATGATTCTCGTCTTCTATGTAAGTCATTATATCTTCTTTGTCGGGCTATCGGAAATATTTTTGTCGTTTTTTCATGCATTTTACCGTCACTTCTGTGCTCACACGACTTATGACGAGCCCAGGAAAGAGGTTTTCTTTATAGTTTACTGTGACCCAGCTTCCTTTCTTCACATCGGCAATCGTGCATTTATCAGTGGAGCCATTTAGAGAATTTTGTTTCGTCCAACTCGAAGTTACTCTCATCATTCAGGGATGGGTGTCTATCTCATCGCTCTCAGTGTCACTTTCACTCTCGGAAAATAATTCCTTTTTGACTATTACCGCTTTCTTCTTCTTCAGTGGTTCCTTGGGTATCTTAGATATTTTCAACTCCTCAATAAAAGGAGTTGAAGTCGCAACTGCTGTAGACTCGTGCCGTTTCGTCCTTTTTCGAGCGCCATTTCCTATGTAAGGAACGGGTATTATATCTTGAGGAGACACAATAATACTTTCTGGAAATGCCGTTGATGGTGTTTGATGTTTTTCATGTACATCATGCGCCTTGATCTTTACTTGTTCCAGCAGTGACCAATAAACGATTGATTGTTTCAGCTGCTGCGAAGGAACCGGTTTTGAAAAACCGTTAAAAAGGAAAAACTCGTTTTCTTGAAGCCGGAAATTGCCGTCTCCATTGTGGCTGCCTTTAACCCATTAATGGACAAGCGTTGAAAAAATAGATAATGTAATGAAATATTTTTTAAAATGATTTATTATAGTATAAAATAAAAGTAATAGTTAATTTTTTTTATTATAATACAAGAACATACAAAAAAATAGTGTTGCGTGAACGCAACGTTGGCTGAATCACTTAACTTGAATGATATCCTTCAAAACAATTTGGGTGTATATGGACATTAAAATTTCTTTTCTGACTCTGATATAATCTGCATCTTCTTGTAGGTTGTTTAGATATTAAATTACTCGATTGGTCCCGACGAATATCAGCTGGTATGTTAGGAAATGAAGCTGATGAAGTCTGAAGGAATTCATTTTCAGCACATTTGAATTAAACTACATTTGGGACATATTTGTGTTGTTTACTGTTATATAATTTCCACGAGTTTACTAAGATATTACCAATAGTATTTCTAAATAAAGGCACGGACATTTTCCCCTTTGTATACCAATCTTGTAATTAGCTACACCATTATCATGTATATCGACGCATCCATATATAGAATTGTTATTGAGATATTACAAATGGTTGTGTTATGTTCTTCGTCCGTCTTTCAGTTCTATTGTATCTTTTTGCTGTTTTTATTGGCTCGACATGAAAATATGAACTATCAACGTGACGATATAATTATGACACCATCTAGCCAGTGGCGGTTTGCCCGTAAGGGCACTTGGACACGTGCCCTAGTATAATAAACAAAAAAAAAAATAACTTACATATTTTATATTTTCCTCAATGCCTATTATTATTTTATCTAATATTCAGCGCAAACCGCGTTGGCACGACACTGGACGACCGGGCGTTGAGCGACGTTCCGAGAATTCCGAAATTAAGTGGAAGATGGGCACAGTAAATGTGTGCCTCTGTTGTTTTCTCTCTCATTATGAGGCCAAAAACAAGGACAACGATAATATCGCTTAGCAAGAAATGAACACTTGCGATGGATTATACGTCACAAGCGGGGCGCTGTCCTCAACGTGACGTGCTGTACCCATGGCGCAGATTACCTAGACCAGATAGATACGAATGTACGCAGCAGCATCCTTACCGGCTCCCTCACAAAGGCGATGCCGGTTTCGGCTTAAGGTGCGCGTTTGTTGGACCATGATAATTTATTTATTGTGATTACGAAAAAACGGTAGTTGGACCATTGGAATAGAAATAAAACTACAAAGAAAAATAACTCCCTCCCTCCCTCCCTCCCTCCCTCCATCCATCCATCCATCCATCCATCCATCCATCCATCCATCCATCCATCCATCCATCCATCCATCCATCCATCCATCCATCCATCCATCCATCCATCCATCCATCCATCCATCCATCCATCCATCCATCCATCCATCCATCCATCCATCCATCCATCCATCCATCCATCCATCCATCCATCCATCCATCCATCCATCCATCCATCCATCCATCCATCCATCCATCCATCCATCCATCCATCCATCCATCCATCCATCCATCCATCCATCCATCCATCCATCCATCCATCCATCCATCCATCCATCCATCCATCCATCCATCCATCCATCCATCCATCCATCCATCCATCCATCCATCCATCCATCCATCCATCCATCCATCCATCCATCCATCCATCCATCCATCCATCCATCCATCCATCCATCCATCCATCCATCCATCCATCCATCCATCCATCCATCCATCCATCCATCCATCCATCCATCCATCCATCCATCCATCCATCCATCCATCCATCCATCCATGGGCCCACCACAGGGGCCCACATGGACGGACCCACTATAGGATTGAAATCACTCCGGGTAAAGGACGTCATTTAATAATTATGCATATTAGCAGTGTCACCGGGTTTGTTGAAGGTATAGGTATTTTTTAGATTTTGGAATTAATTCCACAATTTTTTTGTTAAATTTTGAAGCACTTTTTCGAATGTGAAGGGTTTTTTAGTATTTTTTTTTATCAACATATATTTGAATAACTGTGTAATTGCATTTATAACTATATTGTTAACTACAGAAAATATTCATCAGCAATTAATATAGATAAGTAACCGCGTCATAAAAAAATGTAAATGTTATTTTACCTTGTTCCTTGTCCATACAATACCCTGCATATTTTTTCACGGTCTTCATTAGGTAATTTTTTTAAAATACTTTCAATGCTTTCAAATTCCGCAGCTGACGACATTGTACTTACAATATTCTGGTGGTATTCTAAAATTGTAACACAACTTGAGATACGTATACAAACAATGTATGTAGTATGTATTTATATTATGTTGAATATTTACTCGCCAAGTTCTGTTTGGAAATGTAAAAAATAAAGTAATAATTAAGTGCTTTATCATATTTATCATTTTGTAAACAATAAATCCATGAAATTATAGTTCGGTCAACATTTTAAAATTTGAAATATATTAAAACGTAAAACTACGTTTTAAAAAATATGACATTTTGTATTGATCCCATATATTTTTTCTCTTGCCAGTCAATTTTTTGTACCTTATGTAAAGAAGCTATGGGGAATTTGTCATCCCTTTCGATTGAAAATTTGCCGAAAAGTGTATAGCCGGAAAAATAGTATGGCATGTAAATTTAAAAAAAAAATAAAACAATTTTTCCCTAAATATTGACTGTATTATAATGATAACCACCAACTGGCAACACTGCAATTTGTCAATCGCTTCTTGTTTAGTCATTGTGTACTTTTTCTCTTAAGAATTCAGCAACCTTCCAACGGCCTGTTTCATAGCAGTAAATAAGATAATCTTTTTGGTTGCTTACCATAGACAAACGTTTAGGCACTTTGGACAGCTGTGCAGCTGTGCTGTAGATCTTTTGATTTGACATTTGATTGATTGATGATAAACATGACTAAAATTCTTCAAAGTAAATTATAAAATATAGAAAATAATTACTAAATAAACATGGACTTATCTAAAGTACCTAATGATAGAAAATTATATTTATGTAGAACCTATTTTAGAAGTAAGTAGAATATATATTTAAACAGAACAAGACTAAAAATACACTATTTTAGTTGGATTTTTCCTCCTACCTTTCGTTTGGTTAGTCAACGCAGTTTGGTTTTTCAATGATGCGTTCAGGAAACCAGAATTTGATGAACAAAAGTCAATGAAAAAATGTAAGTACCTATTTCTAGGTTAAATACTTTACCATTGGACAATTATTACTATTAGTCCAGTAACATTATACAGCCTCAGATCCTGTAGTTCTGATTTTTCACGTTGTTGGTCTAATAGTTCAATGAACAATCCCAGTTTTCCTTGAGCGGTGAATGCAATATTGTCAAAAATCCAGAAAAGTAAAAGAAGGGTGTCTACCTTTCTTCAGTTTTTACCCTGAAGGACCAGTTTTCATTTAAAACTATGCCCTACATTTCTAGTGTAGACTGAATTTGATACACTTTGAACCCAGAACTGTCTTGAAGCACCTAATAGTTTCCAAAATTTATCAATTTTTTTTGCTACTTTAAAAATTTAGTTTTATTTTGTTCTGTGAGAATTTTGACCATATAGGCCTATTTTTTTTGGGATATACCCACCTCCAATATTCCAATGGATGCTGAAGATGTTTGAGCAGACCTACAGATAAACCACCTACATTTTTCATTACCTAGACCTGTTCTTTGTGTTACATTATCGCCTTGTCTGAATGTGCATGACCAAACTCCTTTCCTTCCATCCATGTCAAAAA
This sequence comes from Psylliodes chrysocephalus, assembly GCA_927349885.1. Taxonomy (NCBI): domain Eukaryota; kingdom Metazoa; phylum Arthropoda; class Insecta; order Coleoptera; family Chrysomelidae; genus Psylliodes; species Psylliodes chrysocephalus. The sequence goes on from OV651815.1 coordinate 7,106,366, forward strand.
TTCCTTTTAAAAATTTATTCAAAATTAAAATATACATTGTTGCAATTCGATGAGGGCCAGTACAAAAATGTACCTGCCCAAAACCGTCACAACACAATGTGTTTCAATTTATTGTGTACATACAGTATGTTCCTGTATCAAAATTTATCAATTAAAGAGAGCTCTCTGGGGTAGAGCATTGTGGCTTGAATATCGATGGCTCAATCAAATACTGCCACAACTCAAAAACTGTTGTTTCGAGAAATTTCATTTTGAAATTTGTAAGTGTCTATTATCATTATTTTGTTTTTGACATAAAATCTTTATATTTTATTTAAAATCTTCGATATTTTGCTGTTAAAATTAACGATTACGATTATAAAAGCAGGTTATTGCATAGTTTTTATAAAATTTGGGAGTTTTTGCAGAAAATAACTCGAATTGAGGTAGTTTAGACACAGTCTGTGACTAGATTTTAAATGATTTTTGGGCATATTTAAGGATATTTTTATTTGTGGCGGTATTTAAAGTAAAACAATGATATTTTGCATCCATTGGACCAAAAATTTAATTTTTTTTGTTTTTTGTCTTGTGGCGGTTTTTGATTGAGCCATCGATATAATAACACCTTGTATGTATTTACATACATATTTAACTGGCAACGCTCTACACCAGAGCTCTTGTTAACTGATGAATTTTGGGAGAGGAACATGAACTTTTTAAGGAGCTTAGTTACCAAGATACAGGATGTTAAAAGTTTGCCATAAATCAAAAACGCCTTTAAATATTTTTTTCAATTTGGTGACCAATATGCTTTTTAACACTTTCGCTGCCCATAAAGTTCATTAACGTCATGATAGTTGTTTTCCCCTTGCCCATGACGTTTTGTAACATCATTTGAAGATGTAGACAAGCCACTATTTAGTGAATTGTCTTTATAACCCCGTAGGCATTTGAAAAAGTTCTTAAATTAGTGCATTATGAATTTGGTTTTGATATTATGTTTGTAAATTTAAAATAGCAAGGCTTTAACAGGTTCTAATTAAATGATGTACCTAATTGCTCGATATTTCAATTTGTTGCATAGACATGCAAACAAGTCTTTAATAAAAGTTATATGGATTTGAAAAACACAATATAAAAATATTTTTGGATATACAGTGTGTTACGCTTTTGCTTGGAAAGTAAAAATATAAATTTGTTAAATGGAACACCATATTTCATCTCAGTTTTAGAATTCTTAGGGAATATCGTATTAAACCCTAGAATTTTTAAAAAGTATTACCGGGTCACCAAGCAATTAATTTTATGTGATATAAAATGATAGACTCCAAATAAAATCAGAATTTCAGTAGCTTATTAATGAGTTGAACATTTAAAATACAGGCTTATAAGATACCAAACTAACGAATAGAAGTGATAGAACTAGTTTATTTTATACAGAGGGTTTTGAAACATCTCAAATATGGCTCATTTTACCCAATTTAAATGCAACACCCTGTATATCATTTTAGCATTAAATTCATTATAAATTTACCTATCTAACGATACTATCATGTTAGCTAATTATACATATATACAGAGTGTCTCATCAGTGCATAATTGATCGATAGCTATTTTATTATTAAAGATACAAAGATATTTTTAAGTTGTATGATATTTTAAAATTTTTAAAAGTATACAGGAAAGTCCATAAATGAGTGGTGGAAACACTTACTGTTTTCAAATAAAACCCCCTTATTGTATAACAAATTTATTTGTTCTCACATCGTCAAACAATTTTAATAGACTTAATGTTTCTAAAAATTGTTTTGACTTTCCATTCATTTGTTACGTTGTAATAGGGTGCGTCAAAACGCAAGATTACGATATTCTTATTTTTTTTTTCAAATGAAATGCCCTGTATGTTACACCACAAATTTAATTAACTAATAATTTAGTTTCTTTACTTTTTATTTTGTTTGGCATTCTTGAGCCTAAACTGATTTTTAAATTTTATTTATAATGGTTTATATTACATCTAACGTCGAAGGAATAGAAAAGCATTAATTAATTCTGACAAATGGGTTACCAAAAATTACATTAGCATTTTACCCTAAATAAGTCCATATTTTCAAAAGCCAATTAGAAAAATGTGAAAAAATTATGTCAATTTTCATGGTAAAACCGTCAAAATCTTAAGAAAATATTCGTTTGGGAATGGAATTCCAAACAAAATAAAAAAGTAAAGAAATTAATTTATAAATTGATGGTATATAGCACACAGGATATATTTGAAAAAATTGAGAATATTGTAACCTTAAGTTTAGACACAGCAAATAAATGAAAATGATTAACATTTTTAGGAACGTTTGCTCTATTAAAATTATAAAACGATGTGAAAACAACCAAATCTATAAGGCGTAATTACCTACAGGATGTTTGGTTTTCCCCTGATTTATAGACTACCATGTATATTTAAGAATAATAATTGTAAAATATGGTTTTACAACTTTTATATTAAACATTTCTTCATACCTCCAATAATGAAATAAAATACAGGGTGTTCCATTTAAAAATGTGTTTTTACTTTCCAGGCAAAAGCGTAACCCCCTGTATCTCCAAAAATATTTGCCATTATATTTTTTTTAAATCCACTTAACTTTTATTCAAAACATGTGTCTATAATACAAATTGAAATATCAAGCAATTATGCAATAATGGGACAGCCTGTATAGAACTACGACGAAAGTTTACGTCTTTTTTTATCCTTTCAGACGTCCTTTTAAACTACTCTTTATTGTTTTTGACTCCCCGCCTTGAATGGTCCAGCCTTCCCTACAAGATTTTGACATGGTGGCTGCAGCTTCATTGGCTAATTGTGCCACCATTTGGATATACCCTACTTCTTTCGATTTATTAATTCCTCATTTATTCCACTCCCTAGATAGGCTTCCGAGAACTTAAAGCCTCAGGTCAACCATAAATGAATTTATAGGTACAGCGTCAGCCAGCGGCCCAGTAATATACTTCTTTGACATCCATCCTATAGAGGTCTATATTCTTTTCTCTTTTTGTGTTAACTTCTGTCTGTATTTATAATCACCAGGTATATATAATAGCTATTCCCCCGAATAAATTTTTAGATTTTCATTATGTATGGCCCATGACGTAAATGAATGTCCAAACTTCTAAATGTTTGTATACCGATGGGCCAGAGCGTGTAGTTGTCATTAAAGCTTGGGCAGCGAAAGCGTTAATAAAGTAATATTTTGACAAAAACTAAGTTTTGAAAAATTTAACCAGTGGCACGCTCTAGTGGCAACTTTTTTCCCCTATTTTTTATGCCACTGGAACAAGTTTTTTTTTATTGTTTATTTTTAGTCAAAAAGTAAAAACCTTTTATTGTGCTAAAATGAATGATAATCTGTAACTACTCAATATTTCTAAATTCTAATCTAGTAAGTACATGCCAAATGTTTAATAGTTCACGTATTTGATAAGATCTTGGTAGATCAAATTTGATAAAAATATTTAAAGACGTTTTTGTTTTAAATATTTTAACACTCTATGTCTTGGTAACTAAGCTCTTTAATTGTTTATGTTCCTATACCAAAATTCAATCAATTAACGAGAGCTCTCTATGGTAAAGCGTTGTCGGTCGAATATACTAACACCCTGTGTAGGTACGTTATTGTAAGTTATTAAACAGTAGTTTTTAAATTGATACTGTATTGATCAACAATTTAAACTATTTATGTGAATTTGTTTTTTAGATGTCGTGTGTTCTGCAATTGGTACCTCCATTTGGTTTGTAGCCTTACTCTCATGGGTCATAACTTTCCAGCTCAATAGGTCTAATTGGGGTGAATTTGCAGATTATATATCATTTATAATACCGTTTGGAACACCATAAAGGAATCATTAGGTTTAATTTCTAATTTATTTTTATATAACTTAAATTATTTTTATTCTTTATTGTGAGTTAAAAAAAAAACAGCAGGATCTTTATTTTATAGAACGATTATAAATAACTACACCTTTTTGAAAAAATCTGAAAATGTTATTACACGATTCATTGGTTTTTAATAAGAATAGAAAATGTTTTAAAAATATGTTTACTAATTTTAAGATATTCCCAACGATTTTAATATTATTAATACTCGCATTTTTTTCTGGTTTAAAATTATGTTTATTTAATTTTTTTTATACAATTTATTAAAAATATACTCTAATATATACAAATGTTTTTTGTGGTATTTACTTTCATGACCAGGCGAAAGAGCCACAGGACTGCTTAAAAATTAGAATTAAGGAATGGTAAAACAAATAAATGACAGTAGGTTATCATCATTCTTTCTAAGAACTGTTAAGTTTGTTGTCAATATCAGACAAGAACACAATATAAAAATATTTATTTTGAATACATTCCAAATACTTTTTTACAATTTTCAAATAGGTTTTTATCTTTTTATTATTAATTTTATGATATAATAAACATATAGAATGTGGTAACAAAATTTCAGTCAGTTTTATATATTTAGCTTTTTACAGTTTTAAAAATATAAAAAAACTACTGATAATTAACATAATAGAAAAGGTGATACATTTTTTAAATGTTATTTACTCACTGCATCTATTGTAAAAATTACAATAATATTGTGAAAATTGAAAGGATTGCACAGCAATTGTTAGGGTCCGATTAAAATTAGAAAAACACAGCTACATCATTTGGCAAAGTAATTAATTGGTTATCGCCGCCTACTGGGGGTTTAGTGGAGTGATAATATTATAGGAAATATTATTTTATTACAACTTACTTATTTTTTATTTACTGATAGTTATTGATAATATGTATTCAAAATTCGAAATAATAGTTATGACGTAGCGGTGTTCTTCTAATTGTAATCGGACCCTACTAACAATATAAATAGACAATATACATAAAGTACAAAACTATGAAATATAATTATTCCTGATTTGATGAAAGTTATAAAAATTTGAATATTCAAACTACTCACTTTTGGGTAGCTTTAATCAGTATCAAACATTCAAAATAATTATACAATGTATTAAAAAGTATCTAGGAAACGGTTTTTGCACCAGGGTTTTATGATTTTAAAATAAAAATTCGTTTAAGCAATTTTTATAATAATATAAATAATTTTATTTCACTTTTTGTTTCCTAACTTTAAAAAAATGCCCGTTTTGTAAATTTTATAAGACAGTAAGGCATCATTAAATAAAAGTAATTTAACTATTCTATACTTTGACTTATTTCTCTTAACAAAAAAATATACTTACAACATAAAGAAAAGGTCTTTAATTGACATTGGGAGCATTCAAGTATTATGTAAGCAAACTTTCAATGATTTTAGGCCGTAAGAATTTTTTCAAAATTAAAGTTTAAAAAACCAAATTATTTTTAAGATTATAGAATTAATATTTCATTAGCCTCGTGTTCTATATAGGTTATGAAGTACTAGTAGTCTAATACTCATGCACGCCTACAGACAGACCGTGTTACTATTTCCCAGCGCCACTTTAGGAACAGCACTGATAATTAGAACCCAACAGTGAATGGTTGGAGTGGGGAATCAATCCTACCTCCTACCTATCCATCAGAATTTTTCTTAACTATATAAATTAAATAAATAGTCCAAAAATCCAAGTTTTTACATAATTACAAGTCAGGCTTAAACTCGTTTATTTGTAATTTAACCTAAAACTTGAAACTTCTGTCCCCTAAGCCTGCTTACATAATACTTGAACGACCCCATTATCAAGAAATAAAATTGCGCCGATAAGGTAGTTTTTTACCCTCAAGACATCGGAATGGATAAATAATTTAAAATAAATATAAATTTGTTTACTAGTTTAAACTTAACTAAGAAATGCTTGTTTTTTAAAAAAGTTAGACCTTCGACAAATAACAGGTTTTAAAATTGTTCATAACAAAACGCAAATAAAATGAGAAAATATTTAAATAGTTTGGAAAGGTTTTGTAAACAAATAAAGGCAAAAAATACAATCTTTTACATTTTGATTATGGAAATTTAGGAAAATGCATTATACAATATTGAACTCTAAAAATGATGTGCTAAAATAAATATATATAATAATTTCAAGTTCCATATTTCTCTATTTATTAATAAATATTGACAAGAATAATTGGCAGCACTCTTAACAAAACAATTACAAATAAATACTGAAATTGATCAAAATAATTTCCTAATTATCACTTTAAAATTGGATATTTGCTTTCCCAAGAGTTAAATTTTATATAAGGATTTTCTTTAACGCCAGTTAGTAGCGATAAGTATCACAAAGAAAAATAATTTTAATATTTCTATTCTATACGTATTCCTGCTCTTCTCGCATTTCTATATTTAAGGAATTCTTGTTTCACTAATCTCAATAGAAGGAACAATGCCAAAATATCAGAAATCATTAACATGACAAATACTTTCTGCCAACCGTAGTTAGTGACAAAACCTGCCATCAAGGGACCCACTGCAGCACCTGAAAAACAATCGAGTAAGAAGATCCGAAAAAAAAAAAAGCAACAGTAAGCAATAATTGTAGCTATGCTCGTAAATAACTTTAGTTTAAACTTACCAATTGATCCAGTCCCATCAATAATGGCAGTAACGGTAGCTAATGCTTTTGAATTTCCCTCCAAACTACGATGAGTACCTAATTCAGCTGAAACGGCAGTGGTAATAAGAGCATAAGGTCCATTAACTAGCAACCCTACTAATACTAGTAAGAGCATGTTAAATCCCAAGCCAAACACACTGACTTGTTGGTATACCCACATCTAAAAAAAACAATTAGTGGAATATTTGAATCAAATGTGGGCCTATTTATTTAATTTCCACCGCGGTTATTACCTTGGCCACAAAAAATGTTTTAAATTTTTTTTTCTTACCATAGGAGCTGCTAATATCAACATTACAGAACATGTAGTAGCCGGCATTTCAGATTTATCACTCAAATAACCAGCTATTATTGCACCAGCTATTCCACCGACATCGAATAAAGTGGACAAATCGGCACTGACCGCAACGCTCATAGTCGCTGGAAAATAAACAGTTGTTATCCAAGAATCACATTTTAAGCAAACGTGGGCTTACTTGCGTGGTTGACGTACAGCGGTAACCAATATAAGAAAGTGTAACTGACTAGTTTTGAAAAAAATAATGCTAAGGAAAATTCTATCACACCAGGTATACGTAAAGCGCTGAGAAAGCTGATAGCCTGTTCTTCTCCTCTCGAAGATGTTGAAGATCTGGGTAATAAATTTGTTCTTTCTGTTATTCTTCGTTGAACTTCCTAAAAAAAAAGTACGTTCTAGTTGCATTACGTCTTAGTACGTTTGCAAAAATGACCCAATCGACAGTAAGGGCGGGTTGTACAAAGAATGCTGTAAATTCAGTTTAGCAAACAAAGTTTAATTTTTAACTAGTTATATTAAACGTAGAAATGTCATTTTTAAACTATGTTTAACAATACCCGATGATTCACAGTTTATACTAAGATTACATTTCAACTGCCTATTGTACAACCCGCCGCGCCCTAAGGAAAATTTAATTGTGTTTTCTTAAGTGAAACAGAAAAAACAAATAATATTTAGAGGCAATCCACTTCTCATCTTACTAACATCCACCAACTTTTTCTCTCAAGTTTTATATTTGATCCTTTCCTTGAATTTACTCTTGAAATGTTCATATCATATAAAGTCATATCGCTATCGACTGGCCATTTACAAAGACTTTATAATCAAAATTACTGTTCCACTGACACGAGTGTAAAATTCAATATTTTTTTTTACTTTCAAAATATTTTAACGGTCTTTTTTTATTTGATATTTTCACTATTGAATAAAGGGCAAAATATTTTAATTTCAAAGGTAAAGAAATTTATTTTGAATTAAAATAATTATTAAAACACATTAAACCTAATGAGTATTTTTCTTTAAAAGTCTAAACATTATGTGAAAATGCATAAAATTTGATATGTAAGATTTTTTAATATACAGGGTGTTTCATAAAGACCTGACTAACTCTCTAGGGCTAATAGTAAAAAAATAATGTTAATTTACTTAATAAACCATGGCCGTCGTAAAGAAGGCCATGAATAAACATATGTCTGAAAACGCATAATAATAGTGGTACACTCCTTCGAAGGGGGTTGAAGTTACAACTTTTCAATGATATCTCAAAAACTTACTAACCGATTTAATCCAAATTTTGAGAGTAGGTATTAAATTACATCATTTAAATCGTCTTTCCAAAAATAGGGGTAACTAAGGGTCGAGGGGTTAATTATTTCCTCCCCTTTTATCAATTAGCTACATTTTCGTATAACAATTGAAATTATGAATTTGTAGTTAAGCACATTTAAAACAAAAAAGGTAATCTTAGCAAATGTCAAAAAAAAAGAGAACTGTTTAGTCATAATTTGCGTTTTAATTTCAAATTGCTAATCTCTTTAAATTAAGTCAAATTCGAGAAAGAACTATTTATAAAAGTATTTATTATCCTTTCCCTTAATACTTCTAATCTATTCACTTTTGTGTCATAAACTTTTTGTTTCACATATGCCTAGGCCACTGTATTGAAGCCTCCACACTTAATCCATTAAAATGTGGCGCAGCTCCAACGTGCATAATAGTAATTGGTACAACAAGAGTGGCCATATCGCACGAAGACGAAGTTTGAGATAAACTTCGTAGGCGATACGGATAATTCACGGACAATCCACTCGAGTTGTATAGTAACGAAACTCTAAAAATGTTAAATATTTATTTAGGTTATTAAGGTAAAATAACTAATTAAAAAATTATTTAGGACTTATACTAATGTATATACGAAAATAAAAAAAAAAAGATTTAATTTAAGTATTCTACAATTTTAGAGTTGTACCCGGGACCTTTGCATGGAAGCCAAATGACCTAGTCACTGCTCCATCGCCACACACAATGTTTTAGTTCTAATACTCATAATTAAATTGATTTCACAGTTTTATTAAAAATGTATGGTTTATTTTAAATATAGACGAAATAATAATAGAAATGCTATTATTTATCAATTCTACACAAAAATAACTCATTTTAATGTATTTAATATCAATAACTAAAAAAATATACTGACAATTAGTTTGACAGAATGGTCACTTATTCAAAATTTTAAAAAATAATAGTAGTCGGGTGACCAATAGTAGTTTGTGCAGCAAAAGTCGATATGAACAATCTACTCGAGTTGTACAGTATATTTTTTCTATGACCCACTAACGAAAATCTACAAATTTAGGACTTTTACTAATTTATAAAATAAAATAAACATATAAAAAAAGATTTAATTTAATTAGTCCCCAGTCGAGAATTGAAACTGGGTTTTTCACATGAAAGCCAGATGCCCTAGTCCCTGCTTTATTGCCATTTACAGGAATTTAGTTAATACTGGTATTTAAATTAATTTCATTTAGTTTTATTTAAATTTATTTCCTAAATTTAGACGAAATAAAAATGCTATTATTTATCGATTCTACACAAGAATAGCTCATTTTAATGTATATTTAATCTTAATAACTAAAATATATACTGACAATTAGTTTGACAAAATTGTCACTTATTTCAAATTTAAAAAATAATAGCAGCGTGACCAAAACTGAACTGTGATTGTTGGATTTAATTTTTTTGCAGTATTCTTACTAGGTAGAATGGATATTAAATATATTCGTTTAATTGAACGCAATGGCATACTTTTTCGTTTTGTAGTCTGTGCGTAGAATAGTTAATATCCATGTGGGTGTAGAAAATTTTTTCTAATATATCAAAAAGTCTATTAGACAGAAAATTGTAATACATTTTATCATTTAGATTTTGTTTAAAAATATGGCATCCAATGAAGTTGTTGCAACACAAAAGATTTATTTTAAACGAATACTAATAATAATTTACCGTATTCTTCTGGCCACAAATGTGCATTGTGAGATTTAAACGTACCATTTTCTCATTATATGTATAATTTTTTGTTAATCAACCAGAGATGACTTCAGGCCGCATAGGTTAGGTAAATTAGTTAAGTTTTTTTTTTAATCATTTTTTGACTGACTTTTGATACCCGCTATTTTGTGCCATATGCATAGCAAACAGGTTCTAGTTAAGTAAAAACCAACAATTTGAAATAAGTCTACATTTTTAGAGCAAATCTTTGCCCAAGGCCCATTTCGAAACCTAGATTATATTGTCATAGATCGTCATTTATAAGAACACGTATATTTAATATTTAAGGGGTGTAAAGTTAACTGGACGCGGACTGTTATTAGATTTTCTTGCGTCCAGTAAACTGGATGTGGGCACTGAAGCTGTTTGTAAAAATAACCCAAAAATCATAATTTGAATTCTGCTTTAAAAAATTAGAAAACAGAAAAAAGGTGAGGAACTTTTATTTACCCATTCAGTCATAGAATTTTTTGGAAACTCGACTTAAGTGATTTAATTTTTGAAATTTCGTTTAAAAGTTGGTAACCTTCAACCCCCTTCGAAGGGGTGTACCATCATTCCGTTTTCTATCTTTGCTGTCTTTCTTTTGATATAATGCAATTCCTGTTGCGGTATTAGCCAAGGGAGTAGTTTTTTTCAAGAGAGAAACGGTCTCTCGACTTTGCTGTGATACGGGCACTCATGTTCTCTTTTCCTTTGCTTTTCATTTTAAATTAATCACTTTTGAGAATTGGAATATATTTCCTTTTATATTTTTATTAAGAAAACTGACATTATTTGTTGACGTACTATTCTCCCTAGAGAGTTAATCAGGTCTTTATGAAACACCCTGCATATTATTCAATTAAAAAAAATCTGCAGTCAGATAGCGAGTAAAATTTTCGAATATTTTATTCTCGGGTTGAATTGTTATAGAGTTTTGTTATTCTCAGCGATTTAGAGGTAAACTGGAAGTAAAATCACTCAGTAGCGGCGTCTTTGATGTTTCACATTTAGATTTTGTACTTTCAGCTGATTTATGGACACTTTTTTCGAGAGTTGGCGTATTTTTAGCATTCCAAATCTAGGAACGTAGCTACGGAGAAAAATAATTTGATATTTCAATTTTAAAAAGTTTAAAACAAATTACGAAGTGAAAAAAGTAAAACTCTTAAAAAATAAAAGTCTAGACAAATATATCACATACATGTGGAGGGTGGGTTGCCGTCACGGCACTCATGCCTTAATAGGCCCGTTGTGCATCCTTCTAAATTGATAAACCCCTCTTAGCCTACAGATTGAGACCAATACATGTTTTTCTTTCTAAATAATATACCTTGTGGATAAAAAAGCATCTAAAATAGGTCATGATTCATGAGAAATTCGAATCATGCTCAAGATAATATTAAATGCCTCTGAATTTAAAAAAGAAGAATTGTGTGCCCTATACATACTTCGATAAATCTTAATAATTTAACTCACTCATTACATGAATTCGAAGGTCCGGAAGCGAGGTGATCTTAATAAATCTTAACAAGATGGCGTCGAGTGATTTTACTTCTAGTTTACGATATCACATATACAGGGTGTCCCGAAATTAGACGGTCATATTTTAACAGCTTAATCTACATCCTAAAATAGGAGTAAAAGTTCATATAAACATAGGTCCAAAAACGTTTCGTCTTCGAGATACAGGGTGTTAAAAGTGAAGTCCTGATGATACATTTTAGGGCGCACACTTTTGAAAATGTCATAAGTTCGATAAGTTATTTAAAAGTGCAAACAATAATTAGTAGGCCTGTGGAATCAAAAATTTTATTTTTTTCAGCTTTGGAAAACCGATGACTTTTAATTGTTTTTTAATGATTATTTTATAAAGAAACTTTTTTCCAAATGGTTTGGTTGACTTTGGCCCAATAAATCGACTGATAAGAATTAATTTTTTTAACTGTCGACGTTTAAACTATTTATTTAAACTAATTTTACCATAAGCTCGCCCCCCAATTTACCCACCTATGAAGATGATTAAAAAATGGGGTTTAGTCCATTAAATATAGCGTAAAAAGTTTAGCATCTATTCACAGAAAAAAATTATCATCTACATTCAAGAAAAGCTGTCCACTTGGAAGATTATATTTGTTTGAAATAAAGAAGAGTTTGCGTCAAATAGTATTTCTGGATACAATAAGAAAATAAATGTTGAGTGAAGTGTAGGCATAATCTTGTATTTTAAGATTTATAATAATTAATCTGAGAATAAATTATTTTATTCGAGTAGAGAATTGTTAATTAATCCAAGAAAGCTCTTACGTTTATTGTAAGTATGATATGCTCTTAAAACCGACTATCGCGTACTTGATTCAATGTTATAAAAGGACTCGATTCAAAGCATTTAAATTTTAGAACAAGAATTAAACAATTCGAATCAAAAACCTATGTACTTCACAAAAGATTAGCGAGTACAAATTCACTACACGGTGTTGCCAGCTGAAACTTATTTTAAAATGGCGCCACTGCACTGGTACAGTAGATATATAACTAGTACATGTTGAGATGTGATACTTTCGGAAGTCAGAGACACAACGCATTTATAGAGAATCTGCCAAATTGGCATTAGCATGTGTTCATTGTCATTGTCAATTTTCTAACAAGTTTGCGTGGTATCGTTAGGGTTGCGTTCTACTTTTGGTTAGAAATTCTTTGTGATTTAAGGTAGTTCACTCGCGACAGTCGTACATAAAAATATCGCGTAATGGTGAATACCAAAAGTTCGAGATTCTCAATGCTAATAAATTTTATTTTTGTAAGAGACTGTACAAAACACATGTATATAAACACATATGGACAAGTTATAATTTTATTCAATTTCATCCGGCAAACTCGCAAATATTTAAACGATATGGTATAGAAATTTGTGACTTCCTCATACTAATTTTAAGGGTTTGTTTTGGTTCAAACAGAACCGCTGATTCCAGTTCTCAAACACAGTGGACGAATTAATTTTTCAAGAACACGTCGCGAGTTTATAACAACCTCTTAGCTGATCGAGTGTTACTTTGATACGTGAAGTGGCTACAATGTTGCCAAGTTGTAATAATTTTACGAAACTACTCGTCAACTGCTTTAAAAACATTTTTATTTTAAAAATCATTATCTTTTTACTAAGATAGTCAAAAAATTCAGCGATTATCTATAAAACTTCTTGATTTATTTAACATTAGTTTTTAAAAAATATGGTAAGAACCGTTTTCGAGATATCTTGAAATAAATGCATTGCTTGTGTACATGATAGGCTTCAAGAGTGTTAATTATGCACATTTTGATTGTTAATATCTCGTTTCACAGATGGTCAAAAAATCTATTTTTTTTTTAGTTACGTAAACGACACTTTCATAAACCTTATAATTAAATTTTATTGAATTCTTAAGAAAAGCCGTTTTACGAGTGAACTACCTTAATTAATAAGTGTATGAATAAATTAAATTGGAATGGAAGATTTGTTAAATGGATGGTGCCTCAGCGACCTGATATCAATATTTAAATGTATTTTTAGTTCACCTCTTGTTAGGTGTTATATTACATATATAAGTAAATTTATAATCATAGGAATACAAAACAAACTGGAATAGAAGTAAAAAAAATGTATAATGCTGGATGACGACTTTTTGGAAAGACGACTTCTGCCTTGCTAAGACAAGAGGTATCTACGAAAATTCCGATTTCAAGATTTATACAAATTTAATAAGCTTACATTTTATTTTATTATGACAAAATAATAAAATCCTATTTGTATTAGTAAATATTTACCATAATTATAAGAAAAGATTAGTAAAATATGCAAAACTTATTTGCGAAGTCTAAAAGGACGTACCTAATTATCTACCTACATTTACTAAAAATATTCATTTTGTAGATACGACTTCTTATCTCAGCAGGACAAACTTTTATGTTCCAATTAGGTTTTGTAGTTATAAAATTATTTTTTTTTAATTATAGGACAGAGAATTTCGTACATTAACTAAAAACAATTTTAAAAAGTTTTTAAAGGGATAGGTACCATTGAGAACCCTATTAAAAAGCAAGAACAACCTGTTCTTATTTTAAGATTATTAATTTCTTCAATGAAACTATCCTATAATTCAACCAAAATCAATATATTACTGTATTTATTGTAATAAATTTAGTTGTATTGGATTTAAGAACAGTTTTACTTGCGGATATGCAAACACAACAAAGCATTGAAATAAGACCATTCATCTTGAATAAAAGTACACCTTTTTTTTCTGTGTACCAAATTTCACTTAGTTATCTTTAAACGTTTAGAAAATATTAATAAAAATGTGTGATCAATATTTAACTTTTAACACCTTGTATTTTAAAAACGAAACTATTTCGGACCTATGTCTATATAAACTTTTACTTCTATTTTAACATTGCGCTGTTAAAATATGACCGTCTAATTTCGGGACACCCTGTATATTTCTATTTCTAACCCAACTAAATGGACAACATGGTTAAATTCGAAAACCAAGTATTAATGCTACTGATAGCGGATGCCTTTCATAACATATACGAGGTCTGGCATAATGCATTTTTGGCGAACGAACTGGCAACACTGCAAAGATTTCCTTTTATTTCCGTCTAGGCAATATAAAAAAGCGAGATAAGTCTTTGACGAACATAAAATAAATATGGAGAGTATGTTTTCTAGATAGTCTCTTTTTATATGTCCGTCACAGCGTTTTGATGAGGTTGAATTGTAAATAAAAAATAAATACAATGTATAGAAATATGCTCATTATTATTAAACAGACCTTGTATATAGCACAAAATAGTCCCTAAATAAAATCTTGAGACTTTTATTTTACAAGATTTGTGACAAGCAATGCCAGTCAGCTATCACAGTGATTCTATAATTGTACAGGGTGTCCTCGAATGGACTGAAAAAAAGAAAAAACTTTTTTATTTTCTTCATAAGAGTCTTTGCTTGGTTCAAAAATAATAATAATAATTCAAAGACGTTGAATATATCTTTGCTTTAGTGAAATAATAATAATTATTTCACTAAAGCAAATTCAACTTCTGTTTGGATTATTATCAGTTTTGAAAAAGAATATTTTTGCGAGAAGGTGAAAATAAAAAACTTTTCCTTCTGTTTCATTCATCCGCGAACCATGTATATATTAAAATTTGGTTTATTTACTAATGACGAATGCAAATAGGATGGTTAATCATAAAAAAATGTCAAGATAATATTTAGGAATTGCAGAACAAAACGTTTCGTTTACAAAGCTTTAACTTATTTTAGAAGACGATAATAAAATATACATTTAAGCAATCGGTAACGGTACTAAACCGAATAAAAATAAGCATATAAAGCGACAGCAAAAAAAAATAAATTTCTCGTTCACTTACTAAACTATCATTGGCGAAAATATGACGCGATCGTGCCTACAAAATGCAAGAAGCGTATAAGAATTTGGAAATAGTATAGCATAAACTGTTTTTGTGTATTTGATATTTCTGATAAACAGCAAAGAGGTTTGAAAAAAGTATACGAGCCATATGGTGTATTAATTGTAGGCCGATATTCGTAAAACATCGAAGAGGATTGTAATCAAATCGGCCAACATTTGTACGAGATAAACATACCTACTCGAAATAATTCTCCACAATGCCGAAAGTCTTTTTTAAAAAATTTATTTTACTTTTAAATTACAAAAAAATATTACTACGGTGTTAATCGCATAAAAGCTAACAATAATCTGGTTTTACATTATCATAAAACAACCGAACAAGTGTTGTAATCCGATACGGCACATAACTGAGTTTCTAAGGTATCAGCGTTATTCTTAGAATTCCAGGGATGAATGGTGACATATTTCCTCCCCTCGAAGTTTCAAATCCAGAGAGTTAACGAGGGATTTGAACCTCAGCAAGTTCTTGAGTTTTCTGGTTATCCTGGACTTTTCTATTGGCATATTTTTTGAAACACACAAAACCGATTAAAATAGTACATAATATATAAATGAGAATTGTCCAAATGCTTGGTATGTGTGAAATTGCATGATACGTTGATTTCGATTGATTTTTGATGATATTTTTTATTAATTGTAAATCTCTAGAGCTTATATCTTCTAACTTGAAGTGAAAGTCCAATTTTGGCAGGTTAACATCGCTAGGAGTTTCTACAGCTGGGAATAATACAGGTTGACTTAAATTTGTGAAATTTTCTCGGTTAGTTATATTTTTGAAACTGCTGATAATTTGGCAACCAATTGGAATTTTGACAATGAATGTCCCTTTAAGTTTTATAACTTCTTCTTGATTATGGCAGTGGATTTTTATGATTTCTTCTTCTGGCAAGGTGATGGACCATTGATTAGTATGTTCAAATTTTGTGACGGTGGAGTGCTGTATAGGAATGATCGTTTGTTGACAAGTAGATGTATTTTTCAGGCTTAGTAGTTGGATCTCACAGGGATTGGTGTCTTGGATTTCTTGTATCTCCAGATCGTTACAGAAGTATATTTTTGGTAAGATTTTCTTGCAATGGTCATATGTATAAGCGTAGTACAACTTATTTAAAACTAAGTATTTATTTTCAGGTAAAATTACCTTGGACTGACTCTTTTCAAGAATGGGAATTGGGTATATGTGATATAGATCAAAATCAATAGAAGAAGTTATTGGAATATGAAGAATATATACAATTCGATTATTTGATATATAACTTTCAATTTTTACCAATTGTTCTATTATCAAAGTATTTTCTAATGTAATTTTCAGAGGTAGTTTATTTTGTGTTAATTCCTTTTGTATATATTTTAATTCTCTCGAAAAGTCAACTGCACTAATTATACTTGGGTGCATTTTTCCTAATTTGCTAAACGTTATTGAACTTTCAATATCTTGAATTATTGAATAAATTATATTATACAAACCAATCATTTGACTGATAATGTCTTTAATGTACAATGAATGTTCAGGTAATCCGTCAATAAATGAAGCAATATGATTTATTTTTTCTTCAAACAGTTTTTCGTTATGTATTATTTTTTGAATGGTGTTGTTGAAATTATTGATCAGTTGTAACGATAAAGAATTCTGATTTTTCACACTAGATGCTAAATTTTCTTGATCATTTTGTAATTGTTCGATTAACCTATCGTAACGTTCGCCATCGTTAGCGTCTAAGTTTCCTGTAATTGTTTTAAAAATAGATCCTAGTCCGTTTATAAGGCCGCGTTTGAGTCTGTTTGGATGTGGTATTATATTTAATAATTGATATTCTATCTTTTCTTCCAAAAATCCTAAAATTTTTAGACAACTCGAACTTTCTTTTAAATACGTTGTATTCATATGAATATTGTGTAAAAGATATGTTAATTTTGAAGACTGAATTTTCAATTTATTGATTTCTATTATTAGGGGTTCTAGATCATAATAATGAATTAACTTATAATAATATTCACTGACTTTTGCTGTTCCAAGTTTTACTGGGATTATGCCAGGATTATCGGATACATTTCGTATTTCTATTCTTTCCATGATTCCGAAGATACCTGGGAAACTAAAAAGATAATACTGGTTAATTTTCAAAACTAAAGGTATTTTTAAGGAACGTTTTATATTGTTCATGTGTATTTCGGGTTGAGTTTTAGTGGATAAAGTTTTCTTTTTATTGTTTAATTTCTTTATGTGTTAATTTCTTGTGAAAAATGTCGCCTTTGTGAATTTTTATAAATATTTTATGATCCTGTTCAAATATTTTCGGGAGATTTCGTATTTTGTTTACGTTTTGTATGCGCTTTTCTTTTTTCTTAATTAAGTTTTCTTTAATTTTGCAATAGAGTAATTTAGAGTGTTCTCTAGGATCATTTACACAATCGTTAATAAATATTTGAATTGATAATTTCATGAACAGCCAATATTTGTCTTTTGTTCTTTGATGGGTTTCCTCAATTCCTTTATGATTGGATTTACCTTCGTGATAATTTTGGATTAATTTATTTATAATTATTTTCTCGGTAATATGAATTAGTTTGTTGGTACATTTTTTCAATTCCAAAAATGAGTATTTAAAATATTTTTGTAGGGTTACTAAAAACGGTTCAAATAACTCGGCAATTTTGAAATATAAATAGTACTGTGAATCGGGATTAATGTAGTTTTTTATAAAGTCAATGATATCGCGTTCAAATTTATTCTGTGGTACTTGTAAATTTATAGGTTTCTTCTTTTCAAACAATATTTTTATTTTGGAATTAGCAGGGGAAAGTATTGAAATAATTATTTTTTTTTAATCATAGTTAACAGCTGTATCTGTAACAGGTATTTCAAAGATAGAAACTTTTACAGTATTGGAATGTACTGTGTGATTGTTGCTGTCGTCGCTTAGTTCATCATTATCGATTATAAATTTATTTTGAGGTTCAATATCAGGTTGAATTTGTGTTGATAATTTGTCTAAATTTTCGTTTTGTTGATTATTATTGATTGTTTGGTCATTTATATTATTGTTTAGTGAAGGACTTGCTGTCAGGTTGACAGGAATGGGGAGAATTTCAGTATATAAGTCTACTTGTGAATTCTGTGTGTTAGGTATATCTGTTTGTTTGGAATTAGAGAATAATTTTGGATTGTTTTCAGTATTAATGTCAACTTCTTTAAGTATTTCGCCTAGTCCTTCCCAGAATGGAGCCTCATTAGTGTGAATTTCGATTAAATTGAGCTCTTTGTTAGTATGGTGAAATAAAAACTTAATTCTATTGTAAGGAGTAACCAAATATCCGTCTTTAAAATCTAAATTTGCCTGTAAATATTTAATATTATCTAATCCAATAAGTCCATTAAATACATTATGAAATTTGAATAAATAAAATTTAAGATATGTAATTTCTGGTAATTGGAATATTTTTGAGGCTGGAATGCTAGCGCTAAATTCGTGAGATGATGTTTGAAAAACTTGTGATGCTATGAATGGATCTTTTTTTATTAAATTTGGAAAATATTTATAAGCAATATCTGGGTCTAAAAAGGATTTTGTGGATCCACAATCAATAAAAATTTTGATGTCATATTCGGGAAATATTATATATGGCAATTCATTCGAATCGATGGTATTAATGGATATTATTGATGGAGTTATTTCTGACGGTTGAAGCATTACTTGAACATTTTCATTGACATTTTCATTATTTATATTCGCAATATTCGAAAGTTCATCATATTTCTGATTATTTGGGTGATACTGATCAGTTTCGAATTGATCAGTACAATAATATGTATTGGAATTATCACAAAAATTATTATGGTCAATTTCTATGTTAAAAAGTTCTTCGGCAACAAAATTTGACCGCTGATTATAATTAAAATTGCGAGTGGAAGTACTCATTGGAGTGGGTTTAAAATTTTGATTTTGCCTATTGAAATTTGATGGACCGGGTCTAGAATAGTTTACAGTATTTCTAGTTGACACACTCATTGGCGTTGGTTTAGAAAAAACTTGATTATTAGGATTCGGCTTGAAAACATTTGTATTTATTGGCTCTTTAAAAACTTGGGCGTTTGTAAAATATCTTGGTTGCTGAACATTTGCTCTAGGTTGAATATTTATCGGTTGAGATGGAAATGAATTTTGCCTGAATTGATTAGTTTGAAAATTAAAAGGTACATTTTGAACAAAATTATTTCTTTGCTGTGGAAACTGTATTTGTCTGCTTTGATTTATTCTATTTTGTGGTCTTGTAAAATTTTGATTTGGGAAATTTTGAAAATAATGATTATTTTGTTCTTTTATAACATACTGTAAAGCTTCAGTTAAACAGTTAGGCTTCATACACCTTATTGTAGTGCCCAAGGGTTCTTTTAACCCAGATAGAAATGTTTTCAAAGCTAGTTCCTGATATAATGTTCGTTTAAGATTTTTCGCTTCTAGCGTGGTCTCGTGTACTTCGACATAACTACATAAAAGATTCAAAATGTCTAAACATTTGTCAAAAAATTGTTTTGGAGTTTCATTTGGACCCTGTCTTAACGTGACTAAATCTCTGTTGAGACAGGCTTCATCTCTCTGATCGGCAAAACTAGTAGTTAAAATTGCTTTTAATTCTTCCCATGTAGTTACGCTTTTTATATTAGCAACTTGTTTAGCACTTCCGCGTAATTTACCTATGATTGAATTTAACAAGAAAAGTTTTTGAAATTGTTTTGATTTTGGAAATCATAAAAATTGCCAATTAGAGATTCACTAGTAGATAAATATCGACTTAATTCGCATGGATTCCCATCAAATTCGGGAATACAACTTAAATATTCTGATTTAAATTCTTGAGGCATCTCGCTACTATTTAAATTCTCGTTACTAAGTTTTCGTTATTATCTAATTTTTTGTTAATATCTAAATTTTCGTTACTATCTAATTTAGGGTTTTCTTGTGAGTCAGTTAAAGGAGAATCAATACTTAATCTATTTAAATTTTGTAGTAAATCTTCCATAAGTTGTACTTACATTAATATGAAAATGACCTTCAGCATTCCTTAACTATGAAGATGGACCACCAGATCTGCGATTTTGTCTTCTCTGATGAGATCTTCGTGAATCGGGACGATTTTGTTCCAAATTCCGGTGTTCGTCTAGTTCTGAGTTGCACTGGTTCGATGATTGAGCCGGTTTCCTGATTTTTAAGGAGCCGCCAACACAACACGTCTACTTCGCGAAATCACCCTGTATACTAGGTTCAATTCAGTCAATCGTTGAAACGAAAAATTTACGTTCGATACGTAAACTTCTGAGAATCCTACTGACTGCGCCAAATAATTCTCCACAATGCCGAAAGTCTTTTTTAAAAAATTTATTGTACTTTTAAATTACAAAAAAATATTGCTACGATGTTAATCGCATAAAAGCTAACAATAATCTGGTTTTACATTATCATAAAACAACCGAACAAGTGTTGTAATCCGATACGGCACATAACTGAGTTTCTAAGGTATCAGCGTTATTCTTAGAATTCCAGGGATGAATGGTGACATATTTCTCGTCACTCGTTACAATAGGTATAGCATAATTTTTTAATTTCTGTAGAATAATTTTAGACGGATGGACTTTTGCGAAATTATGACGAATCGGCAGAATCAAAATGAAAACTTTAAATACATTTTTTCATTGCACAACAAACAATCCATCCGTAGTCCGTAGTGAGACATTGTTCTCGAGAAAATAAACATTTAAGGTTTAAATGGACTCGCATTTTTTTCGTTTCGCAAACTAGAGGCCCTACAAGCAATACGATCATATTTTATGAATAGAGAAAACTATTAACCTCACTAGATTTTAAATCGTACAAAAAAACTTTCGCTAAAACTCACTAGATGCTACATGGAAATAGAGCGTTCTCGTTATGCACTATTGCCATATCTACACCAGTCATTTTTCGTGTTTTTGGTCTGTGTCACAGTTCTTAGACAACACGGTGGCCCCATTACGGTTGCTAAGGACGCAGTGATGTCACAGAATGAAAATGTGAGTTAACAGAAAATATTTAACTTGGTGTCGTACATTAGTTTTTTAAAAAATATAATATTTTATTGTTTTTTAGTGGTATTTATATTTTTATTTTGGAACTTTGTTCTGCTGTTGGAGTTTTCATAATATCGGTACTTTGATATTTTCAAAGACAAGCTACAAAACGGCAAAGAAAAATAATGAATTACTTTTTATTTGAATTATAAATAGAAATATTATTGTGTGAATGGTTTATTTTAAAAATTTTGGATTAGGGTGCGGCCTCTGAGCTGAATTCGGATCACTAGCTAGTCGTAGTGTTGCTGTTGCCTGCCAAAAGTGCTAAAGAATTTTTAATTTTTACAGACAAAAATTGTTAGAAGTAATAAAGGGACTGAGCCTAAACTGAAATTAAAGGCTAATGGTAAGATTTTCGAGTATTATTCTGAAAATTTCATTCACTATTATTAAATTAATTGCAGGTTTGTCCACCCTACATTTAAAAGCAGACGAGATAGTTTTTTACAAGCATTAAACTAAAATAACCTACATTATTGAAAAAAAAAAAAAAAAAAAAAAAAAAACCGTTTTCTACAGGAAGTTTTTAGTAAAAAATAGTTACAAATAGTTTTATAGACGAAAACAAGGACCTGTTGGACTTTAGAAGAAATACATACAATGTATATTTATATCAGAAATAAAAATATATTTTGTCAGTTTCTAGGATGTATTATGAACTTAAAAAAAAAAACAACAACCCAGTTATATTATAATAATCTATAAGTATAGGTACCAAATTAGTGAAAAACAGTTTTATTTATTGTGTTTATATACATACAATACACAGCATTACATATACTTGGAGTACTTAAATAAATCATCCAAAAGACCATATCTTAGAGATATTTTAGCAGGCAAAGACAACACCTTTTACTCAAATATCTTCACGTGAATGCTTTACAAACTTCTTCTTAACTTAAAAGGCCCATATTTTCTTCTTTAAAATGATTTGTAACTTTTTAATTTTTACTAAAAACTTCCTGTAGCAAATCCTTTTTTTTTAAATGTTTTAAATCTTAGTAAAGCCCTTTGACTTTTTTGCTCTCGGTTGTTTTTAATGTTTGTAAGAAACCATCTCATCTGCTTTTAAATGTAGGGTGGACAAAGCTGCAATTAATTTAATAATACTGAATGAAATTTGCAGAATAATTACTCTAAAATATTATCATTAGTCTTTAATTTTAGTTTAGACTCAGTCCCTTTATTTATTCTAACGATTGTTGTGTGTAAACAGTAAAAATTGTTTGCCAACAGCAAAACTACGGCTCGCTCCAGACTTGCCAAAATTTCAAAATATTTCGGGATATAAACAAAGTGTGATTCGAATTCAGCTCGGAGGCCGTACCCTAATCCAAAATGTTTAAAATAAACCATTAACACAATATTTCTCTTTATAATTCAAATAAAAAGTAATTCATTTGAAATTTGATGGAAATCATTACATGATTTTTCCATGCCGTTTTGTAGCTTGTCTTTCAAAAAATCAAATTACCGATTTTATAAAAACTCCAAAAAAGGTGTATAGTCCAAAAATAAAAATATAAACATCACTAAATATTAATAAATATTAAAAAACTAATGTACGAACCGCAGCGGAATATTTTCTGTAAACTCGATTTTTCATTCTGTGACGTCACATCCTTCCTTAGCAACGAACGAAGAGGCCATCGTGTTGTCTACGAACCGTGGGTGTGTCTAGTAGGGTTGCCACCTGTCCATTTTTGAAAAAGACAGTTCTTTTTTCAAACAAATTGTCCTTGTGACTTTTTAAACCTTAAAATGTCCTTTTTTAAAACTAAACTAGAATGAAGATATACAGGGTGTCCCGAAATTAGACGGTCATATTTTAACAGCGTAATCTACATCCTAAAATAGAAGGAAAAGTTCATATAAACATAGGTCCGAAAACGTTTCGATACAGGGTGTTACAAGTAAAGTCATGATGGCATATTTTTGTAAATATTTTCTAAAATTTCTTTAGTCACCGGTTTTCCAAAGTTAAAAAAGAAATAAAATTTATGAATCCACAGGCCTACTAATTATTGTTTACACTTTCGAATAAGATCAACTTATCATGAAATTTCCAAATGCTTTTCTCTTGAAAATGGTGCGCCCTAGCGAGATAAAACAAAAGTAGCTTTATTATAAAAAATATTGATTTTCCAAATTTTGTAGTCAAAAATCTTAAAAAGAGTCAACAAAAAAACTTAGGACAATTTAACCCTAAAGCCGTCCCCTAATTTACCCACCTATGAAGATGATCAAAAACTGGCGTAAAAAATTTAGCATTTGTATCACATTTCACTTAGTTATCTTTAAAAATTTAGAAAATATTTACAAAAATGTGTCATCATGACTTCACTTTTAACACCCTGTATCTCGGAAACAAAACGTTTTCGGACCTATGTTTATATAAACTTTTACTCCTATTTTAGGATGTAGATTACGGTGTTAAAACATGACCGTCTAATTTCGAGACACCCTGTATAATGGCATTCTACTCTTCACAATTTAACAGTTTTATTTTTCCAGAAAATTTCAATTTAATATCAATTTGTTTCGGATTTTTTCAATATTTCAACCTTTATCTTCCCATTTTTATTTATTTATTCCCTTATAGAGCTTAATTTTTACTTAAGATTTCATGTTGATATCGTTTTTGGTTTTTCATTTTTTTTTATTTCAACCTCTCTTGACCCCCATTTTATTTTTATTTTTAAATTAATAGTCTATTATAGAGCTAAAAATTTCGTTTATTCAAATATTTCAATCCTGCTTAACCCCATTTTTATTCTTTTTTTTTTTCAAAGGCAATAGGCGTCTTCTCCTTCTAGTGCTTAATTTTTAGTAAAAATTTCATGTTGATATCGCTTTTCGTTTTTGATTTGATTTTTTTTTTTTAATTTCAACCCCCCTTAAACCCTCTATTTTTCAAAATTAAAGTTCTTCCCCTTACAGAGCATGATTTTTTCATTTTTGAGTTAGGATTTTTATTCAATATTTTAACTCCCCCTAAGCCCCCTATTTATTCAGATTTTTTTGAGAATCAATAGGCTTTATCTTCTTATATCATGTTGATATCGTTTTTCGTTTATTGATTTATGTTTTTTATTTCAACCCCCCCTAACCCCCAATTTTAAGTTGATATCATTTTTCGTTTTTGAGTTATGATTTTTTTCAATATTTCAACCATCCTTAACACCCCCATATTTTTACTTAGATTTTGATTTTTCCTGAAATTTTCAAATTGACATCGTTTTTGACGTGACATCGAACGGACAGATGGAACTAAACGCATAATACTCTTCACAGATTACAGATCAGAGATTACTGTACCACTATTTTTCGAAATTAACTTATTTGCAGCAGGATTGGCGCGCTCCCAGAAACATAAACCCTGCCCCAGTTCTGTTTTTGCGAACGCACTTATGTGTGAGTTTTTCTCTAGTCTTTCTAAAGGTATGATTGTTCCGCTTGCGCGTCCGCTGCTATCTTCAGTTTACTTATTCATTTATGGTGAAACTACCTAATTAAGACCTAATAAGTTATTGAAAAATTAAAAAAAAAAGCTACCTGTGGTGCATTTTTAGCGGTTTACCGTGATAGCCTGCATGACCGTCCTACCCGCATTCATAAAGCCCGGTACTATATGCAGATATTTTTAAAATGTCATTTATTCAATTTTCACAAAGGTGGTAACCCTAGCATCTAGTGTGTGTTTTTGTGTGACTTATTGTTTTATTTATACTATTTCTCATTGAATTTTTGTATTTATTATTAAAAATGCCACCTTACCCAAGAAAAACTCAAAAACAGGCGTACATTTAAAAAAGTAAGTATATAGGAAAAAATTACTACATATAAATTTTTTATATTAAAAACCCTGATTAGTATCACAAACGAAATGCCGATGACAAAGTCATCCTTATCCGAGGGAAACACCAAACCACAGTCTTTGAACTCATGCGAAGAGCTTTTAGGCTGACAGAAATGTGGTGCGTTACGGAAAACGTCTTGGTAAACCCTGACAAGGCACAACTCATAACCTTTACTCGAAAAACAAAATTGGAGGTTTTAGAAACTCCGATTCTGTTTGGAGGAAGGCTAAACAAAACGAACTAAGTAAAATATCTGGGTCTAATCCTAGATAGTAAACTTACTTGGAACCAACACTTACAAAAAGTGACCAACAAATGTAAAATGTCTCTTATTGTAGGGAGATGGGCATTTGGAAAAACATGGGGATTAAAACTAAAAATGGTCCACTGGCTATATTTGGCAATAACAAGACCCATGATAACTTATGGAGCGGTTATTTGGTGGCCAAAAGTAAACCAGAAAACAGCCCTCAATACCCTCTCAGGAGTACAGAGACTGGCATGCCTTTGTATAACAGGAGCACTGAGAAGTACACCGACAGCCTTTATGGAAATCATTCTAAACCTCCCACCCCTTGACTTATACATAAAGGGGAGGCCAGAATGAGTGCATACAGACTGGAAATCTCCAACAACTGGGACATATAAAACATACCAGAATAACACATGAAGTAAATGATTCTATATTAAATATGGGATCAGATCACATGACACCCCTCCCAACCTTTAACAGACTCTTCCAAGTCAACTGTAACGAGGTAAATAAGGAGATAGATAAATACTTGCTTAGCGGCCTCGTATTGTATACGGATGGATCTAAAACTAACAAAGGAACAGGCTCTGGCATACATGGAGTTAAACCCAAATGCGACATCATCGTCTCACTGGGAAAACATGCCACTGTATTTCAGGCTGAAATACATGCAATCGAATTGTATGTGCGAGATAGTTTAAGAAGGAAGTACAAAAAACAAACCTTCCTAATTCTCTCAGATAGCCAGGCAGCTTTAAAGGCTCTTGATTCAAACAGAATTAAGTCAAAGCTTGTCTGGAACTGCCTTGGAATACTAAATGATCTGGCTTAACCTTACCAACAAGGTAAAACTGGCGTGGGTACCAGGGCACACAGGTATCCAAGGAAATGAAAAGGCTGATGAACTCGCCAAAGAGGGATCAGATCCACCATTCACAGGACCCGAACCTGTATTTGGGATAAGCAAAACCTCTGCTCGACAGGTAGTGAACAGGTGGACAACTGGCAGCTCTTGCATTCTTACCCGAAGAAGATGTTGTTGTAACGTTTGATGAGTTACTTGACAGCGAATTTTACACGCAAAATGAAGATACGCTATTGCCATTTATAAATTATTTTGAAGATGTAAGGACAGGCCGCTTAGATCGACGACACCAGAGGAGACAACCGCAATTTTCAAGAAATCTGTGGAATTGCTTTGAATTTATAGACGAAGATATACATCGTACAAATAATTCTGTGGAGGGATGGCACAACAGTTTCTCCTCTATATTAAATGCAGCACATCCAAATTTATGGAAATTTATCAATACGCTAAAAAAAGAGGAGAGTTTAAATTGTTTGAAAGTTGAGCAGTATATAGCTGGAAACGAACAGCAACGAAAAAAAAAAAATTTATAAGGGCGAAACGAATAAAATCCATTTGTGAACAATATGGCAATCGTCCAAATTTGGAATATTTAAGGGGCATTGCTCATAACTTTCAACTTCAGAAATAAAAACCCCAAAAAATAAAAAACAAAAAAGGTTACCTGCAATATAAAGATTTTCAAAACAAATCTATGAATACTAAATTTTACCAAACCCTTCTTATTACGATGCCCTCATTATAACACTTTAAGACCAATGATTGTTTTTCATTGGGATTAAAAGATAATAAAAGAAAATAATACAAATATCAACATTGTTACGCGCTATTTTCCTACTCGCCTTTTTTTCGCGCGATCAATTGCTCGCGACCTTTTTTCGTCGGCGCTCTTTTTTCGCCGGCGACCTTTTGACACGCGCCTATTTGTGCCCGACATTTTTTCGCGCGACCAAATGTTCGCGACCTTCTTTCGTGACACCAGGTTATAGATTGCTTTATTTGTAATTCACGAATTTATAATTTATTTTTATTATTTGTTGTTACAGAAATACACATTCTGTTAAAATTTGAACTGTCTACCTATTACAGATCATGAGATACAGCCCGCTGACAGACTGACGGACGGACAGCCGAGGCTTAGTAATAGGGACCCGTTGGTTACCCTTCGGGTACGGAACCCTAAATGTCTACTTAACTTTTTCATTGAAACACTAACTATATAATATACCAAAGAACAAAAATATTGCATTTTTCCTTCGCTTGTTCTTGATATAATTATTACATTGTAGTTTCCTTGAAACGTACTCATCAGCACGTATTTTTTCGAGAGTAAACAAAATGAGGCAAATTCACTGCTCCTAAACGTATACCAAACCTTTGTATATTATTCCTTTTGTCGTCAACAAAGGACTAAATTCTATTTTAAAGTGAATAGTGATTTAAAAATTAAAAATGCCAAGACAGTTACGTGAAATACAGGAACAAATAAAAAGAGTATAATCAACAGGTAGGCTGTTTTTATATTTCATCAATAACATTAGATATTGTTTATACAGGGGAAAACGTACCGTAAAAATATCAAAAATAAACTACTTTATTTTATAAAACAATGCAATTATATTTAAAAATTAAAGATCGTATTATAATAATACGTTTTTAGTTTGTTTACCAATCAACATTTTCCACCCTAAGCATATATTCGTTAACATCAACAAGTTATCATAATGTGTTCCCTCGAAATATTCCATAAATAAAGTCTTAAGTTTGTTTGGATGTCTTATTATATATACAACATCGCTGTCTTCGTCATATTTCTTACATTTGAAAAATCGTGCGATTTTTTTTCAGTAATTCTATTCTAAAAATTCCAAAAATAATATCTTTTAAAATACCGGGCGGTATTTTCTATAAGGAAATCAACCGATATTTCATTAAGACGAAATATTCATTTAATCTTATCTTTTATGATCCTACTGTTTACAGAATAGACGTTCGTTATTCTTGCATAAATATAGATCATTAGGAAGTCGAGCGATTCTTGATGATTTTTGTTTTTCTGGATTAATATAGGGAAGAACGTGCGTTATCCTTACCGAATACTTTTTCAGTAATTATATATAAAAATAATATCTTTTAAAATACGCGGTATTTTATAAGAGAGGAAATCGAGCGATTTCATTGAGACGAAATACTCATTTAACCTTGTCTTTATGACATTACTGTTTGAATGAACAGAATAGATGTTCGTTATTCTTGCATATAAGGGGTCTTGGATTCAAATTAACAGAGGACAGTAATTATGATATGCAAACCAAACGGTTGGTGAACCTCGGAGAGCCAGAACAATCGGCCGACGCTGTAACAGTTGGATATGTTGATGATGTTACTAGGCAAGCAAAAGATCTCGTTTTAAAAGCTTTAACGGAATCCATTAAAAACATATTACGCGAAGCTACAATTTATTTCGAAAATCAGCAGAGTGAACTTAAGAAATTAGTATTTGAACATCGAACTGTGTCAAACAATAGTATTAGCGATGTTAATGTTAAATACCAATCGATGTTACAAATAGTGAAGCACAATAGAGAATTTTTTGAGGACATACCACTACAAAAAGTAATATTTTAAAAGTTATTACTAAAGTAGATAATTTGGAAAGTGAAATAAAAGGCATAAAAAATTTTACTATAATATTAGAGAACCTTTTAACTGATCTTACCGATAGAATCATTTAAGTGTAATACGGAAATTCTTTGAGACCTTGAAAGCGTCAAAGGAAGTATTGGGCAAAATACAGCGGTTTTATCGAAAATTATAGTAGAACTGGAAGAAAGGATCAAAAAGTTTGAATAAAAAATTGTATTTTAATTGGAAAGAATGTCTAAGCGCCAAATAATTGAAGAAATCCACCGATCCGCCCGTCGAAATTTTCCCAGAAGAAGGACTATTGTAAAAGGATATGCCGACTTGTGGCAGAGTGATTTGGCTGATATGCAAAGTTATAAAGATGATAATAATGATAACAGATATATTTTAATTGTTATTAACTGTTATTCATCCGTCTGCCAGGCGTAATTGGTCGCTTTATTATATTTAAAAATAAAAAAAATTAAATCGCTCATAACTACCCAATTACTATCAACATAAATGTTTGGTGAAAATTACTAAAAAATCTAATTAAATTGAAATCGTGGGAGTTAAAACTGGTCGCTATTTCGAAGCAGACGCTGCCAGCTATGTCAAAACAACGCCAAAAAAGAATTAGGTAGTCTATACAGATCCATAATTAATTATGTTTGTTTATAAACTAAAGGGCATATTTATACTCCCTTAAAATTATTATTATGATTAAGCATTAAACTGGACTAAATATTCAAAAAGGATATTTAAACTCGTTTTAGTGCCTCTTTTTTAATAATCTTTTTCCTAATAAGATATAATTCTGCAGTCATCAAAATGTTGGTTACTGAAGAAATGTATAAGAGGCCAGTTGTGTTCTTAGAATATTTTTTAAGATGTTTTAAACGTGTTTTTATTAATAATATTTTTACTAGTTAATTTTATTTAAAAATATTATTATTCAAAAATAGGTTTACTCTAGTTCTATCACCACCATTCGTTTGGTTAGTATCTTATAAGTCTGTATATTAAACAATTTTGAAATCAATGTAAATCTACCTAAATTATGATAATTTAATTTGGGGTCTGCATCATTATCTAATTTCAAAAAAATTGCTTGGCAGCACTTATATTTTTTAAAAACATTCTAGGGTTGAATACAGTATTACCAAACCATTCTCTAAAACTTAAATAAATTGTTTAAAAAATATACATTTATATTTGCCAGGCACACCCTGTATAGTGTACATCCAAAAATATTTTTAAAATATGTATTTTTCAAATCCATATAACTTTTATTTGCGTGTCTATAACACAAATTGAAATATTAAACAATTACGCACTAATGGGACACCCTGTATATGTAGAAGTAAAAATAATTTTAAGCATTTAATACAATATATCTCCAGTTATATCATTTCGAATTTAATATTATAAGAATTAGAATGGTGGCAGAAAAATGTTGGATGAGGTCAAGCTAGGAAACCTAAGCTGTTCAGATCGACAGAGGTATTTTCAGATGCTTCACATACTGGTTGGTGTGCCAGTTGTATGGTTTTAAATACCACGGGTTTTGAGCGGCTTGCGTGCCTAGCCATAACTGGAGCAATGTCAACCACACCTACGGGAGCCATGGAGACCATGCTGGATCTAACCCCTCTCCACATTCGGCTGGAAAGGGAGACCAGGATGGTTTCCTACAAACTCCTGAAGGTGGGTAGTCAATGCTACGAAGAACTGTGATGGAACAAGACGGGGCTGAGTGAGATTAATAACCACCTTGGCATGGTCTCGGCCTCGCTAGTTCCCCGACAGCACATACAAAAGCCATACAGTGTCCTCATTCCTGAGAGAGACGCATGGAGCAGAGAGGAAAAACTCTCTCCGGCTCTAAAACTAAAAAAGGAGTTGGAGCGGGAATTTTCGGCCAGAGGCCCAGCGTTGACATATCAATAAACTTAGGCTCTCTGGCCACGATCTTCCAAGCAGAAATGATTGCTATAGAATTGGGAGCGAGAGAGTTGATTAATTTTCTCCTCGCAAACAAGACTATAAAGATCTTTTCAGATAGCCAGACAGCCCTTAAGGCCCTGAGCTCCTGGGCATTGCAAAAAGCACTGCCATAGGAATTATCTCAAAATGGACGGAGGGTGCAACACTCACGAACTGGAGAGATACCCCAGGGCTAACTCATTCGAAGGCGTTTATAACCCTTCTATGAACACATCTGCTCAGATCCGAGAATGGAGTAGGAAAGATTTACGTATTTTCACTGGACTGATGATAGGACACTTCCGTCTGGGCAACCACATGAGAAGGATAGGTCTGCAACAAACATCGGACTGTCGATTTGGCAGCGTGGAGGACGAGTCTGCAGAGCACATTCTATGTACCTGTTCCGATCTGGAAAGAACCAGGTTCCAGATCTTCGGATTTACCCAACTGGAGCCTATCAACTTTAAACAAGTCTCACCCATTTCAACCATGGCCTTCATCAAGAGGTGTGGCTTGTACGGTGAACTATAAGTTAGTCATGAGCCACAATAGACCCATCTGGGTCACAGTGGAAGGTGATGAGATCATCCCACTCATTGTCCAACTAACCTAACCTAACACCTTCTTCTAAAACAATTTTAAAATTTTGTAATAAAATTATAAAAAAACGCAATGATACATTTGCTAACACTATTATTGATTTGGAAATTAAATCAATTTTTTGACCTATTCTTAAATCATACAATAATTTTATTATTTCCATCCACTTTTTAGCTAGTAAGTGGTTATAAAATTACATATAAATGTAAATATTCGTTTATTTAATTACGTTTATAACGTTTACATAAATAATTATTCAGAAAATTACCTTTTATTACCCTGAACATCTACAATGTAATAATTATATCAAGAACAAGCGAAGGAAGATTAATTATAATTTTCCGAGCTTGTCCGTAGATATAATTAATTCCCATCCCACCCTAATATGTGGATGCATATTTAGTTCCCAAATATCAGGTGATTTTTCTAACTCGCGCTTAAACGGAATGATATATAAAGGTTTGGTATACGTTTAGGAGCAGTGAATATTAGGGTGTATCATTTTTAAGCAACTTTTTTTTTCAACTAAATCAGGAAGGTGAAAAAAGAAGCCTCTAAAAATTTGAGCTCATAATATTATCATTTAGTGGTGCCTGTTCTTAACTTTCCATTTTCCATCTAAATAACATGGAATTTTTTTTTCTTTTTTCTTATTTTTGTAGCTTGATATTTGAGCATTGTAAAAATAAAGTGAAACATTATTTTGATAGGAAATTTAAACGCTCTACAAAAAGTTCTAATATATTTTTTTTTATAAAGTGAGCCGTTCTGAAGATATTCAAACTTAAAGTTGCAAATGTATGAAATTAGGACTTTTATTTTATTAAACTGATGACTTTTTTATGTCTTAAAAATTATTTTCAAGAAAACATCATTATTTTCATATAGAAAGAAAATAACGACGCACAGAAGACAAAAATTCACCAGAAATATTTTTAAACAAAAATATGATTGACTTTGTTTCAAAACAATCATTAAAACTTTTTGACAAATTTGATTTGCCGTACGGCTTTTTGGATGCAGATGTCCTAATTTGGCC
This sequence comes from Psylliodes chrysocephalus, assembly GCA_927349885.1. NCBI lineage: Eukaryota > Metazoa > Arthropoda > Insecta > Coleoptera > Chrysomelidae > Psylliodes > Psylliodes chrysocephalus. The sequence continues at coordinate 7,139,132 of OV651815.1, forward strand.
AGATAATGAAAGTTATCAAGAGAATTTCTAGTTTTTCGAAAAATTGAAAGTTGTCAATGACGTTGCAGGACATGGCGTCGCATTAGTAGAAGAATATAATAGATGCCTAACTAAAGATGAGGAACAATTTTAATATTTATTACAAGTGGTAAAGGAGCACCGATAATCGAATTAAATTACGGGTTTTGAGCTTACATTAAATTGTAATTAGATGAAACAAAATGGATTCTATGTATTTTGAGGTGATCTTTTCGAAAAAAGGCAAAACAAAATGTAGCAGTTTTTTGAAAGTGCCAAAATTTTGGATTTTGTCAATTTTTCAATTTTGCGCAGGCGCATGTCGGAAATAAATCAATATTTTTAAAACGCAATTTACGACATTTGAAAGCTTAGGAAAAATGCTAATTTTTATGTCTCTTGAGAAATTTTGATCCGATGCACCGTTCTCGCGGTATGGACGATTGAAATTTGTTTAGTATTTTGAGGCGACGAAGGTCGAAAAATTGAATTTGTTAAATGTTTTAACACTAAATTCTTTATAACATTGGTAAAAATTAAGATATTTGAAAAAACAAAAATGCGTTTTAAACTTAAGGGATGTGACTAGTGATACCCAGAAGGGGGCAAGAGAAATCCCAAAATTGGGCATATGGCGGAAGGGCAAAATGCACCGCGGTCCTAATTTCATTGTTTGCCTATAACGGCCAAACTATTTGAATTTTTTTAATGCCACTTACAAAGCTTACTCTTAAATGTGAAATCTTATGTGTGTGTGAATTTCACCGACATCGGACCATAATTGGCTAAGATATCAAACAATTAAATAATTTTTTTTTCCAAAAAAAAAATTATTTTTTTTTCGAAAGTTTAAAGTGGCACAAAAATGCCAAAAATGCACCCAATGGCTCAAAACTGTTTTTTTTTTGAGTACTCTATTGTGTCTAGAATACGATTACATTACGGAAAATTCTGCAAATATATTTTATCTATTTTTTTGACCACTGTTCATTGAGTGACGACCAAAAAACACGGTTTTTGAGAAAAGTTGCCTAAAATTGACAATTTTTAGTTTTTTTGTCTGAAAATTAAACAAACCCAAATTTCATGTCTTCTAAATGTGTATACAAAGTTTAAAGTGTGTATGTTTCTTCTAAGTTGTAGAATTCTCCCGACAAAAGTCCCATTACACGCGCTCCGCGGGATCCAAAACTCGTGTATACACTACATTACTGTAATTTGATTTTTTTGCGATTTCCAGTTTTAAATTTCTTACATATCTAAATTTATTAGGCTTAAAATTTATTAAATTGTATTTTACTGACTTGTTATAAGACGTTTCTTGAGTTTTGTGCAAAATATAGAATTACCAGATATTAGCGAACAAAAAGCAAGCTTATCACCAAGTTGGAACTTACACTCAGGCTTAGGATTAATTTCCTAACATTTTTAAAGTATACCGTTTTGTGTATTTTTTTGTGCTCTTTTCGATGGCGAAGTTAGTTTTTTCAAATATATTTATTTTGTTAGATGTTTTCGGAAAACCCGGAAAAAATCACATGGGAAAAAAATTAAAAAAAAACTACGCCTCTGGTTTCCTGCGAATTCCCGAAAAATTATGTCAGATTTCGCCGCGGGACTTATTTTATTTGAGAGCCAATAAAAAAATACGCAACTTCTCTCATGGGCACATATGTCTAACATTTATAATTTCGCTACAAATTCATCGCAAATTTCATGTCCATGGTTCTGATCAAAAAAACGAAAAAACGATTTTTTTTGAAAAAGTACTTCTGGCGGCGAGAAATTCGCCATTAAAACAACCTGTGCAATGAATTTCCGAACTATTTTTGCCTCCTCTTTCGAATGGTGCATTTATTTTCACTATCGGAATGATACTTGCCCAGATAATTAGCATTTTTACAATGGAAAATTCCGGAAAACCCGGTTTTTCCTAATTTAAAAAAAATTGAAAAACTGCTACATCATTTTTTCTTTTTTTCGGAAATATCACATCAAAATACACAAGGTCCTTTTTGTTTCATCCAATTACAAATTAATGTAAGCTCGAAGGGGCTTTTTTTCGTTATTTAATTGGACTACGACGAAAATATCAAAATTGTAATACAAAAACTTCAACAAATATAGTTACATCATTTAATTCTGATAAGACATTAAAATATCTATTAGTTTCAAAATTTTAGTATGCTAATTGTTAAAAAGTTTTTTTAATCTATAAAATAATAATTTTACTGAACCTAATTCATAATTACTATTGTTTAACAGTTAATCAAATAATATCTAAGATATATTTTTTTTATTTTAGCTTTATAAAAAGATTAGCGCATAAAAACCAGTTTTCTGATTAAAAATAATTTTTAAGACATAAAAAAGTCATCAGTATTAGTTTAATAAAATAAAAGTCCTAATTTCATACATTTGCAACTTTAAGTTTGAATATCTTCAGAACGGCTCACTCTATGAAAAAAATATATTAGAACTTTTTGTAGAGCGTTCAATTTCCTACCAAAATAATGTTTCACTTTATTTTTACAATGCTCAAATGTCAACCTACAAAAAAAAGACAAAAGAAATTTTTTTTTCCATGTTATTTAGATGGAAAATGGAAAGTTACGAACAGGCACCACTAAATAATAATAATAATAATAATAATCTTTATTTGCATCAATTATTACAACTAAACTAAAATTTAACATTTAAATTTTTCTAAAGATACAAAATTAACACAAACAAAGAAAACAATTCCCACAAAGCCAAAGCTGTCTGTGGGCTGGGTTTATTTGTTTATTTTATTTTTACATTTTTAAGTGCATCTTACTAATTAACATTTTATATTTCCACATCGTTTAATTTGTTTTCACAAATCAAAAAATTTATAAATATCTTTCCTTGGTATATTTATTAAAAAGGATTTAATTTTTTTTTTCTAAAATAAAATACCGAATAAGTTGAGAAACATATTTCCTTTGGTAAAAAATTTAAAAATCTAGGTCCCAAAAACATAAGACTTTTATGCCCTATTGTTTTTTTGGCAATTGGTATCATTAATTTTCCGCAATCCTTACTTCTAGTTTTATGACAGTGACATATGTATTTCAAATCCAACGAATATTTTTCTTTAGTTAATAAACATACCCCCCTTAAGAAAAATGTTTGCCTTAAGTCTAGGATCTCTGCCTCTTTATAAAGAGCATTTGAAGAGTAAGTTCTATTTTTCTGAAGTATTATTTTTAAAAATAATTTTTGGACTACTTCTAGCTTTTTTAGATGAGTATATGTTACTCCTCCCCATCCTACAATTCCATAGGAGAGGCGAGAATCAACCAATGCATAATATAGTGTTTTAAGAAGAGGTAAGTCCAAAATTTTTGTTAAAAATTTGAATTTACCTAGTAATGACCTAAGAGTTTTTGTAACATTAGTAATGTGATAGTCCCAACGGAGATGGTTGTCAATAGTTATTCCTAAATACTTTACTTTATCTGTTTGTTTAATATTTATTAAATTACCATGATTGTTGATTTCTAGCTTGTTGTAATTAGGAAGATTATTTTTATAGCTTGTTATAGGTAGAAACATAGTTTTATTGAAGTTTATTGTAAGCAATTTGTAATTAAACCAATCTATAATATTACTTATATCTTTTTCAATTTTTTGTTTCAGATCATTCCAGGTGTTTGCAGTATAAAAAATGACAGTATCATCAGCAAAGCTTGTTATCTCTCCAGAAGTTGTAAGTGTAAGTAGATTATTAATGTATATTGTAAAGAGAATGGGACCAAGAACTGTCCCTTGAGGAACGCCACATTGAACAATCCTTTCCGAGCTTATACTATTATCTATTTTAACACATTGTTTTCTTCCTATTAGATAAGATTCGAACAGTTTTTGTGCAATTCCTCGTATTCCCACATCCTGCAAAGAATCCAACAGCTGTGAGTGGTCCACAGTATCGAACGCCTTTGCAAGATCAAGGAATACCCCTATGGCCGGACAGCTGCAGTCCACAGCCTTATATAATTTTGTTGTTAAGTCTAATATTGCATGTTCTGTAGAAATACCTGTGCGAAACCCAAATTGTTTTTTAGAAATAATAATAATAATAATAATAATGATAATATTAAGAGCTCAAATTTTTAGAGCCTTTTTTTTTCACCTTCCTGAAAGTTTTAAGCCTGTTTTTTAGTTGAAAAAAAAAAAGTTGCTCAAAAATGAAACACCCTAGTGAATATGTATCATTTTGTTTACTCTAGAAAAAATACGTGCTGATGGGTATGTTTCAAGGAAACTACAATATAATAATTATATCTACGGGCAAGCTCGGAAAACTATAATTAATCTTCCTTAAGGTAAGTCGATTAATTTTTCAATTTTATTATAATAAAAAGAGCAATACTTTTGTCGTCGAGTGTATAAATACTGGCCTGTACTCCAAGAGGACTAATTTAATATAATCTACACTATTTACTAATTATTGTTTAAAAAGAAACACATAAAAATATTAATTAACTGATAGCAGCAGCTGAGATAACAAACATTCTTGTATAATTTATTGTGTAACTTCATTCGCAATTACTTATACCAGCAAATTGAATACACGTAGGTACTGCATTATGTTGTTTTAAAATAGCATCCTTCTAATTCCATATTGCAAATAATTATTTCAATTTGGCAAGAATTAGGACATTTAATGGCGCCCGGCCATATCTCCGAAATTGCAATTTCTAGATTTTTTACAAACTCGTCTAAAAGAAAATACTTAACATTTTAACTGCAACTGCTGCTATGTCACGCGATATATCATTTACACAGTATAATTTTGTTTTTTATAAATTATTATAAAGTGTGAAGTATTTTCAAAAAACTCCGTTTCTTAGGAAGTCTTTACAATACGTAGACACACTTTATGAACCTATTTCAATATTAAAAATAAGTATATTTTTTTCAAAAAGCTACGTTGAAAGTAACCTTTATATACAGGGTGTACCAATAAAAACTCCCAGGCCGGATATTTTGATAAGTAATAGAGATATTTTAATTCTGTAAAAGCCAGTTCATAGAGCACTAAGAGAGCTTCAATTTTAGATATAAATTAATTTTAAATAGGTCAATATGTAGCTCAATAATTTTTTTTCGATGGGAGGATCCTTCTTGTGTAGCGCATCATTTTTTCAATCATTGTTTTAATTGTATTGAAACAACATTGTTTACTTTATTTATAATTTATATAGATACTTTAATTATATGTTAATTGCATTGTCTTGTAAATGGGACTACCTGTTAGACAATAAAGCTTATTATTATTATTATTATTATAAAAAATACATTTTTCAGTAGATTTGGTTCTATGAACTAATTCGATAAATCTAGCCATTTTTTATATACAAAGTGGGCTACTCAAAACAGTTTCATCCTGTTTTTCGGCTTAATCATTGGATTTTAAGAAAATGCTAAAACAGGTCGATTTTTATTTCAAATTGAACACATTTTTACAATACAGACATCTGTCATGTGTCAACCCCCTCTGTCGGGATAAAAGAACCTATAAAATATTATAAAGTGTGATACTTCTCATTTAAAAGCTAATTTAATTACTAATTCAATGCACCACATAACAATATAAATATTTCCATATTGCTCTTGCAAGAAAATAAAGTTAGCAATAATCTTTAAAATAATTCATGACTAATTTTCAAACTAGTGCAAGTGAAATATGTCACCATTCAACCCTAGAATTCTAAGAATAACGCTGATACCTTAGAAACTCAGTTATGTGCCGTATCGGATTACAACACTTGTTCGGTTGTTTTATGATAATGTAAAACCAGATTATTGTTAGCTTTTATGCGATTAACATCGTAGCAATATTTTTTTTGTAATTTAAAAGTAAAATAAATTTTTTAAAAAAGACTTTCGGCATTGTGGAGAATTATTTGGCGCAGTCAGTAGGATTCTCAGAAGTTTACGTATCGAACGTAAATTTTTCGTTTCAACGATTGACTGAATTGAACCTAGTATACAGGGTGATTTCGCGAAGTAGACGTGTTGTGTTGGCGGCTCCTTAAAAATCAGGAAACCGGCTCAATCATCGAACCAGTGCAACTCAGAACTAGACGAACACCGGAATTTGGAACAAAATCGTCCCGATTCACGAAGATCTCATCAGAGAAGACAAAATCGCAGATCTGGTGGTCCATCTTCATAGTTAAGGAATGCTGAAGGTCATTTTCATATTAATGTAAGTACAACTTATGGAAGATTTACTACAAAATTTAAATAGATTAAGTATTGATTCTCCTTTAACTGACTAAATTAGATAGTAACGAAAATTTAGATAGTAACAAAAAATTAGATAATAACGAAAACTTAGATAATAACGAAAACTTAGATAGTAACGAGAATTTAAATAGTAGCGAGATGCCTCAAGAATTTAAATCAGAATATTTAAGTTGTATTCCCGAATTTGATGGGAATCCATGCGAATTAAGTCGATATTTATCTACTAGTGAATCTCTAATTGGCAATTTTTATGATTTCCAAAATCAAAACAATTTCAAAAACTTTTTCTTGTTAAATTCAGTCATAGGTAAATTACGCGGAAGTGCTAAACAAGTTGCTAATATAAAAAGCGTAACTACATGGGAAGAATTAAAAGCAATTTTAACTACTAGTTTTGCCGATCAGAGAGATGAAGCCCGTCTCAACAGAGATTTTGTCATGTTAAGACAGGGTCCAAATGAAACTCCAAAACAATTTTTTGACAAATGTTTAGACATTTTGAATCTTTTATGTAGTTATGTCGAAGTACACGAGACCACGCTAGAAGCGAAAAATCTTAAACGAACATTATATCAGGAACTAGCTTTGAAAACATTTCTATCTAGGTTAAAAGAACCCTTGGGCACTACAATAAGGTGTATGAAGCCTAACTGTTTAACTGAAGCTTTACAGTATGTTATAAAAGAACAAAATAATCATTATTTTCAAAATTTCCCAAATCAAAATTTTACAAGACCACAAAATAGAATAAATCAAAGCAGACAAATACAATTTGCACAGCAAAGAAATAATTTTGTTCAAAATGTACCTTTTAATATTCAAACTAATCAATTCAGGCAAAATTCATTTCCATCTCAACCGATAAATATTCAACCTAGAGCAAATGTTCAGCAACCAAGATATTTTACAAACGCCCAAGTTTTTAAAGAGCCAATAAATACAAATGTTTTCAAGCCGAATCCTAATAATCAAGTTTTTTCTAAACCAACGCCAATGAGTGTGTCAACTAGAAATACTGTAAACTATTCTAGACCCGGTCCATCAAATTTCAATAGGCAAAATCAAAATTTTAAACCCACTCCAATGAGTACTTCCACTCGCAATTTTAATTATAATCAGCGGCCAAATTTTGTTGCCGAAGAACTTTTTACCACAGAAATTGACCAAAATAATTTTTGTGATAATGTCAATACATATTATTATACTGATCAATTTGAGACTAATCAATATCACCCAAATGATCAGAATTGCGATGAAATTTCGAATATCGCGAACGTATATAATGAAAATTTTCAGGTAATGCCTCAACAGTCGAAAAAAAGTTAACTCCACCAATAATTTCCATTAATACTAACAATTCTAGTGAATTGCCGTATATTATTTTTCCAGAATATGATATCAAAATTCTCATTGATTCCGGATCTACAAAATCTTTTATAGACCCAGTGATCGCTAATAAATATTTTCCAAATTTAATTAGAGAGGACCCTTTCATAGTGTCAACGGTTTTCCAAAAATCGGCTCACAAATTTAGCGCTACCATTCCAGCCTCAAAAATATTTAAATTACCAGAAACTAAATATCTTAAATTTTATTTATTTAAATTTCATAATGTATTTAATGGACTTATTGGCTTAGATAATATTAAATATTTACAGGCAAGTTTAGATTTTAAAGACGGATATTTAGTTACTCCTTATAATAGAATTAATTTTTTATTTTACCATACTAACAAAGAGCTCAACTTAATTGAAATCGCTCCAAGGAGCCACCAAGTTATTAAAATTAGAAGTAATATATTAGATGGAGAAATTATTATCCCCCATCAGAAAATACATAATTGTGAAATACCAGAAACTCTTACTATAGCAAAAAACGGCGAGGCAATAACCACAATTCTAAATAATAACACGGTCCCAGTAACATTAGATTTTTCGCAACCAGTAACAGTAGAAAAATTCGAAAAACAGGATTACGAAAATATTGATTTTAATTATATTGAAAATGATTCAATACAACAATTAGATTTAGGTCAAATTAGGGTAGGTCACGTAAACGAAGAAGAGAAATTAGCTATTTTAAAAATATGTCAAGAATATTCAGATGTATTCTTTCAAGAAAATACACCTTTAACATTTACCAACAGAACAAAACATAAAATTCGAACCACGGACGAAATTCCTGTTTACTCTCGTCCTTATCGGTACCCGTTTATTTATAAAGACGAGGTCCAAAAACAAATCAAAAAAATGTTAGACTCTGACATAATAAGGCCTAGTAACTCACCATGGAATTCCCCCATATGGGTGGTTCCAAAAAAACTAGATGCTTCAGGAAAACAAAAGTGGAGAGTAGTTATCGACTATAGACAACTAAACACGAAAACTATAGACGATAAGTACCCATTGCCTAATATCACGGATTTATTGGATAAATTGGGCAAGTGTCAATATTTTACAACTCTCGATTTGGCGAGCGGTTTTCACCAAATCGAGATGAATGAACAAGATATTGAAAAGACAGCTTTTTCCACAGAACAAGGCCATTGGGAATTTTGTCGCATGCCTTTTGGACTAAAAGGAGCCCCCTCCACATTCCAATGGGTCATGGATAATATTCTCAGAGGTATACAAAACGAACAATGTTTAGTATACCTCGACGACATTATTATATATTCAACATCCCTTCAGGAACATATCGAAAGACTAAAAAATGTTTTTTTTTTTGTGCGCATGCGACAGTATCGAACCATCTTTTTCGTACTGTTTTTGTAAACAAGCATGTTAAAATGCCCACGTGAAAAAAATTATAATCGATAAATATTAATTTAAGTATATTCATTAAAAAAAAAAAAAGAAAAAGCAAAGTAATAATAATAATTTTAGTGTCTTAATTGAAAAATATATTTTTGCAATCAATTATAATTATGTTATCTGTACGCAAAGGAACAACGAAACGGTGTTGTTATGGAGTATGTAAAATTGACATACGGTATAAATCATTCAAAGGTAATACATACAATACATATTATTTTATAAATATTCCAAAGCCTTGGCTGCAATATCGTAAAAATTATCAATTTATCAAGCAAATGTGCATTAGGTGCGAAAAAATGTGGTCGAAGACCGAAGTGACAACGGTTTTCGATGGATTGATGATGTTACTGAATATACTTATATTTGTTAATTACATTTTCATGGAGAAAGTGGTCCAACAGAAGAAAATTATTATCTGGTATTAAACAATATTTTTTTAATATTAAATTCTACTTCGGTATACACAGTAATATGATTAAAAATGTCATGTTGATCCTCAAAATATTAAATTCCTAATATATTTTATTAATTATACTCGTGATTAACTTTCATGTTAGTTAAAGTGTTTTTGCAAGTACTAATAGTTGGTTGGCATAATTAATTGGAGTAGAGTTATAATTATTATTTGTTTTCATTAATTTTGTACACAGTTAAGAAGTATTGATACACACCTAACCTCTCAATCAGTCCACTTTTTTCGTTTGTATCAAACGTCTAAGACACTTCAACCACCTTTTCAACTTCTTACAACTATGCGCTTCTACAGAGTTATGAAAAAGTCAACGATTTTTTCCAATGATTAATTTTTCTGTAGAGATAATATTGCTTTCCAGCCATTGTCGATCAAAACAGTACGAAACTTTTGAATTACCGCTATTTCAACATTGTGGCTGCGCTTGCGCTCATCACATGATGAAAAGGTCTATTAATGGTATGTGGTGCATTAAATTAGTAATTAAATTTGCTTTCAAATAAGGTATCACACTTTATAATACAGTTTTTTATCCCGATAGAAGGCGGTATATTTAAAAGTATCGCAATAAGCAGTCATATTTCTAAATTCCCATAAAATTAATTTTTCAATAAAGTAATACACATGGTAGTGTCACACTTTATAATACGTAATAGTAAGCAATGTACAGACATTTCTGAATCCCTCATTAAATTACCATTTCAATGTCATACATGGTACATTACCTATTTAAAAGGTGACGGAGAAGTGCAAAGGAGGGGGTTGACACGTGACAGATGTATGTATTGTAAAAATGCGTTCAATTTAGAATAAAAATCGACCTGTTTTAGCATTTTCTTAAAATTCAGTGATGAATGCTGAAAAACAGGATGAAACTATTTTGAGTGACCCACTCTGTATATCAAAAATGGCTAGGTTTATCGAATTAGTTCATAGAACAAAATCTACTTAAAAATGCATTTTTACAAGATGTACTACACAAGAAAGATTCTCCCATTGAAAAAAATTATTGAGCGCAGCGCCATCTACATATTGACCTATTTAAAAGCAATTTATGTATAAAACTGAATCTCTCTTAGTGCTCTGTAAACTGGCTTTTACAGAATTAAAATATCTCTATTACTTACCAAAATATCTGGCCTGGGAGTTTTTATTGGTACACCCTGTATACGGCGCAGCGCATTTCTACGAGAGAACGCCAACCTTAAAAGTTTACTTTATTTCATTTCCTTATCTAAATAATTTGCCGCAGCAACTGTTTGGATATTTAATGAGATTTATTATTATTGAATTATTATAGATACTTACTTGTTCTCCTACAATTATGTCTGTATCATCGACCTCTGTGTCTATACCGGAAGAATCATCGTCATTTAATACTTGATTTTCCATTTGCCTTATTCGTTTCTATAACACACATTAAATATTATAATTAATTAATAGGGGCCTATTAAAACAAATGGAAATGGAAATACTTCTAACACTATTTGCTTAGGATGGGACTGGAATTTAAAATAATTTAGGCATTTAGGCAATGTTTCATGACAGTTGATCCCATTAATCCCCATGACCTATTTACACTTGTCTGTTAAACTGAAATATTTGACAGTTTTACAAATTGACAATCAGACCTCTTTCAGACGAGGATACTGTATGCGAGATATGCGTATTCGAAATTCATGCTGAACATACATTCAAATGGACCTATTTACACTTTACTTTTATTTACTTTTTCATACGGAATTTCTGTATCCCGGCACCTTCAGCCGCTGGAGGCTGAATGCGTATGTCGCATATAGAATTTCTATTACGATATACAGGGTGTCTCGAAATTAGACAGTCATGTTTTAACAGCGTAATCTACATCCTAAAATAGGAGTAAAAGTTGATATAAACATAGGTCCGAAAACGTTTTGTTTCCGAGATACAGGGTGTTAAAAGTGAAATCCTGATGACACATTTTTGTAAATACTATTAAATATAACTAAGTGAAATTTGGTACAAATGCTATACTTTTTACGCGCTATTTATTAGATTAAAAGCCAGTTTTTGATCATCTTCATAGGTGGGTAAATTAGGGGAGGGGCTTAGGGTTAAATTGTCCTAAATTTTTTTGTTGACTGTTTTTAACATTTTTGACTACAAAATTTGGAAAACCAATATTTTCTTTATAATAAAGCTACTTTTGTTGAATCTCGCTAGGACGCATCATTTTCAAGAGAAAAGCATTTGAAAATTTCATGATAAATTGATGTTATCTTATTCGAAATTAGTAGGTCTATGGAATTAGAAATTTTATTTTTTTAACTTTGGAAAACCGGTGACTAAAGAAATTTTAGAAAATATTTACAAAAATGTGCCATCAGGACTTCACTTGTAACACTCTGTATCTCGAAAATGAAACGTTTTCGGACCTATGTTTATATGAACTTTTACTTCTATTTTAGGATGTAGATTACGCTGTTAAAATATGACCGTCTAATTTCGGGACACCCTATATGGACGTTTTCAGACATGGATACTTTTGAAAGTAAGTAAAATTTTAAAAATTATGTTTGAGTATACAGTTTAACGATTAAATTAGATACACGAAGAGTATATGTATTTCACGAATAAAAGATTAACTTAAACTACAGAATTTTTATATTCTTCATGTTCTTTTCTACGCATGTTGTATGTCTAGTCTTTTAATATGAAAGTAATGTTCTCTACAGATGCATTTGCGTCAAGGTCGTATATACTAAGTGATATAGAAATCAGAACACCCAGTATTAATGAATTTATTACAACAATTGTTTGTTGTAATCGATCAAAATCCAACTGTTAAAAAAGTGAAAAATTAATGTGTTGGGCCTCCTCGAAGTCTTCTGCGCTCAGAAACATATCGGGGCATACTCCTAATAAGATGGTCGATTTTCTCTCGAGATATATCATCCCAGGCAACTTGTACCTCATGCTGAAGTACCGCTAGAGTCTGTGGATGTCCTAGACGTGTTCTATGGGTGAAAGATCAGGAGATTTAGGAGGCCAAGGCAACAAACCGACTTGGTTGTCTTCAAAATGAGCCAACGTAATTCTGGCTACATGTGGTCGTGCATTATCTTGTTGGAAAAAGGGCTGGGGAGCGTCCGAATATAAGGCTGAACATGTGGTTCTACAACCTCCTGGATGTAACGCAAGGCGGTCATGGTGTCTCTGATGAATATCAAAGGTGACCTTCTTCCATAAACAATAGCCCCCATACCCTAATTCCGACCGTGTGGTGCATATGACTTTCCACAAAAAAATTGAGGATCTCGCAAACAAACCGCTTTGAGTAATCTATATATGTATCATTGACCCTGTCAATGACAACACGCCCACAGGATTGCCATATCCAAACTGTCAGTTCCCACTGGCAGCATTTTGACAGGTCGTTGGAATATCTAATTGCTACGTTTGAAAAGTACCTCACGGAGCGGAGTAAAGCTAGTAGATTTTTTAGTCACGTGATCATCGAGCAAATCGAGCTTATGTGGAATAAAAGAACGGCTATGGATTTGTTTGTGTTTCCCGTATCCGGTTTTCATTAAAATAACAACCGTAAACCCTTTCTTTTAAATTAAATTTGATCTCTCGTCTCGTGGTTTTTGTTGCAAGTTGCCAAGTAAAGTAAATTTTTATTTGTGGTATTTTTCGCTTTTTTGCTTTCACTAGAAAATAAACCATGTTCTCATTTCTGTCTGACATGTTTTATAAATATTTTTTTAATAACCACACACATATGAAAAAGAATAAACTGCAATACAAGAGACAACGAACGATGTCTATAAATCTCAGAAAAGTACATCTACTTTGTCAATTGTCACAGAAATTCCATTTACTCCGAAAGCTCTAAAATTTAACTCGGAGTAAATAGATCTTACTCGATTTACCAGCTCTGCATTAAAAGACCACGTAGCAGATCCAATCGAGAAGCCGCAGATGTATTAAAAGAACGACTTCGAGTAAAAGAGCAAAATGAGGTAGGTAATTTTCAAACGCAGCAAATAATATTAGGCATTCCAACGACCTGTTAAACAATAGGTTGCCAGTGGGAAATTCTTGTATATTTAGGGGGGTAGCGACATAGTCTTGCAACTTGGACGCTATTTTTATTCGAAGTAGTACTCGCCAAGCCTGCCAATTTATGAAGAAATGTATAGGTGGGTTTTTAAATATTATTTTTATTGTGTTTGACATAAAATATTTAAATGTAATCCATTATTCATGATTTTACGTAAAGTAGATAGAATACACCATATGTCGCCACCCTTAGATATACCAAACCTGCCCACTGGTAATTAATTTGTTTGGAATGCCTAATTAAAAAAATCAAATAATAAAATTAAAGTTGACAGATCTAAAACACTTAGGTTTCTTTAAAGTTCCGGCCTACTTTTGCAACGGATACAATATCATAGATGCAGGATATTTTTCTTTACAAATTCAACTGCCTAGTAGACGGAGAGCTGGCGACACAAAAGTAGGGGTGACTCGATAAAGTCAAAATTTTGTTATTTACAGTTTCGATTGTTACCAACATAGCGAAAGCCGAGCAGTTACAAATCACCCAGGAAGCATAAAGTAAGGATAGAGGGTCAAACATGCAATTTTTTTCGCATAATTAGTGATAAGGTACAGCTCTGAAAATGTGTAGTATTATCGGAGATATAAGAAAGTAGGGAAAAAATTGTCAGAAGTCTAAGTGGAAGAGAAAAAGTCGCCAGAAGGCGCTCATGTTGCGAAAAATTTAGCAACAATAATGTCACTAGGTACACTTCTCACAATTTGTATTCTTATTCTGTAATTCAAAATAAAATTACTTGCAAATTGGTCAAAAGGCTAGGTGGAAGAAATAATAGAGATATTAGCGATAGTGAGAGTGCCGGTGCTCCACTCGATCCATCATTATATCTCGTATTTTATAGTTTATTCCATCCAGTTCACTTCTGACCATTTATCAACATTATTTTAAAATATCTTAGTACTCCATTGGTCAAACTGTCAGAAGTCAATTAGGAAGACATTAATTTTTTTATGGAATAACACTGTGATAATTTTTATTTACACTCTAACACAATATAGCGGGTGTTCCAAATTAAAGTGTTATAGTTAAATACCGCCGAAAATATGCATTTTAGAAAAAAAAGTTTCAGACAAAAGTTTTATAGTTTTTTGGGGGAAACATTTTGGCTAAATTCCTTTTTTTATAGCTGACCATAATATGGCCATATAGAGGTAAACTTTCGTTTTTTTAAATGGGAATCCCATTTTTTTCTTACATATTCTTAAAGTACATAAAAAAATAAGAAATTTTTTGAGGGAAATCTTTTTTTATTGGACTTTTACCTTTTTGAGTTACAGCTACTTGAAAATGTTGCTGCGCGAAAAAAAAAAGTTGACCATATTATGGTTAGCTATAAAAAACGATTTTAGCCAAAAGTTTTTTCCCTACAAAACTATAAAACTTTCGTCTGAAAAATTTTTTTTTTATAAAAAGCTGTATATAGCTGTAACGCTTTAATTTAGAACACCAGGTATATCTCAGCAAAACGATTTCCGTCCTAAAATGTTCCTGAAATTTTTCAAAGTTTAATCATTTTCTCAATTATATTAAGTAAATTTTCAAAATAATATTTTTGCACATTGCAGGAGAGTCTATATATTAATCTCGTTTAATATGTACCATGTATTTCAATAATATCCGGTATATTTTATATTGCTCTTTAAAGAAGGTAAATATGTTTTTTTTTTTCTTTCTCCTGGGCTCGTTTGACTATGTGTCTCCGAATAACACTGAAGCCTATTGGCTTATTGTGTTTTACCCCATGTTAGTTCATAGCACCCACTCTGTCACCTTTGTACCCTTGTACAAGTTTGTACAGATCCTTGGGTGAGTGGGTTCTATACGTTGTTGGATCAAGCTGGGGTTGTCCAAAAAGAGCCTGTCTTTTACGATCTAGAGCTTCGCATTCGCACAGTATGTGTTTGGCCAGTTTCTGGTTTCTTGTGACACAGTCGGCACATGAGTTCCCCATTGTACATGCCAATTTTGTTCAAGTGTCCCTTTACTGGGGCGTGCCCAGTCATGAACCCTGTTATCACTTTCAACTGGTTCCTATTCATTAAGAGTAGTTCTCCAGTTCTTTTGGGACATGGTCTGCCTATGAAGGCTTTTCCATGTGCCTGTTTTGGGGTGCTTCCCCAATAGTTTTATGTTGTTCCCGAATCCAGTCGTTTATGAAACCCCGGACTGTACTTTATGGTACTCCTGGATTTGTGTCTGGTTCTGGTGTTTCTTATGACCCTCTTTTTGCAAGTTCGTCAGCCTTTTCGTTAACTTCGATCCCTTGGTGACCTGGCACCCAAAATAGTTTTACTCTATTTCGGTCTTCCAGTGTTCTTAGTTCTTCGATGCATTCCCATACCAGCCTCGACGTAACTTTCTGACTCGATATGGCCTTAAGTGCCGCTTGGCTGTCTGACATTATTTGAAAATGCTGATTTTCGACAGCTCTTTCATTGTTCGTTTTTGCACATTGCAAAATTGCGTATACCTCGGCCTAAAATATCGAGGAGTGTATTCCTATAGCATAGCTATGGTTAGTATCAGGGTTAGGTAAAAAAAAATATGTTACATATTTTTTTTCTAAAGCATATTAGTCTGAAAACTTTACATAAATTTTGCCGTTTTCTAGTTATTTGACTTTTTATTGTTCAATGTATACCTACTAATTTTTCATCAAATTTATTATAATTTTTTTAAATTTATCATCTGCCAAACAATTTATTGTTTCTATTAAGAGGAGTATTTACTTGGCTGTAGAGCGGAGCATACAAGGGTTTCGTAGTACCCCACTTTTAAAGTTTATTTTTGACTTATTCTAAAAGCAAAAAATATATACGTGTAGATAAAGGATAAATCTATGCTCCTCTGGAGACACTTTTTTAAAATTTGAAACTATTTTTTCTAAAAAAAAATACAAAACTCGACATTTTTTACCCATTTTCTCAATTTTTTTTAGAAAAAACTAAATTGAATTTTAAAAAAGTGATTCCAGAGGAGCATAGATTTAACCTTTACCTACACGTACATATTTTTTTCTTTTAAAAATAGTCAAAAATAAACTTTAAAAGTGGGGTACTACGAAACCCTTACATTACAAGATTTTTCGTCTGGAAAGTGGCGCCTCTGATAGATTTTTAAGAAATTAACATTTGTGAATGAAAACAATTTATAATATATTTTACTGATGTTTTACGAGGGATGAATAAATTTTACGTATTTGTACACCTTATTTTTTACGTAATTTATTTCTGTAATACTAAGATTGGTATATATATTATATGCAAGGGTTTCATAGTACACCAATTTTGCGGATTATTTTTTAATTTTACTAAAAGAAATTTTATGTACAGGTAAAGGCTTAACCCATACCACTCTGGAGTCACTTTAAAAATATGAATCAGTCTCTTTTGAAAAAAATCTAAGAAAAGAAACAAAAAGAAATAGAAATGTTAAAAAATGCTAGAACAATATATTTAATTTTTGCCTACAGGAGCATTTATTTTTATTACAATAAAAATAGAAATACGTCAAAGCTTTTTCGTCTAGAGGGTGACACCAACAAAATATATATCTTTGTCTACTATTTAGTGATTTGAATTCATGTTATTTTTTACATACAGTAATTTCGCTCAATTATATTAAATTAATTTTATCACTTATGTATTAAAAAATATATATCCGAAATTGGAAGGTATACACTGAGATGTGAATTATAAATATGTTTTTGTTTAATGAATACCTCTTCGAGTCAACAATAATTATTAATTCCAGCATGTTAATATCTCTTCAATCCGTTAAAGTAATGTAAATATTTTTTCTTGCTTTCGCACATGGCTTTGACTGTCGCACCATTTGAGGCGCGTTGCAAGAGAAAAATTTCTAAAAAGTTAGCCAATGTCTATAAATGAGAGAAAAACGATTGTGACAAGCTGATTTTGTATTGTGGAAAAGACGGAAATGAGTCACTGCTTTAAAATTTTGAGAAATTTTTAAAAAATCTCCTAAAATCTTTTATTTAGTTTTAAAGCCACCCGATATGGCATGGACCATAAATTCAGAGCAAAATAAGATTTTTTTCTATATAACTTCTTATCGAGACATTGTGAGATAAAAAAAACAGACAATTAATTAAAAGCGTACTCACAATTTTTTAGGTATAGAAGTTTCAATGCTATACTGTTTTCCAAATTATGAAAATACTAAAGAATATTAAAAAAAAGAGCCAATTAAAGAATGTGTTAATATCTACAGAAGAACATCGTATTTTTTTTGTTTTTTGAAACAAAGTGAAAAAATACCGGTGTTACTTCCGAATATTTCTTTGGTAAAAATGTTCTGTAGCATATGTCGCTGGTGTTAGAAGAATTGGGTTCTTTTGTAGAAATAACTAACGAGTCATAGGTAGTAGAAAAAGAAGTGTTTTTAATTTACTATTTTCACTGAAGTAAATACATAGTGGTTGATTCACTTATCTTCACTAAACAGTTTTAAATATTTACAATTTTAGTTCATCACAATTTGATTAACTAATATAGTTGATTTTTTAGTTACCAACTTAAAAACATTTGTTTGTAGAATTTCTTATGCCATAATAATTGTAGAAGATATAACTTGCACCAGAAAATAAACTGCATTAAACGCTTGTAAAAATGTAGAAAGTAACGTGCCGTCGGCAGAAAGCACTTGAACGTTCGGATAGCAAACAACTGTGAGCGATGATGACAAAAAGACAACTGATTCTTTGGTGACACTAAGACAACTACTGAATGATGGCAAACATACAACTGAACTGCTCGCGTCGAGCTCACCTTAATATATACTGTTGGGACGAAATGAGTGTCCGGGGCATAGTTCACGCACCTATTCGGTTTCAACCAATGAAAACATCATGACATAACGAAATACGTCATTTGTGCTTCGTTCACTATGCGCCGGACACTCATTTTGTTCCAATGCACCGCTGTGCACTTGAAAACACAGGTGTTCGACGTTCGGTATTCTGAGAAAAATGCTATTTATAGTTTTATGACTTCACATTATATTAGGGTAAAAAGCAGTCGAACTATTGGAGAATTGTTTATTTATTTAGTAGATGTAAAATATTAATTTGTTGATGTTTTTACTGGTGAAATTGTAGAATTTAACCACAAAGATTGGTCGAAAATTGTGAAAATAACAACATATTTTTATTTCACAAAATAATAAGTTAGTTTTTGTTTTTTATGTAAATCATATCATTTTCAAGGCAATAAAATAGAAGAAAAGTCAGCGAATACCGATTTCAAAAAGGTCTATTAGTTTTTATAGGAAATGGAAAGAGAAAGAACGCTTTTTAAATCAAGTTAAAATTCTTTACTAATTTCGCGGTTTCTCTTCGACGATGTCCGGTCTCCGTCTTGTTTAAAATCGATAACTATAAACGGATTAAGGTATTTTGTAACGTGTTAAAAAATGTAAGAAAAATTTTGAAGGATATTTATTTTTTTTAAAAAATTAGTAAACTTTGACAAACATATACAATATTCTAAAAGATAAATCACATTTATGTGATTATATAAAAATGTTATTTATTTTTCTAAAAGTCTGCTTTCTATATGTTACTTTTTTCAGAAAAATGTTATTTCTGATAAAACTTAGTGTTTAATTAAACCGTAAACTTTATTTATTCAAAACATTCTGTATTATAAATATAAATTTGGCTGCACAGTGAACTAGGTACTCTTCTAGGAACCGAACCCACGTTTTTACATATAAGATTAATTTAACAAGATATATATAACTCTACATAGTAGTTTTTTTAGTTAATACAATTAATATAGATTATTATTTAACCTTTTAAACCTAATTCAAAAAGGGGGAGGTTCTCAATTCATCTGTATATTTTTTATGTATGTTCAGCGATAATTCTTTAACACACTCCGATTTAAATGATTCTTTTTTGCTGGAAAGGGGGTACTTCCGGATGGTCTCATATAAATTTGGTCAAAATCTAATAATTGGGTCCATGAGAAAATCCTCAAACTTTTTATTTTTTTATGTATGTTTCAGCGATAATTCTTTACCACCTTGTCCGATTTCTATAATTCTTTTCGTTAGTAAGGGAGTACCTCAGGGGTGGTCCCATATAAATTTGGTTAAGATGTGGTGATGGAATCTGCACGATTTTAAAGTCGGTTTTTTAAAATTACTTTTATTACTTGTTACGTAAATTAAAAGTTTAATAATTTGGTGCTTTCTTGATGCGTCGTTTTATGATTTCACTTTGTATATGTTTAAGTACAGATAATTATTATTACTGGCAGTTTATTTTAAATCATTAAAATAATATTTTGTTAATCCAAAAAAGGCAAACAAAAAAGCCATGTCACATTCAGTGTACCTAATATTAAAAATTAGATATATAAATATAGTATATTATGTACCAACAGACTAAACTTTAACTTTCAATCCCGCCTTTTTGTCGTAAAAGACTTCTAAATTTTTACCAGTGACGTCCGTACCAGGTTTGAACTGAATATTTTTGAACAAAAATATAATACGCCACTGCTTTTTCCAAAAACCAAAATTATCTTTAAAATCCTTATTTATTTTGGAGCAAATTTGGTTTATAGACGTACTTTCGTACGACGCACCCTTTTTCGCGTAAGAAAATAAAAACCAGTTTATTGAAACTGCTTTTGATATTTTTGTTGAAATTTGGTAGGAATCCACCATGAGTGGAAACACTTTTTTTTGGGGCAAAATTTCATAAAAATATCTAGAGTGATAAGAAACTTATGATAAAATAGTTATTTTTTTCTTAAAACTTTAACACCCAAGGATTCACACCCTTAAGTATCGGCACTCAATTAATAAATACCCTGTATTAATTGATCCTATTACCTTATTCGAACCAATCGTCTATTTTTCCGTTATTTGTATTTATATTTCACACCTCTTCACTCCTAAATGTAATTTAATCTAACTAAGTCTATTCACTAAATTAAAATATAAAAATAATGTAAAACCCTCTAAAAAATCGAACTGCTTTATAACAATATCTCGCAATGCACCGAGAAAAACAAATAAGATTCTGGTTCCCCTAATTTAGGTAACTCTGACTCACTCAAGAAATGATGAAGGTCGGTAGCCGTGTTGATATTTCGGTTCCTATATGTTCCAACTTCGCGTTCGAGTTTGGAATACGTATCCCTCGTATCTACATGCAATTGTTAAAATTATGAATGAATGCGGATTTTGTTAAGTCTCGGAAGTAATTTTGTAGTATTTAGGCTCCACCCTTAAGTTGTAATTTTTATACCTAATAAACTACCGTTGCCCCGCAGGTCTTTTAGTTTGTAATGTAAATTTTCCTCTTAATTAACAGAATAAAAAGTTAACTTAATTTTAAAAGATCACCCGTTTTAAGAATGCATAGTATGCGCGAGATCGCGTCTGAAAGGGCTCTAAAGGTTATATAAAATATTAATTGTTATACCTTGTCAAAATATTATTGTTGGTAAAATAAAATATTTTCAGAAAAAGGCATAACGCCTTGCAAATTATCAAGACAAAATCGCACATGTAAAACAAAAGTGACACTATACAAAAAGTATGTTTCTTAATTTTTTTTTATTAACAAATAAATTAAAACCAGCATAAAAAGTTCCATTAATAACAAAAAAATTCTGCGAGTATATATGATGTAGTAAAATACTGGTGCAGTGAATTCAAGCGTGGAAGAACCTCATGTGAAAACTTAGGGCGTATCAGATAAATTGTTGAGGGACATTGGCTTATTATAGTTCCCAAAAATGAAGAACATTAGCATGAAAAAAAATTTTCACAGTTAAAATTCCATAGGACATGTTTTTGTTTTTAAAAGTATCACAGTTCCAATCTTATTATACCCACATCTTCACATAAGTACTATCAAAATGTTAAAGGAACAACATACAAGATTCTTAAGAATAAAAGCAGTAATAAAAAAAAGACGGTGTCTGAGAGACCAGGAAGAGATCGGAACTAAACCATTGAATATAAGTGACAAAAGCAGGAATTATATGTCAAACTAGAGCAGAGGCAGACCTATAATAACATGATTTTAATGCTTAAACAGTAGGGTACTTACTGATCGAACTTCTGGTACTTTGTTCGGTGCGGTACAGCCTACATCGGATGGATTAACGACTAAAAATAAAAATATCACAAAGCCCGCCACACCCATATAAAGTCCGGGCATTATAAACGAGTATGCCCATTCGGTTTCTACATATTGGGCGGCGATTAAAGATCCTGAAAATAAAATATGAAAAACTTAGAATCAACAAAGTTGAAAGATTTCCACATAAGTGCATAATATGTATTTTAATCTTCCTAAGTAAACTTATTGTTTTATCAAATCAAGAATGCCTAACACAAACTATTTCAAATCATAAACGGAAATCACTGTCAAAGAACAAATATAATTGATAAAGTCAAATCTATTATTATAATAATATTCATTTAGGACAACGACTTACCTAAAATATTTCCTATACTAGTATGAGAATTCCACAGACCAAATATTAAGCCTCTTTTGCTCTTTCCAAACCAATTACTCATAATTGTTACTACACCCGGCCAACCTGTGGTCTGGAATATACCTGCTAGTGCCTAAAATAAAAAAATATATGTTGGTAAAATAGGTGTTATTTTTAAATGCCGCTAGACATTCATTCACACAGAGAAAAAAACTGATAGTCTACTTTTGTTACTACCTGCTTTAAACGCTCAAATAAGTTTGGAAAATATTTTCCCTTGGCATAAACCACTACATTTGGATCAGTTGAAATGAAAGTCCGACTTGTGCAATCACCCGATTTTAATCCCATCGATTTCTTCTTTTTCGCGAATAAACGGTTGTATTTAGATAGGAACATATTCGGGAAATAAATAATTTGACTTACCTGGACGGCCACATAGTAACCGATATTGTGGATATCGTATGTTTTGGCGATGCCAAATAAGTAGCTGAAAATGCCGGACATTAACATTCCTATGCTGAGAAAATATCTCAGGTTTACTCTTTCCGCTATGAAACCAGAAAAGAACATAGCGATTGCGTAACAAAAAAGAAATGCGCTATCCAATTCACCGAGCATTTGAGAGGCACTTGCGTCCGAGCCACCTGAAAAAAAAGTTTACATTTTGACAGTTGTTCGTTTAATATTTATATACAGAGTGACAATTGAAGCCCTCGGTGTAAAAACTTGTCGTGAAGTTACTGTTTTAGCTCAAAACATCTTTTAACAAGGATACCAGACATACCAATTTTTTTTTTAATGTCTAATCCAAAAGATAACGCTATTTTTCGTAATATTTATATTTAAATAATTTTTTTATTTATATTTGACAGATTTATTTATTTAAAGTAAATAGGACTCCTTACGGGACACTGTGGCCTTAGAAGACACCTAAATCTCTTAGGGATATCTGATGACTCCCTATGCAGAATATGTGAAGAGGAGGACGAAACTCCTATTCACATACTATGCCACTGCCGGAACCTTAAATGGGAACGGGAATGGTACTTCGGGGTACAATATACGGAACCTGAAGAAATCGCGAAAGCGCCCATCACACATATTCTTGAATTCATCAAGAAAATCAATCTGATGGGATACTGTGAGGGTACAATAAGCCTACAGCTTCAGTACAAGTGGGCTTTGACCACGCCCTAATTCAATAGATAGATAGATAGAAATAACCTGGCAAATTGTTTTATTAATTCTTATTAATTAATTTTTTTTTAATTTTTATTAATTTTTATTATATTTTATTAATTTTTTTTAATTTTTATTAATTTTTATTAATTTTTATTAATTTTTATTAATTTTTATTAATTTTTATTAATTTTTATTAATTTTTATTAATTTTTATTAATTTTTATTAATTTTTATTAATTTTTATTAATTTTTATTAATTTTTATTAATTTTTATTAATTTTTATTAATTTTTATTAAATTTATATTAATTTTTATTAATTTTTATTAATTTTTATTAATTTTTATTAATCTTTATTAATTTTTATTAATTTTTATTAATTTTTATTAATTTTTATTAATTTTTATTAATTTTTATTAATTTTTATTAATTTTTATTAATTTTTATTAATTTTTATTAATTTTTATTAATTTTTATTAATTTTTATTAATGTTTATTAATTTTTATTCATTTTCATTCATTTCTTATTAATTTTTACTATTTTTTGTTAATTTTTATTAATATTTAATAATTTTTAATAATTTTTATTCATTTTCATTCATTTCTTATTAATTTTTATTCATTTTTATAATTTTTAATAATTTTAAATAATTTTTAATAATTTTTAATAATTTTTAATAATTTTTAATAATTTTTAATAATTTTTATTAATTTTTATTAATTTTTATTAATTTTTATTATTTTTTATTATTTTTTATTAATTTTTATTAATTTTTATTAATTTTTATTAATATTTATGAATTTTTATTAATTTTTATTAATTTTTAAAAAATATTTTTAATATTTTTTAATTTTGTAGTATTTTTTATCAATTTTTTATTATTTATTTTTTATACCTATTTTATTTTTATAACTATTTATTTTTATAACTATTTATTTTTAATTATTTTTGTTCATTTTTTATTAATTTTTATTCATTACATTTTTATTCATTTTTCTTCATTTTTATTCCTTTTTATTAATTTTTATTCACTTTTATTTATTATTTAGTTTTACGATAATCCCCATTTCCCCCCTCCTTAAAATGTAAAAAAATCCAAAAACCTTGAAATACTTCATTATTTACTAATAATGAGTAGCTCAATTCCAATTTTCAAGTTTCTACCTTTAAAAATCGATATTTACATACAAACTTTTAACCCCCGTTTCCCCCCCTTAAAATGTGAAAATCCAAAAACCTTGAAACACGTTATTTATTTATTTATGCTCAGGTAGCTTTATTACAAATTTTTATGTTTCACTATCACTATGTAAAAAATCATGTCTGTGAAAAACCAAAACAAATTTATCCCACGGGAACTATATATTTTTTCGGGATAAAAAGTAGCATATGTGCTATTCCAGACTATAATCTATCTTTGTGCCAAATTTCATCCAGATCCGTTCAGCCGTTCTTGCGTGATCGAGCAACAAACATCGATCGATCCATCCATCCATCCATCCATCCAAACTTTCACATTTATATATTAGTAGGAAGTAGGATTTACCGAAATTTGAACATTCAATTTCATGTAAATTATCTAGGTATATTCGGCAAGTGGCAAAAGGCCATTTTTTATTTTCTCCCCAAGTGTCAACATTAAAACTAGAGATGGTATCCCCAAAACGAAACTCAAGGTAGGAACCATTTACTACAATCATCTTGTCGGTTAGTTTGGGCATCCGATAAACGCGCTATTAAATAGTTGGAGAACGTTAGTTCATTATTTATTTATTTTTTTTTAACCGCTGGTAATTTTTTTCGGAGATTTGGTTAACAGCTGACACAAGTGTTTCGCAGTTTTCCCTGTTCTATCCAATTTTCTTAAAAACAGAGTCATTTTCAAGTCAGAGCGACCCTAACGTCAAGCTGTTTATTTTTTTTTTTTTTCGGAACTTTTTTTGTTTCGACGCTCAAACCGGACTATGTGAACTGCCCGTGTATCTACAGAGTTTAGTGTTTTAGAGGTTGGGAATAATTTAAGAATCTCTTCAAAAGTCTCGCATTTCGTATCACCTCATCGGCACTATCATATGAAGGCCGCCAATCAGCTGTGCATATTCCTTTTTCGTTTTTTTTCGCCTCTGGATCGTGCCGAAGTAGATGAATGATTCATATTTTTTATTATGCAGGGCGTGCTGTAATAACTGTTTGATTTATTTCTTGTGATTTAATAAAACAATTCTTAATTAAAAATTTATTTTTTATTAGACAGGGAGCACTGTATCATCGTTTGATTTAATAAAATAATTCTTAAGGAAAAATTTATTTTCTCTTATACATGGAGTACTGTAATTACCGTTTGATTTTAAAATTATTATTGATCGACCGTTGCGTTTAAACCATTAATTAATTGTGAATTAATTTTGTATCATACAGGGACCGTTTTCTTTTGGTTTAATAATTATTGTTTAACTTTTGTGCTTAAACAATTCATTTAATTGAAAATTTATTTTCTATTATATAGGGAGTACTGTATTACCGTTTTAATTATTTCTTAAACATTAATTTCTTTTTTATTGTCTAACTTTTGTATTTGAATGATTTATTTAATAGGAAGGCCTTTTATATTATACAGGGAGTGCCGTTATTGCCGCTTTAAATATTTGTTACACATTCTTTTTTTTTTTGTTTAACTTTTGTATAGGAACAATTTATTTGATATGAAAGTTATTTTCTATTATACAGGGAGTGCTGTTATTACCGTTTTAATTATTTCTTACACATTATTTTCTTTTTATTGTTAACCTTTTGTGTTTAAACAACTTAGTTGCAGAGAAAGTTATTTTCCATTATACAGGGAGTGCTGTTATTATCGTTTTAATTCCTTCTTATACATTATTTTCTTTTTATTCTGTAACAATTGTATTTAAACAATTTATTTGATTTAATAAAATAATTCTTAATTGGAAATTCATTTTCTATTATACCAGGAGTGCCGGTGGTACCGAATATTGTATCCCGAGTTTTTTTAGTGTTTTTATTTTAAAATATATTTCGTTAATAATTCCTGTTTCTTTTCTTTTATTACCGGCTCTCAACCGTTTTATTGCAGGGTAACGTAGGGTACAATGTGTGAGGTAGTCTAGTTTCATTTATTATATTTTAGTGGCTACTCCATTAGCGGTGACCGCCTGGAGGTATTTTTAACTCCAATGAGTCTATTTTGGGTACATTCTGGCGTACTACAGGGTCGCAGAGCAAACTGCGTTAGCAAAACTGACGCCTGAGCAACCCTTGTTCTGATTTCACCACCTTAGTGCCAAACACGACTTCCTACTTCCAAGCAAGTGAAGCCAAAATCCTGTCATAAGGTGACGCATAGGGGTTAGTTATATAAATCCTATAGGGTTTTTAAATTGAAGGTTTTTTCTACTCGTCGGATGAATTTATAAATTATTTTTAAATTGTTAATGTATTTTATTTATCTATATATTTATTGTAAAAATCACATTTGCAACGTGGCCTGTCTCATGTTATCGTACGATGATCTAAGAGATTAATAAAAAATCTATGTATTTTGTTATATAAGTTCCTCCTTCGTATCCTAGAACTATGGAGCCTAATATGTAGATTCAAAACGATATATTTCCAATTCAAAAGTTTCCTGATCATTCCAAACAAATAAAACACCCTATGCAATAGAATTATGGATTATAGAGGGTGTCTCAAAAAGACAAAAGGATTATTCTCCGAAGCTTCAAAGATCTCACAAATATTCAATTTTATTAGAAATGGGTTACCTTCTTTCGTTATAATATTTATTTGACATAAACCTACTCTACGAAGAGAAACATTTTTTAGTACTTATATGTCGGTAATTATTTATGACAATCATTTAAATATTTACGGAAAATACTGTTGGATGATTTAAAATATTAGAAAGCCAACGAAAGCCTACTTTGGAGAGTGATCGTAGAAAAAAATATTTTTTTTTAGTTAACAAAGTTACAAATGAAAGGAAAGTACAAAATTACACAAAACCCCAATGTTGGAGACAAGGTAAGTGTTAAAAAAACTTAAAAACTACCACTGTCAGGCACCAAACAGCAAAAAGTTGGGTTATTCCTCTATAAAATTATGCGGTACGCATACAGATCTATTAATCAACTCGCAGAGAGGATTACAAAATAATGATCTCGATCACAAAACTGATCAGTTATAGTTTCCGAAAACGGATACTAACCTTATAGGATAGTAAAGGATAGTAACCTAAGGTAAATGACCAATAGGATTTATAATCTTTACGAAAATTCCTATAGTATAACATACTTACCACTTTTGGAAACATTAAAGTCATCTACTAGCTAAACAAGTCACAGCAGAAATGTTAACATTATAATTTTTCTTGTGATAATAATTCATGCAACATAATATGAAATTCCATAAGTGATAACATCCCCGATGTGTAATGTTTCTCAAATTGTATATTTCTGATCTCGAGACAGAACTACTTGTATACAAAAAATATAATTGGAGCGATGTTGACAAAAATTCACCAAATTTTCTCGATTCTGCAGAAAGTGGCCACCACCCTGTATCAATATCTCAAGAATAATAGTTCAACATATTTTTAAAAGAAAAAATGTAATTCTATACTGTATCTATGTGCATAGACGCCTAATCCCCGAGGGCTCTGGGTGCGCAAATACCCAGAGCAGTTTTAAACTATAGCACAACGTGGACAAAAAGTACCAATAATGATATGAAGAAGCTGTCGTGGTTTAATTTGGTAGAGCGACAGGATGCCTCGATGTTGCATCAGTTTTTCATTGGCTGTCAGAGCTGTGAACTGTGACGATGCGCGTTGCGATAATCTTAATGCTAATGTAAAATATTAAAGCTCTCTTCTTAAGAACCAATTCAACTTTTTTCTTAGGTTAGAAAAAGATTTTTCACTCGAAGTAATACAAGACGTCACTTTAAATTTCTAACTCTTAATGTCAACAAATACGCAACACGATGAAATTAATAAAACGTATGTCATTTTTAAACCTTAACACAAGTTTCCTGAAATAATTAAGGCAAAAATAAAAGAGTGTATTTTGCGTTTTAGCTTTTAAATACTCTAAAAAATAAAATCTATAACTTTTAAATATTTGTTAAATAATCACTTATTAACATATTATGCATTAAAAGTTTGTTTACCGTACTCTGAACCCATTTTTAAAAACAATTTCTGAAATTTTATCGTTCTGAGCTGTATTTTTTGTGATAAAAAAGTCGCCGTCATTTGTAATTGACAACGCGTTGAACTTGGACTTAAGGGTTTATTTTTCTTGGTTATAAAACCTTAAGACGTTAAAAAAATCGACTACTAACGGATTACAATTATTATCAAGACAAGAGCTCTGTACATAGGCTATCGAGCCAATGCTTGAGGGGAGAAGAGAGAACATATGAAAGTTGCTCCAGATCATCAAGTCAAGCACCGTTAAAAAAGACTGAACGTAAACACTCTAGCGGGGGTGAGACTCCCCCTAAAATCTTAAATGAAAAGAGGGGTCGAATGATATCTTACTTTGAAGATATTTTTACTTAGATAATTACCCCCGAGTTTTAAATCGCTACTATCTACGTAGCCCATACAGTGGCTCACCAAAAGTACAATACTGGTTTAACATAATTTTTGCATTGTTATTAAAAAATTGTTATTTTATAAAAATTGCAGTTTTATTCCTGTGACCTTCAAGTAAAGTAGAAAGGTTTAGTTTATTTCGTTGTAGAGTCGGCATAAAAGTGGCATATCAGTGATAATGGTTTACCCAATTGCTGAGAGGGTGCAAATAATGTCACTTTTTTTTGAAAACAATGAATGTGCTAATGACCTGCCCAATTGTTTAATAATCAACATCAAAATCGACAAGTCCATCGAAAGTATATTTGGCAGTTAATCCAAAAATTTTGGGAAACGGGGTCAGTAGCTAACAAAAAACGTGAAATGGAAAAAGCTGTAGTAAATGAAGCTACAGAGATGGCGATTTTAGGGCATGTTGTTCAAGAACCCACATTAAGTACAAGACAGTTGGCAATAACATTTGGTATTAAAAGAAGTGGCATTCAGAAGATATTGAAAGTTTCATCCCTACAAAATACATCTGGTATAAGAACTTAACAAAGACGATTTTGATTGGCGATTACAATTTTGTGAAATTATGACTGAACGGACAATAAGTGATCAGCAACTTATTTTCAACGTGTTTTCCTGACGAATGCACTTTTTTCCTAAATCGTCATAACAGTCGTTATTGGTCAGATTCAAATCACAGAATATTTCATGAAGTACATACGCAACATCCGGAAAAACTGAATATTTGGGCTGGTAACCGTATAATTGCCCCCTTTTTTTACCGCAGAAATGTATCTGGAATTATTAGAAAACGTCATTTATCCAGCATTACTAGAGTTGATTGAAAATAACGATCAGTATATAGCAAACAATTTTATATTCCAGCAAGGCGGTGCGCCACCCCATTTTGCACAGACTTCGTTATTATCTGAATCAAACGTTTCCAGGTCAATGGATCGGAAGAAGAGGAAGTGTTAAGTGGTCCCTACGGTCTTCAGATCTAACCCCGTTAGATTTTTATGGGGACACTTAGAAACTAAAATTTATGCCACCCAGCCAACATCACTGAAAAATCTGCGACAACGGATGATTGATGAATTTTTTGAGTAAAACCTCTATTAATGCATAGATGCATAGGGTCAGCATTTTCAGGATTTACTCAGGTAACTGGTAAGAATTTAAAGAAAATAAAAATCGTTAAGAGATCATGGCTAGGAAGACAGTAGCGATTTAAAACTCGGGGGTTAAATATAGGTAAAAATACCTTTAAAATAAGATAGCATTCCATTTAAGATTTTAGGGTAGGTTTCACCCCCGCTAGAGGGTTTTCGTTCAGGGGGTGAAACTGGCAAAAATTGTTTCTCCCGAAAATCAAAAATTGACGGGTCCGAGCGTTTTTTCGTAAATGACCTGGGGTGCAAAAAATTGGCTGTTTCGTTTTCAAATGACCACCCTGTATATATACAATAAACCATTATATGTGCATTAACAAATCATCAAAAATCTCCTTCTAAATTCATGATAGTTAATAAATGTTTTATATTGTGTTTCTACTTATTTCATTGGTACTCTAGAACCGCAGCCCCACTGAATACCAGTGGTGGCTTCACCGAGCATATAGGCTTGCCAAATGCCAGATATCCCGATTTAGGTGGGAGCCTCTAGCCTACCGATTGTTAAATATTCCTGTCTGCCGCTTTAATCCTCAAAATTCCAGCAATGTGATATTTGACAATACCTTTAAAAAAATCATTAAATCAACGCTTTAAAATGGCTTTTAAAGTACAAATAAAAAACCGGTGGTGACCCTAAGTGGGGTGTGGAGGGGAGCAGCCTCCATTTCCTGCATCAGTGTTGCCGTTCGTAGCGACTTATCGCGAAAATAGCGACATTTTAGTGGTTTATGAGAGTAGCGGCGATTTTGTCTAAATTAGCCAAAAACAGCGACTTTTTGATCCTTAATACATTAAGTATCACTATAATAAAATAACAAAACGCTGTTATTTAGATGATTTCACTCGACGCCACGATATATGTAATTGCAACGACCTCTGATCGCCATCTATCGAAGAAATCAGTTATCTACAATTGAGAATTTATAAAAAAATACATTTTAAAATTATACACATATTTAAACAAAATGAAGAATAACTCATACAAGTTTATGCAAAACTACTAAATCGTTAACAAATCAGATTCAGACCCTGGCTGAATATTTTTTTTTATTTATTGTTACGTTAAGGGTCGATTCCACCGTTGTGTTAAACGGAGATTAAAATGACATTGTTAATGTAAAAATGTCATTTTAAACTTCGTTTAACACAACTGTGGAATCCACGAAGCACATAAAGGTTCCACGTGAATGACCAAGGTCAAAACCGACAACTGACATTTTTTATGCTATTTGCTCCAAACTCTAGATGGGGCTACTGGTGAAATTATGATTTCTTACGCCATTTTTAAGCTTTATGGGAGAAAAACCTAACCAAAGAATCCAAATATATGACGTGTATTTATTTATGTTTTTGGGTAGTCTCATTTTTCCGTCTGATTTTAGTGATTTTTTATTGGCTTTGGCTTTTGGTTTTGGTTTCTGTTTATAGTTTCGTCTTAGTTATTTGCAAAATTGTGATGTTTTGCTTTTCTATTTCCTACTGTGTTTTGCAATAATTTTGGTGCTACGTTGAAAACTTCATTGATTCACCATGCATCATAAAAAGACAAACGGGTACCACAAATAATTGATAATCAATTTATCACTGGACTGGATTCCGAAATCATTTTTCACATAAGAGAGTAATACCACCATCTGTATTTGGAAGGAAAATACCTATTTATCATTGAATGAATAGTTAAAAGGATTCACCTTTTAGTACAATACCTATATTACATTTGTCCTCGATTAAAAAGACATTTATAAAATATATTACTTTAGTGTTAATAAAATGTAATATCCTAGTCTCTACTTCACATTTAAATTATTGATAGGTATTTTAAAGATTTGCTCCAAGTAAGTATTTCTTAAATATATGTATTATTATTTGTATTTATTTTTATCTAATAATATTTATTCAAGTTATTAATAAACATATTAAGAATGTTCTATTTTATTATTTATTGATATATCTTATATTTATTTAATAATAATATGCAAAACCAACTCTCCACATCAGACCCCTTATAACAAATGAATTCCTCAAATTTGGTATAATCGACCTAAATTATTTTGTAAAATAAAAGTTTCGAACTTACTAGTTCCATACTTTATTTTATAAAATAATTTATGTGGAAATCATTTAAAATTTAATTTAAAACTACTACCTACTCCTAAAAATTACAATTTGAATTTACCGCCATCTGTCAATTGTCATTTTAGTTCCTGCTCCAAACTCAAGGTGGCGCTAATTTGGTATAAAAGTTTAACATTGGCGTGGGGTCTCTAGAAGATACGTGCTTTGTGGTGGAATCAGTCCTAAGCTAGTTTAAATTACTAAACTAAGATTAAAATGACATTTTTACATTAACAACGTCATTTTAATCTTCGTTAAGCAATTTAAACTAAGTTAAACATAACGAGCGAATCGGCCCTTAGATCTTTAAAAAAATATATATTTTTAGTTTTTTAGGCAATACAACACACGTTAGTGTATGTTTGATTGCATATTTCATCTATCATGATGTAGGGACAAAATAGCGACTGCAGGCGAACAAAAATAGCGACAATGTCAGATGTCGGTGCGGCAACACTGTCCTGCATAGAGGCCAGGCACCCAAAGCAATTTTTGAGTCCCGGCATCTATGTCTATCTGCAATTCTTCGGGAAAATTCCATAGTAAAACGCATATCAACATTTTATAAATTTTAGCACATTGACTCTTATTTTTGACCTTTTAATATTATCAGTTAGCTTATATAGCTACAAAAAAAAAGGAAAGGAAAATGATAACATTTTCTCTTTTACTAGAATTATTATAACAACATAAACAATTTCATATTAGGTCATTATACTAGTATTTATTTTTAAAAGGCACATACGAGTAGTTTTAATGTAAATAGTATTTACGAGTAAAATAAATACACAGCTATGAAGACTATTCTTCATATACACAGCCTTTGTCAATAGTGTCATTAACTATTAAAGGCGATTTTAAATCAGATACTGGGGTCTATTCTGTAACAATTTCTTTATATTTTAAAGGCAGTTAAAATATTGGCGGCCTTTAAAAATATTTTCGTATTCGCTAATTTACTTCTGTCATTATTTAAACGGATTTCTTTATAATAGTTCTCTAATGTATTTTAAAGGAACCCGTTTAAATAATGACAGAAGTGGGAAGAGTTTCATTCCTGTCGTGAGATTAGTTAGATCACCGAGACGCGAAGCTATGATCTCGAGACAGGAATGAAACTTCCTACCGAGGTTTGTATACTATTTTATTTAAAACCATCATATTTCGATAAAAGTTAATAAATCTCTGTTTCGTTCTGAACATACCTAAAATATTACATTTAACGACAAATTACCAAGCGCGCGGTTTTCTCAGAATAATCAAGTAAATATATTGTTACTGTGATTACGGGGTAAACAACTGTCACCAATATAAATAAATGACAGATAAAGCCGGATATTAAATTCGCGAATAATAAATATCAATAAGTAGTTTGTTGTATTTTAGTTCGTTGTTGTTTTTTATTGTTTGCCATTAAATAGGTATTATAAAATTTGTCAAAAAAATGTGTTTTTTTTTTAAATATAAAAAATATTCATCTAGAATAGATGAAATGAGAGCGGGAAGTGAGGGCGGGAAGTAGAGGTGTGTAATGTGACAGTTTCCAACCTTCAATGACGTTAGTAATGACATCATTACATATTAGTTTGTAAATAAATATTTTTAAAGGCAATATGTCTTGAATATGATTGTCTACACTGATATAAATCAAAAACAATGACGTCATATAGAATATTGTCTTGAAATGGTCAAGTTTAACATGACTACAGTAAAAACATGGTCATCACAGGTATGAAATGTCAAATGAAATGACAAATGTAATTATTACTGTTTGGTTGTGATATTTGTAAAATCGAAAGAAGTATGGGGTTGCCAGATTTACGAAAGAAAAAAGTGGGACAAAGGTAACGACAGGGGATCAGGTTAAAAAAACAGGTATTTTATAAAATAAGCTCCTTTTTTTGTAGAGATCAAAAAAGGTCCATCGCTTATATTTATTTAAAATCAGGTTCCTTTTTCTGAGGAGCTTCTCAAAAAGGGTCAAAAATTGTCAAACATTTCTTTATACAGGGTGTCCGGGAAAATGTGGGAGGTCCCTCGAATTTAGATAAAACATTAAAAAATAAAATGACAAGTTCCCATAAATTTTTTTCCTAGCGGCCCCCCTACGGAGATACGGCCTCGCCACTGGAAACCAATTTTTCTTGAATAACTTTCAAACTACGTAATATAATTTAATAAAAATTTAATATGATAAACAGTAGTAAGAACCTTTTAATTCGCTTGTTTAGTTTACCAGGGGCGGACTAGGTTGTACATTTTAATGCTTACATTTTTAACACCCTGTATGATAAGGAGTTAAAAAAAATAATTTCGATAAAATAAAATAATTTGTTTTATTTTTAATAAAAAATTAAACTCCCAGAATTAGCTAATTTCAAATTAGTAAATTCTAAAATACAACTTGAAGTATTATGTTTTCATCCTGAACTCACTAAAGCTTGTAACGATTGAACCTAAATACGCTAATTAGAAATAATCAATTAAAAACTTTATAAGTGAGTTGAACATGTGCTCCGTGAACCCTGATACACTCGCGGGCCCGACCAATAGAGGACTGCTGTACTCGCCACAACAACCCAGCATTTTTCCTTATCACATCACAATGAAATGTGATGCTCTGTAAAGTTCCTCCCTAGTATCAACCGGAGAGGAATACACCAAGGTTTTGAGATGACCCCACAGGTAAAAATCCATTGGCGTTAAGTCGGGAGACCGTGGAGACCAGGCAATTGGACCTCCTCTACCTATCCAACGGTTTCGATAGACGTTATTCAGGTGAACCCGTACAGCGAGGCTAAAGTGAGGTGGGGCTCCATCATGCATAAAATATATGCTTCGTCGGGTTTCAAGTGGCAAATGCTCTATTGAATCCAGAAAAGCGTTCTGACGGAACTGTAAATAAAGTTCACCATTCAATCGTGGCGGCAATACACATGGTTCAACAAATCAACAAATTGCCGATTATTCCTGCTCAAACATTAATTAATTGGAACTGATGTTGATAACGATGAACAACAGTGGCATGATGATTTTCATTAGGCCATACATGCGAGTTATGTAAATTTACAATACCATTTTTGGTAAACCCTGCTTCATCGGTAAAAAGAATAGTGCTAATGAAGTTTCCATTTGTTCGTAGCTGATCTAACAGCCAGTTTGCGAACTGGATTCTTCGAGGAAAATCTTCAGGAAGTAGTTGATGCACTTTTTGCAGATGATAAGGGAATAACAACTGTTCTTTAAGTACTTCAGCAATTGTCGTTTTTGACACATGAAGCTGCGCGGCTAATCTTCGAGTGCTTATGGAAGGTGTATCAGCTACAGTATCCAAAATATTTTCCTCCAATTGCACCGTACATACGTACTGTTCTTGCCACACCAGCATCAGTACTTGTTTTCCCAAAACTTCCTAAAAATTGTTAAAGAAAGTCAATAATGTTTAACTGGGAATCGCCCACCAATCTTTCTTAGACGTTGGTCAAGTCGCTGAAATATTTTCTTATTTGGAATATTGCGATTAGGATATATTTCTTCATACAACCTTCTTGCTTCATAAGCATTGCAAGATGCAAGACCGTACATAAGATGCATATCTGCATGCTCACTAAATGTGTATCCCATTATCGAATTAAATTTACCAAGATATTCAAAATTCAATAAATTAATATCGGAGTACTAAAAGATCAACGGGTCAACAATATTTAAAATGCATACGTCAATGCAATTATTCATTTATTTATTTCGTAGGTACCATAGTAACGTTTGTAAAAACAGTGCGTTTTTTAATACTGATAACAGTTCTATTTCAATGACTTTCGTATCACACTTTACTGCAGACAAAAAAAATTGGAAATGATAGTTTCTTTTTAATAAAAATAAAACATTAATTATTTTATTTTATTTTTCTCGAAAACAGTTAATTTTTTCGACAATGAAGAAGCTTAATGTTCAAGGTATCTAAATTTATTTTTTTTAACTCCTTATCATACAGGGTGTTAAATATGTAAGCATTAAAATGTACAACCTAGTCCGCCCCTGGTAAACTAAACAAGCTTATTATGTTTTAAGGGCAGTATTTTAAGAGGTTCTTACTACTGTTTATCATATTAAATTTTTATTAAATTATATTACGTAGTTTGAAAGTTATTCAAGAAAAATTGATATCCAGTGACGTCCATTTGGAGGCCATATCTCCGTAGGGAGGGCCGCTAGGAAAAAAAATTATGGGAACTTGTCATCTTATTTTTTGTTCTATCTGAATACGAAAGATCTCCCACATTTTCCCGGACATCCTGTATATAACTTTAAATTTAAAAAGCGTAGCATTTAGGTGAAATGCGGAGCATTTAGGTGAAATGCGGAGCATTTTCGTACTTTGGCGTAACGCGTGCCAACAAGTTAAAAAGAGGGACAATTACACCTAAGGCGGGACGTCTGGCAACCCTAGCTGAGTACCTAGACATGGACGCATTTAAGGTTTTTGTAAATGAAAAGCCAATTTATTTTTAAGATAGCCAAAATTTATTAATGAACATGGCAAAAGGTTTGATAAAATTTCAGAGTCGGAACATCTGGGGGGGTACTTTATAGGTGGTCATTTTTATATTTTATGGAATATATCTGTTATTTACGTTTGGGGAAGAAAATTCTTTTAATAAAAGTTACTTCTTATATTATTATGTTCTATACAAAATTTTCCTAAAATGGTCCGTATTCGAGAAATTTGACAAAATGTAAAAAAAAATTTTTTTATAAAAAATGTTCAAACAAAAGTTGTTTGTAATTTTTGTCCTATACATAGTTTCTCTAAAATAGACCGTATTCAAGATATTTGAGAAAATGTGTAAATTTCGAAATTTGAAGAAAACTCAAAAACGGATAAAGAAAAAACATTAAATTGTAAACTTAAGTTTTATTTCGGCCTGACGTGAAATGATTAGAAGTCGGAACATCTGGGGGGGGGTACTTTATGGGAGGCCGTTTTTATATTTTATGGAATATATCTGTTATTAATGTTTGGAGAAAAAAATTGTTCAAATAAAAGCAGAGCTGTACGGTATTCAAGTACAAGTACTCGATAGCTGTACTCTAAGTACATTTAGTGTACTTGGTACTCAGTCCAGAGTACATTAGGATCATATGTATTTGTACTTTTACTTTCACTGTATTGAGAACGTTTGTACTCAAGTACATTTTAGAGTACTGTAAGTACTTTTGAATGTACTTAAGTACTTCAGACAAATAAGTACTTTAAGTACTTTTGAATGTACTTAAGTACTTTTGAATGTACTTAAGTACTTTTGAATGTACTTAAGTACTTCACACAAATACAAATATTGCGCAGTTCATATTTGTTTAGACTTGTCTCAATCTCAGTCTGTCTGTTCTAACTGTCATGTGCAATGTTTGATTAGATTTGTCGGTAGCCGGAGACGGTAGTGTTTTAAAAGTGCCGATCAGCCGAAGTTAAGTTAGTGAACTTTATCGTATAAATTATTCAATCTTTGTCGTGTAAATTTATGAAACTCAACTATTTGTAAAGGTAAGTGATTACGTATTTAGGAATTTGGTGTCTAAAAAATACCTCTATCTACAGAAGGCTGTAAAGGTTTTAATTATTATATTATACACAGATTGGTTTGGGTTTATACAGAAAAATAATCTGTTTTAATCTAACTTTGTAGGTTAGGTATTAGCAGTATTTTTATCTTTGAAACTCAAACACTGTTAAACATATAAGAAATGTTGGTTTTTAAAGGGAGGAATAAATCTAAATAAAACTGAATAAAATGCAATATACTGGGTGGTCCATTTGTCTTGAGACAGATTCCCATTTCGACTGCATATCTCGGATTTTGCATGAAGATACGAGACCAAAACTGGCTACTTTACATCAAAGGCTGGGCCTCCCCCATTTTAAAGAAACTGAAATCCAGTATTTGGAAGATTATTGTCAAGTATTAAAGCCTTTGGCAACAGCTTTGGACATACTACAGGGTGAAACTAATACTTACTTTGGTTATCTACTTCCAACATTGACTTCATTAGCCAACAAATGGAAGAATATGAAAGTCGATTTCCAGGGCCCTAGACATTACACTGCAAATTTGATTTTGGACGCATGTCTTGATGCACTGTTTAAACGGTTTTCCTCTGTTTTTCATTTATAATGTGAAGAAGCACCCGTAGTTTCTTGTCCAAAATTTAAACTTCGGTGGTTCAACACCCTAAAAAGTGAGCTACAGTCCCAGACAGGAATCTCACTGGACAATGTAAAACAAACATTTATTTCATGTGCTGAACGGCTGTTAGATTCTGAAAATGTTGATAATGACAATGGCAGCAATGATAGTAATGAACACGATGCTGAAAACGAATATGACGTTTTTTTTTATTTAGACGAAATCGAAACATCAGAATCTAAGAAATCTAAGAATGTAAACAAACACGATAAAAGAAGATCAAAAGTTGAGTTGGAGCTTTTACATTATCTTGAGGATATGAGAACCGATCTGTCCATGCTGGATGACTACCCAACAATAAAAAAAGATACGGTATAATACATGTTTACCATCTTCTGCTGCATTGGAGCGACTTTTTTC
This sequence comes from Psylliodes chrysocephalus, assembly GCA_927349885.1. Classification (NCBI taxonomy): domain Eukaryota; kingdom Metazoa; phylum Arthropoda; class Insecta; order Coleoptera; family Chrysomelidae; genus Psylliodes; species Psylliodes chrysocephalus. The sequence goes on from OV651815.1 coordinate 7,177,995, forward strand.
ATTTGCAACAATGTTAAACGACCCTCGTAGCCATGCTCTTACTGATGCAAATTTTGAAAAACTTGTAATATTAAAGACAAATAAAATTGGTTCCTAGAAAGGTATAGATTTTATTGTTTTATTGTGCTCATAACCAGAGTTAATCAACTAAATACAAAACAAAATTTTCTGTAGTACTTAGTATTTAGTTGCCCGACTGTGGATATCTAATATATTTAAACCTATACTAGTATATACATATAGTATACAAAAGCCATAAGATTATACAATAAAAAATTAATTATTAATGTACTTGGTACTCTGTACTTACAAAAGTACTCGAGTACTCATTAAGTGTGCTTTTCTACGTTATGTACTTGGTACTCGAGTACTTTTTGGGAAGAGTACTTGTACTCTGTACTTAAGTACTTTTTTCTTGTACTTGGAACAGCTCTGAATAAAAGTTACTTCTAATATTATTATCTATAATTTTTGTTTTATGTAAAAATTTCCTGAAATGGTCCGTATTCGAGAAATTTGACAAAATGTGCAAAATTCTGATTTTTATGAAAATTGTTGAACTAAAAGTTGTTTGCGATATCGATCTCTATAATTTTTGTTTGTACATGATTTTTCTAAAATGGACCGTAATGGAAAAATTGTAGGAAAAGTACTAAATTTAAATTTTTTAGTATTTTCGTTTTCAATGAATATCTATAGAAAAATGTTTCGAAGTAGATGTATGTAGAAAATGTATATATTTAGTTTATCCTCTAAACATTTATAGAGGTGCTGCAATAGGTTGTACAAAATAACCGGAAAAAGCCTATAATAACTAGATAGGAAAGTCATGTGTTGGACACATCAGATTTTTTAAAGTTACCTAGTTGTAAATTTAGAGAAAAGGCAGAGTTGGATGGCGTGATTTTTCAATCAAATTTTGAATCGTTACTGTGATTTCAAAGAATGAAAATGTAAAATGTATTGTTGTAGTTTTTAAATTAGACCTGGAGACCTACAAACGGATTAAGGTGATAGCACGGGGAGTCAGAAGGATGGAAAAAAATCAGACATATCTTTCATAAGCTACTGTTTAAATTTACGTAAATTGCTAAATTAATTCTAAATGTTTTCAAAGAAACTTAAATAAAACTTTAAAGTTGCATATTATTCGTCTATTCTACTTCACCGAAGAGCAATCTACTGTAGGATATTCATTCCATGATGCAAGGCAAAAGATACATTTTTCTATACCTTATAGACATTTAGAAATTTACAAAAATACACCAAATATACTTGGCATAAAACTTTATAATATGCTTCCAATGAAATTTGAGGACATTAAAAATAAACATAATGTCCCGTTTATTTATTTAAAATGCAATGTCGCATAAAAGCCTACAATGTGCTTAGTTTACTCATTGCCCGCGGTATGAAGTCTAGCGCGCTGGCAATATTGAGACAAACGTACCGCTTCGAGAAACTACCAGAACAAGCAATACGTGCCGTTGAGTCATAGAGATGGAATTCTCGGCATTCCACATCGTCTAGAAACTTCTCGTACAGAGTCGAGGCTTGGTATAAATAGCGCGAGTTGTCGACGGACAAGATTAAGATTAAATTTAAGTGTTGGACTGAAGTAATTAAAAATTTTCTGAAAAATATTTAAGAAATCGATAGAAAAGCATGTAAAGAATGTTAGGTTGCCAAAATGAAAATAATTCGTGAAATATCGCCCAACTTTACTGACCATTCATTAAATGACGTTTCTATTTTCAAGGTTTTACATGTGGGTAAACTTAAATAAAGATGCTTTGTAAATTAGGCTAATATAATTATGCGGTTATAATGTAAAGTGGCAACAGGGCATGCGACTGGCCGTCCTTCGTATAGAAGTTAGAAAAAGAAAAGAAATCATGTGATACGCCTCATTTCAAAGCGACGTTGCCATTATGTCGCTGTCAGTGTATGATAGTGCCAGTCAGAAAAAATAAACAAGAAAGAAAAAACTAATATTGTTTATCTCGGACTATGCAAAAACTATAATTAATAAAAATCAGATACATGGTGTAGTAGTGAGTGTACATCTGTTTGTAACAAAATACTTATATTACACACTTAATCAATCGTTTTATTATTATAATAAATACAATATGTAGAGCAAAATAGGCATTTTTAAAAATAACATTTTATTAATCGCTTTTATCATTATTGTAAATTCATAATCAATTATTAATGTTGTAACTGATACCTATTCCGAGATTCAAACTATTTCACAATATTATAAAATATATCAGTGGTGTATTTTTTATTGTTAAATACACAATCCTAAGTAAACAGTCCGAACGTGATTCGTAAGTAAGTTAAATATACACATTTTGATAAAACGTTTAGGTCGCAAGAGGACACAGTTAAAAATATATGTTACCCATTTTAGTATTTTAGTATGTATTTTACCACTTATTAAAGTATTTATAGGAAAAAAAAAACCTAAAATTGAAGGAAAAAAGTAAAAACCATGGAACAGATGATAAAAAAAAACTGACCAAAATGGTAAAGTGTTGAAAGATTAAAACCATACCATCTGAAAGGGCATCGAGGAATAGATTAGATAAGATTAGATTGGGAGTTGGACGTTGTTTGTCCTTTTCAGATCTCTTATGAGACTCCGTTTGTTTTGGAGTATTGCCTCGTTTGAGAATCCACATCGGATGCACCTGAGATGTAGTAAATCTTCACGGAAAAAAATGTGACTAAAAAATTTTACTACAATGTTGTAGTAGTAAACTTGTAGAAAAATACTTAACAATTTGTAGAAAATTTTACTACAATTTATAGTTAAAAACTATTCATTATTGTAGCAATTGAATTGTCGAATAAAATGCTACAACAATAGGAAAGAAGTCCACAATGTTTAGTATATTTTACTATTGTTTGTAGAAGTAGAAATTTATTACAATTATCGTAATTACTACTACTAACTTCTGTAAAAATTTGTACAAATATTAATAATTATCTCTACAAAAAATAGTAATTTTCTCTACAAAAAAATAGTAATACTTTACATCCCTTCTTATAAAAAAATTCAATTTTGTTCAAAAATATTCTATAATATTGTAGAAATTCTAAGTCATGTGAACAAAACAGAATTCTGCTATTGGCCAACGTTTTCTGACGTCTGACGTCAACGATCGACAAAGCATGGTACATATACGAGTACCTATAACACATTATTATATTATAAGGACCGATGCGTTTGAGAAAATTTTAATAATAAATTCTACTGGTGATAAGTACATTTATTATTGTTTCTGAATAATTTACCTTTAGATAACTAATTTAAATAACAGTAGATTATTTAAAAAAAATAGTTGTGGCCAACGATCGAATGTTGTGCCCAACGATCGAATTTTGTGCCAAGTTCAATGATGTTTTTTTGTCTTGATTGTGACATACCTACTTTCTCATTTTTGTTAGTTATCTGACTTAGTCATTTAATATCCAAATCAGTGTAAAGGTGATAAATATCCCCGTTTTAGGGGTATAAACAGTTCAATTGGTATTAATTTTTATTTCATATTTTTCAGGTGCAGAAAAGCCAACTGAGACTGAGGGCCCTATTATTACTGTTATTTATTACATAATGTAATTAAGACTTTGTATCTTTTATATTAAAACAATAAATTGAATATTTTATTAAGGAACATTTTTTTCTAGGTTATAATTATAATAATTATGGAATACTACTACAAATTTTATTAAAAATTACTACAATTTGTATGAATTTTTACTATTTATTGTGTAAAATTTTCGTATTTATTTTCATAAAACGCAATACATTTTTAATATAAATTCATACAATGAATAGCAAAAATTAAAACAATTTGTAGAACAATTCTTATGATGCATTTGGATATTTTTACTAAATATTGTAGATAATAACTCTACAATACATTCTCCACAAATATATGGAAATTTTTACTACAAATTGTCCCTGTCCCTATATGTACTATTTATTGTAGAGAAAAAAATCTATAATTGTAGAAATTTGTTCTACAATTTTTTTTCCGTGTTTGATCACGTGATTCAATATACGTAAATGTAATGGGACAGATGTGTCCGATGTGGATAAAAAAACGCTCGAGATGTAAAAAATGCATCAGATGTGGATTTTCAAACGCGGCATTTGTCGTCTAGCTTGGTCTTTTTTATTAGACTTAGTAGCTTTGACAGTGGCTCCTGCATGTAGTTACATGCGTTTGGCTTTTCTTCGCCCATTGTTAGAAACCTCATTCCAGCCAGGCCTTCACATTGGCACAGGACGTGGAATGATGTTTCCTATTCTTCTTTACAGAATCTGTACAAAGTTGCTTCTTCTGCTGGATTGATCACACTTTTGTGCTTTTTGAGGCGACAGGGTCCAGTAAGAAGGCCTACTGTTACTGTTATCCTAACGATTTGACGCTTTTGATGCAGTAGGTCTTTTGTGAACTTGGCCGAAGGTTCCTTGATGAACTGTTTGGCCTGTCTCAGTCTTGGATAGTTGTTCCACCATTCCTGAGACTCTTTTGCATCCATTGTTTAATGAATGCCTTAGCAACTCCACAGAAGGGTTCGGGGCCTGTCATAACCTTATCTGAGCCTTCTCGGGCTAATTCGTCGGCCTTTTCGTTGCCCTGATATCTCTCTTGGCCTGGCACCCAGGCTAGGGTCACCTTGTTTTGACTACTGCCAGGTCTTCTAGACCAGTATTTCCCAAAGTGGTTCAGGTGGACCCTCAGGGGTCGACGGGAGACTCAACGGGGGTCTACGTTGGGCATAATAAAAAATTGGAGTACACAATAGTAAGCGGGGGTGCATGAAAATTAATTTGGTTTCGATAGTGAAGCAATATACTATTAAACAATTGATTACTCATTTTTCCACGTGATGAAGAAAGTCTTGTAAAAAACTTCAACTGTTTATAATATAAACAGTCAACATTTTAGTTACTAAAATGTTGACTTGACTTCTCTTATTAATATAGGCAGATAATATTTTAAGAAGCTCAGCGACTGTTACTTGTAAAAACTTGCATATTCCATATTCAGTACAACGCGTTGAGACTTGTCGTTGCCGCGCCGGCCGCCGTCCCGTCCGCAACGCTTGTTAAGACGTGCAAATTAATACGACTTGTGGTGTTTGTGCTTGCAATCTTGCATGAACGTGTTTGATTCTTCACCAATATAAATACGAATGCCAAGGATAATCGTTACTCATTTGTTTCTGGAATTTCATAAAGAAAAGTGAATCGATATTAGTGTTGGCCAGTGACTGAATTTGTTTCCAGACTTTCGAAAAGAAAAGTAAAGTGAATCGATATTAGTGATTGCCAGTGTCGGAAAAGTAAGTACCTACCTGCCTATTTGCTATATGCATATAGTTTTAAGCCGAGAAAGATTGAACTTATCGTCCCTACTTTATTTTTATTACCTATCTAATTCATTTAATTATTGCAGACTTTTGATATCAAAATATTGTTTAAAAGTTTCTATAGAATTTACAGAAATATATTAAAATATAATAAATGAAATAATAATATAATATCACATTAAAATAAGTTCAGCCGTTTTCATAAAACTCTATTATGGATCTCAGTGATTTATTGCTTTTAATAATTAGAAACAGTTTGCAGCCGGAACTTTGTTTATTTTATAATATTTATAATAATTGATTAATCATATTATGTTAAAATAGCCATATCCTGTTAAGTTCGAATCGCCTTAAGATTACTAAAACAAAGCTTTTTTTTATTTATTTATTTACTTACACATTTACATGTAGGTAATTGGTACAAAACATGGCCGAATCTAAGAAGTGTCGTCAGTACAATGTTGAATATTTAAAATTTGGTTTTCTTCCATCAAAGGCAGACAAACGATTGCCCACATGCCTTTTATGCAACAAAGTTTTGAGCAATGACTCTATGAAACCATCAAAGCTGGAAGATTATCTAAGAAGGTGTCATCCTGATAAAATAGGAAAATATTTGAAATACTTCCAAACATTAAAGGAAAAATATGAAAAGAGACCCACCGTGCATAGTATGTTCTCTTCAACGTCTGAAAGCAACGATGATGGCTTGTGGACATCTTACAATATCTCATTACTTATCGCAAAATCTGGAAAACCGCACACCATTGGAGAACAGTTAATTATACCTGCTGTTGAAGAGGTTTTAAAAACTGTTCTGCACAAATTTTCATTTGACATACTCAAAAGAATTGTACAAAGACGTATTGATGAAATAAGCTCTGATGTTGAAAGTTTCTTGTGTGATTATCTACGAACTCATTTTTCTATTCAACTGGACGAGTCAACTTTACCTGGCAATAAAGCATTATTATTGGCATATGTTTGATTTGTTATGGGCGAAGAAATTCATGAAGAGCTACTATTCGCAAAAACTTTGAAGACGGACACTAAAGGTGAATCAATATTTAATATTTTGAGTGATTTTTTTAAAGAAAAATCGATTCCACACACAAATGTTATTTCGGTGGCAACAGATGGAGCTCCTACCATGGTCGGGCGATATCGTGGGTTTATAAGCCATCTTAAAAGAATTATACCAGAGGTAATTGCGATTCACTGTGTTATCCACCGACAACATCTAGTAGCGAAAAATTTGAGTGAAAGATTGCACCAATCGCTTCAATTTGTGATTAATGCAGTTAACAAAATAGGAAGCAATGGGTTGAATACGCGTTTATTTGCACAATTGTACGATGAAAATGATGAAGACTTCCAACGATTGCTGTTACATACCGAAGTACGCTGGTTGTCGAAAGGTGCATGTTTATCAAGATTTTATTTACTTTTTGACTCAATATTAGAGTTTTTGGATAGTAAAGATCCTGATTTAAAAAAAAAAACGATCAATTTTAAAGCAGATATCGCGTATTTGACAGGTTTGTTCAAAAAATTTAATGACTTCAACTTACAATTACAAGGGGACAGCATCAATTTAATAAAAACAAAGTATAATTTCAGCTTTTCTTGGCAAATTAAAATTTATGAAGGAAAATATTGGTCGGCGCGAATTTTCAGTTTTCAAACTTGTCGCAGGTGGAATGCCTTGATGAAGATATTCAGACATACGTCAAACATTTGATTGCCCTGCATGATGATTTTAAATTCAGATTTGAAGATATTCTGTCGATGGAAATACCACCATGGATCATAAATCCATTTGATGAAACGGAAGTGGAGAATGTGATATTACAAGAGGAGCTACTCGAGCTTAGCACTAATGAGGAGCATAAATACCCGAAAAATATCCTGGATTGTGGGGAATTGTGCAAAAGCTTCTGGTAGCGTTTCCCTCGTCATATCTCGTCGAAAAAAGTTTTAGTACCGTTACAAACTTATTAACAAAAAAAAAAGAAGCAGATTGAATATCAAAATTATATTTTTTTTGTAATTACCATTGTAGAAATTACATTACTTTATAAGTGTTTAATTTTAATTATATTACGACGGTTATAACAATAATAATTAATAGTGTAATAATTTATATATTTAAATTTAAATAAATACCTACAACACAAGAAAATATACTATATTTCTTTTTAACACTCCGAATGGGACGTTTTCTAAATAAAATTTGTGAGAATTGATTAATTCTTGTGCTGTGAGTCACTGTAGATTTAAAAAAAGTCACTTTTTCGTTTGGCCAACTTTGCTTTTTTGACATCCACTCACAGCACAATCAATTAAAATTTAATTAAAAATTTGTTTAGTCGACTTTATTATCAAATAATTAACCCTATTAAGCAATCAATTCTAACCATTTTTTTCGAAAACTGTTGATTCGTCGTTAAAACTCAGCCACAACGCAAGTTTCCATAGATCTAATCTTCACTTTTTTTTTCGAGATTTAGAAATTGGTAGTGATGTAGCTACCACCGGATCCAGCAAAATTTTAAAAATGGTCTATGAAACAAAAGAGTTTGGGAACCTCTGTTCTAGACAGTCTTTCACCAGTCGTGATATGAGAAGAGGAATAAATAAAACTTTTTTGGCCAACTGGCAAACAATATATGTATATAATTTATTGGTTGATGAGGATACGTAAAATAGGTTATTTTTTAACCGTAAAAAATATATATTTATTAAGTGAAAAAATTAAGAGATATTAATTTGACCAAGAGCTAAAATATTATTTTTTTCCATGTATAATATAGTTTTTTCTGTGACGAGATAACAGCGATATATTGGAAAACACTGGTATATTGAAAAATATGTGCGAGTATAATAGTGGGAAAATTGGTCAATGTGGAATTTGAATTTTTAAACTAGCTGTTATAGAGAGAGAGATATGCTTTATTGTCGTAAAAAAATTTACAAAAATTTTATAGACAAAGCGTGTAACTTAAATACTAAACATATTATAAAAATAACTAAACAGCAGAAAAAACAAACAGAAACAAACAGACAAAATAGGAATAACAATTGCAATGGATATGCAATATCCGTCATTATAATTATTTTAATTTAATTTTTAAATTTAAATTTAAATTTAAACTTTAATATTTAATTATTTAATGCCATTGTATGTGGAACTCAAATGTCTAAGGTACGTTATAAAATTCTGCTACTGTGTAATATGGTCTTTCTAGAAGAAAAGCTTTAGCCAGTCTTCGGAACTTATCGTATGTATTTATAGATTTTAATTGCATCGGAAGGTTATTATACAATTTTTTGGCATTGTAGGTAATGGAATGTTTAATAGGGTGTTAAATAAACATCAGTCTCTAAATTTCTTGTAGGATATCTACGAGTCGGTCTTTCGGATAAATTTTGAATGTGCTTGCGAACTAAGCAGACGGATTCGAAAATAAATAGAGCAGGAAGGGTTAGAATTTTGAAATTTTTGAAGTAATTTTCGCAATGTGTCCTACTACTTAAACCAAATACATAGCGGATTGCTCTTTTTTGCAGTTTAAAAATAGATTCGAAAAGGTATAAGCTACAAGAACCCCAGAAAGGTAAACCATAGCGAAGGTGAGATTCGAATAAGGAAAAGTAGGTTATTAATGCAGTAGAAGGAGTCAGCTCTTTAGAAACCGATTTAATGGCAAAACATGCGGAGGATAATTTTTTTGCTAAGGTATCTATATGAGCAGACCATTTTAGAGAATCGTCTATATAAAGACCTAAAAACTTGATTGAAGTCACCGTTTGGATCAGATTATTGTTTAAAGTTATAGGTTGTAAAGTACCTCTGTAAGACAATGCTACAGTTTTACTGGTGTTGAAACAAAGTCCATTCGAATCAGACCAGGACTTAATAGTCACTAGATCTTCACTTATAGCGGCTATTGACATTGCATTGATAACGAAACACTAATAATCGAATAACTGGCACGTTAGCGCTGGCAAGTTAGTTGTTAAAGAAATATAAATTTGCTAATTTTCTTTGGAAAGTTATTCTTGTTTCAATAATGGACAGCGATTCCGAATCTGAGTTTTCTTTTACTCCAATGGAATTAACAGAAGTATATTTGAGACAACTGTCAAGTGCAAATCGCGAAAAATTTACGAAATCGCGTATTATTATGTAAGACATATGGAATGGAAATTAATAAAAAAATCCAATTACAACTTTTAAAAATGTCGTCCGATATTACGGAGTTTAAAACGAAAAATTATTAAAATTGAAATTTTTAGCAAAAAATCAAGCTGTATAAGGGGACGAAGCCTATTGATTTTGAAAAATCTGAATAAAAATGAGGGGTTAAGAAGGGTTGAAATTGAAAAAAAAAAAAAAAATTAAAACCGAAAAGCGATATCTACATGAAATTTTTAGTAAAAATCAAGTTCTATAAGGGGATAAAGCCTACTACTGATTCTGAAATAAAAATGGGGTTTAAGGGAGGATGAAATATTTAAAAAATCCTAACTCGAAAACAACAAATGATATCAACTTGAAATCTTCAGGAGAAATTAAGCTCCTTAAGGGTATGTAGCCTATTGATTTGGAAAAAATCTGATTAATAATACGATTCTATGTCATTCGAGGTGAAATATTTATGGTTACCAAGTATTTTACGTTTATTTGAAATGATTTACCAATTATTAAGGTAATACTAGTGCGGACTATATCATAGTCATAGTCACCGTATGCATTTTTACAATAACTCCTATGTGACCTTGATTGTTCGCGATTACAATCCTTCATATGAGTAACGCGATTATAGCACAAGTAGAAGTTGGAAAGGCTTTTGCCAGTTCTCCCACTTTATACACATAAATTGACAGGTTTTCGGCGGATCTAACCGAAGTGGACGCGATACATTGGCGTACAAAATTATTTTATAGATGTGAATAAAAATTTCGAGTAAATAGTTTAATAAATTGTGAATAGCTGTTGAAATTTTGTAAAATTATGATTGGAATATTATAATACATGTTTAATAATTATTTATAGTCCATAAATACATGCGATTGTCCGGTTCCGCCGGTAAAAATTTTAAATTACTTATTCTATGAAACGACACTGGCAGGTAAACATTACTGCGAAATTCTCGAAGCCGTCCGACGTGGTTGAACTTTATTTACTGTTCCTTCAAAACGCTTTTCTGTATTCAATAGAGCATTTGCCACTTGAAACCTGCCGAAATATGTATTTTATGCATGATGGAGTCCCACCTCACTTTAGCGTCGCTGTACGCGACCACCTGAATAACGTCTATCGAAACCGTTGGATAGGCAGAGAAGGTCCAATTGCCTGGCCTCCACGGTCTCCCGATCTAACGCCAATGGATTTTTACCTGTGGGGTCATCTCAAAACCTTGTTATATTTCTCTCCGGTTGATACTGGGGAGGAACTTTTACAGAGAATGACATTTCATTGTGGTGATAAGGAACAATGCTGGGTTGTTGTGGCGAGTACAGCAGTCCTCTATTGGTCGGGCCCGCGAGTGTATCAGGGAGCACATGTTGAACCCACTTATAAAGTTTTTAATTGATTATTTCTAGCTAATTAGCTAATTCTGGCAGTTTAGTTTTTTAATAAAAATAAAACATACATTATTTTATTTATTTTTTCTCGAAAACGGTTCATTTTATCGATAATGAAGAAGATTACCTTTTCTTTAGCTTAATGTTCAGGGTATCGAAATTTATTTTTTTTAACTCCTTATCATACAGGGTGTTAAAAATGTAAGCATTAAAATGTACAACCTAGTCCGCCCCTGGTAAACTAAACAAGCTAATTATGTTTTAAGGGCAGTATTTTAAGAGGTTCTTACTACTGTTTATCGTATTAAATTTTCATTAAATTATATTACGTAGTTTGAAAGTTATTCAAGAAAAGTTGATCTCCAGTGGCGTCCTTTTGAAGGCCGTATCTCCGTAGGGAATGCCGCTAGGAAAAAAAATACGGGAATTCGTCATCTTATTTTTTAATGTTCTATCTGAATCCGAGAGACCTCTAACATTTCCCGGACACCCTGTATATCGGATATACAGGGTGAGTCGGGAGGAGCGCACCAAACTCTACGAGTGTATTATACACGTGAAAATAATGTAAAAAAACTCATATGTTCTTATCCGATTTTCATTTGTTTTCAAGTTATAGCATATTAACAAATAAACAAATTTACACATAAAAATTCTCTTAATCATAGCGTTCTTTCAATAAATGGTCAAAAATACCGCTATTGACTTCTAAACATTTTCTGCAACAATCACATAAATTCGAAATTAAACGTTCACTTACTGTTCACTGTACACTGACAGTTCATCAAAACGTCAGAATTATCAAATGCCTTTGAGCCTTGAACATATGGCATACTTTGATAATGTTAAAATTCAGAAGTGAAAAGCTAGATGAGCATTTTTAATTACGCCATAACTTGAAAACAAATGAAAATCGGATAAGAACATGAGTTTTTTTTGCAATATTTTCACGTGTATAATATACTCCTAGAGTTTGGTGTGCTCCTCCCGACTCACCCTGTATATCATGTGATATATTTATATAAATATCATGATATTTTCGAACCCTGACGGTGTGAAATACATTGTAAATCTCTTATCGGTTTTATTTAACGCACACTTTTCATATTTTCGTTCAATGATCTAGGTATTACTTCCTATTTTGTAATAAAGTTCAAAAGTCAAGTTTGTATTAATGTAATTTCTCGATGTAGTTGTTCAGAAGGTTAATTATCATAAATAAATGATTCATTAAAGTGGATTAACTGTTTATAGAATTTAAACAGCAGGTACCAAATTACAAATAATTCAGACTATAATAGAATTATTGACATTTCTAAATATTTGTTGTAAATAAATATTTTAAATATATTATTTATTATTAAAATGAGCAACTAAAGCCAAAATTCAACCATTAAAATTGATAAATATTTGCAAACAGCTATTTACAGACTTTAATTATCTCTATAATCCCTAAATAATGATAAATATAATACCTTCAGGGAAAGAGCGTCGTATATAAACAAAATAACGTTATTTATTTAAACACATGAAATGAAATAGGTTTAATCTATTGAAAAAGAATTCATTTTAAATTAAAATTTATGCCGTTTTCATCAATATAAATATTAATTTTGTTTTTGCCGTATAAAATAGAATGTATTTATTTCTTTCACAGGGCAAGTTTAAAGAAGCTTTGGGCTGCACTTCGTAATTGTTTCATTTTTATTGTAAATAATATTAAATGATGAAAAAAGACCAATTTTGTTAAGTGGATTTATTGAAAAATAAAGTAAGTATGTCCGATGAAACATGGTCCAACTTTATGTTCTTTTTGATGTGTTGTTTTAATAGCTTTTTTATTAATATCTAAATAAAGGCTTTAGAAGTTTTCAATCAAATTTTAACAGTTTGTTAACAAACTTTATGTGATGTCTTTCGGACATGTTACAGTTGATCCAGTAATTCCAGAAGCATGCTTACAGGGCACTTCGATTAGTTTTCGGCAAAATAATGTTTTTTCGTATCTTACTTTGTTGTCGAGGAAAAAATGAAACTAACAACTTGGTATTTTTATGGAAAGTTAATGTTTCTGACTGTTAGCCACCTAATGATATCATCTTTCTTCCATAGGGTATTTGGCACAGGTCCAATTAGACGGGAATGGTAACTAGCGTTATCCATTACTATAACTGAACCCTTTGGTAAATGTTCATCTCCTAAAAATATTCTTCAAAAACATCAGCGTTCATCTCTTCATGGTAGTCTCAGGTTTTTTTAGATTGAAATATTAAAGAACCACGTTTTGAAAACCCGTCATTACTTCCAATATAAGTTATAATTTTCTCGTCCTTTACCGGAAGGAACCTTCAATCTTGTAGATAATCCTTCCAAAAAAGCCTGTCGTGAAGAATGAATATTTGTGTCCTGCCACATTTTGCTAACTGTGTAACCTTTATTCAACCCAGGTTTCGTCCAAATAAAATATTTTTTTGCCTTCTGCATGTAATTTAAAAATGGTTCTAAAGCCTTGGTTTCTTTGAACACTTCGTCGCGGTGAGCGGACAGTCCGTCAACCGTCGCGTTTTGACGATTTTATCCAACCAGAGTATTTAAATGGGAATGGTTTTCTTGAATCCGCTTAGCTGAGCAGGACGGCGTCATGCCGCTGATTTGTCGCGAAGAGTCGGTTGATATCTGTTGAGTTTGATATCAGCGGAATCGTCGGCGTGGTCGGAGACTATATTGTTATTAATTTTAAAACAATGAGTGACAAATTCACACATACAGATGACATCATGACTTTATTTTTAGGTTTCTTGGAAATTATGTCCTTTATAAAACTCAACACGAATTCAAAAAGATCTGTAGAAAGTCTAAAATACTCCCTAAATTTGGTTTCATTTCCAAAAAGCCTCCGCTGCACAGTGATATTAAAGGCACCTTCTGTATCGCGACACAAAAACAACTCATCCACTGGCTTATTGGAAACTCTGACGGTTGCAATTGCCAGTTCCTCTTGTTCTTCCTCTTCCAACAATAATAACAACGCAAACAATTTATTTGCATCCATTTTAGTACCTTTCGTTAACATTCATAATACATAAACAGCACGTACAGACATAGAGAAAGTATCATTTTCTATATTTTTTAACAAACCACCTCGGGCGAAAATTGCTGTCCTCAGCGGTCGACGGACTGTCCGCTCACCGCGACGGAGTGTTCAAAGAAACCAAGGCTTAAGGTATCTCCGTCTCCAACAAATAATTTCCTCAGAATCAATATGTGTTGCTTTCCTGTCCTGTTTATTCCACTTGAACTTCAAATCTATTAGTTTCCCGTAGTTTTGTCTTTTCCATTTTAGGAAAATACGGATCACTATTGATTGCGTCCAAAACCTTGGCAAGTGTTGGTATCTCTTTTTTAAAATAAAATTCATGAACTTTTCTTTTTATTCCGCTGTTGATTTGTTCAGTAAATTCCACTTTTTCTTACCTATTGCATTTTTCTTTTGGGGTTAACAACTCCACTTTTTAATTCACTAACAACTTTATATATCGTTGATTTGCTTACACCCAACATATTACTTGTCTTTTCAACAGTATCGTCAACAAAAAACAAATATTTTCTCGTTAACTGACAACGCACGCTTTCTTTATAAGTTTCACAGGTGTAAACTTTGAACTTGAACCACACTGCATTTTTCAATACTACAGTCACTATTAACCGAAAATAATCACATCTTCTTACTGTAATAGATAATATAGAAGGCTAATCAAAAGAGTAGGTAATATTGGGAACTGATCAAGATAGTAACTGCAACTGCCTGTCTTATCTTCATACCAAATCCTAGGTAGGTAACCATCTTATAATCCCACCCCCTTGTTATCATTTTGGTTTTTCCATAGCATTAGTATTCTCCAAGAAGATGATAAAATAACGATTAACTCTTAGATTATAGATTTCTATAATCTAAGGATTTATCCCATTTACATTTTTAATACAGTTATCGTCACATTTATAGATTTTGAACCCTCAGATTACTTTATATACTCTAAGCTGAAACATTTCTCTCCACTTGTCATTAACTTTCACCTTGACATCAAAAATTTCCAAGAAGTCACTGATGAATAGCGATTTAAACAATTTAATGTAGGTATACCTAATAGTCAAATTTATAGGTCTTGAAAAATATTTTTTATATACCTTGTTGTTAATTTACTCAAACAGATAACTCTACCATTTACATAACAATAACTCAAAAACATTTTGTAAAGTACCTACATACCAAAATAATACTCATAATACATATTAAAATGATGATTTTATGTACCCTGTAAATAATAATATAGGCACCCACACCTGAAATTTCCTGATCTGACAGATTTATTACTCCGTGTCCATTGCGATTCTACTATAGTGCAGAGGTGGCTTTATATAAATAGCGCGAGTTTGTCAATAGACGTTAAGTATCAATTTAAGTGTTGGACAGTACAGATAAATTGTAATAAATTAGAATTGTCAGTTATAATAGTGTATAAGTATTAAATAAATTAATTAGTATGATTGAAAATCTAATAATAAAATGACCATTAACTCAATAGATAAATCTTTTTGGTTGTAATTTTTGTTGCCTCTGTGGGATGTTATAAAAATAAACCTGTATATAATTTGGAACATTGGAGTAAAGAATAATTAATTTTCAACACATTTTGTTTTATCAAAATTGATTATTTATCACGAGTCCATCTAACTGTAGTTGTTTTTTATCTAAATTACTTATAGTTTATGACTGTTGTAAAAAACACATTTTTAATTTTATCAGAAAAAGAAAAATATATTATGAACTATTTATGGTTTCTGTTAAATTGTTAAATTTTGCTATTTGTTACAAATTTGTTAAAAAACATAGTTTTACATGAGTGAAAAAGCAGGTTCTAGTATTGCTCTATCATAATAGAAAATGAACTCTTGCTTTTGGTTATACATTTATTTTGTCTAAAAAATAATCCTAAATAAATATTTTGAGTCAATAAAATAGTAAAATAACAACCACAGAGAAGCGTCAAAGTCCTTCCCGCAAAAAAAATAGAGTGCGGGTTAACCCGGCCAACTGCCATTTCAATTTCAACACGCTTGCCGGATAGATAACTTGCCATCAGCTTGCCAGTTTAATTAGTTTATAAGTGATTCTTGTTATTTGCCGATTCGTTTTGTTTGAGTTATAAATATATTTTATTTCTATAAAAATGTGTTTTATTTGCTATTTAAAAAACTGACAATCCACCTTTTCCGTTATTCGGCATTTTCACATTACTCATGCTCGAAAAAAATACAGAACTTTTGAATCTAGTAATTTTCCATACAACCTATTTTTTATCTCTCTTCTCCTCGCCTTATAACTGTTGGGCTGGCTACAACGATTAGCCTCTGTCATCGTAACTCTAAACAACTGTCATCTAGTCTGTATAGTAGGGGAGCCAGTGACACTTTTTTGGTACACATTTGCACAAGGCATCCGTACCGATCATGCCGCCCTTAAGTGGTTGATGCAGTTCAAAAACCCGGAGGATCAAATCGCCAGATGAATTGAACGACTTTAAGATCAAACATAGAGCCGGAATCAGCCACAGAAATGCCGATTCTCTTTCTAGAAGACCGTGTCCAGCAGAGTGCTCCCACTACAACAAAACGGAATCCAAAGAAAGTGGACTACTAAGAACAACTGTAGTCAACGATGAGTGGGCCTCTGCTAAAATTAGGGAAGAACAACAGAACGATACCGTTTTAAAGAAGATGCGACAATGGAAAGAGGAAAATCGTCGATCTACTTGGCAAGAAGTATCTAATCTCTCTCCAGTACTTAAGTCGTATTTGGCTCAGTGGGACTCCTGTATCCTGGAAGATGGCTTATTAAAACGAATACTTGAAAATGATGATGGTTCCGAGAACAGAAAACAGTTGGTCATTCCAAGGAGTAGAGTATCCGAAGTACTTCGTCAATTACACGACAGTCCATCAGGAGGACACCTCGGTGTTAGGAAAACCCTTCAGAGAGTTCGTGAAAGGTTTTATTGGATGAACAGTTCCGATGATGTAAAGGACTGGTTAAGAAATTTACCAGCTGTGCTATGAGTAATGGACCTCAGCAAAAAAGGAAGGCTCCCATGAAGCAATACAACGTTGGTAGCCCATTTGAGATGATCGCCTTAGATATTGCTGGACCATTCCCCACGACCGAGAATGGTAATAAATACATTATGGTGGTTATGGATTACTTCACGAAGTGGGTGGAAGTCTATGCCATTTCAAATCAAGTGGCCGCAACTGTTGCAGTTGTGTTGATAAAAGAGCATTTGTCGATTTGGAGTGCCCTTGGAGATCCACAGTGACCAAGGCAGAAATTTTGAAAGCCAACTCTTCCGTGGAATCTGTGACAGACTAGGCATGAAGAAAACCAGAACCACAGCATTACACCCACAATCTGATGGAATGGTAGAGCGAATGAATAAGACCATTGGAAAATATCTGTCAAAAGTGGATTTAAACCATCAGCGAGATTGGGATCAGTATCTTTCGCTCTTTGCAATGGCTTATAGATCCGCTGTCAATGAATCAACAGGCCAAACACCAGCAAAGGTCCTGTTTGGGCGTGAGATAAGACTACCGTGCGACCTCGAGTTTGGATGCCGACCTGGAGAAGATGTAGCTGGTGAAGATTATGTGATCCAGTTACGAAGAAGAATGGACGATATGCATGAATTGGTCCGCTCGCATCTTCAAATCGCTAGTGACAGAATGAAGAAGCAATACGATACCCAAGCCACAGAAGGATGTTTCAAGGAAGGCGACAAAGTCTGGCTCCATAATCCAAAAGGGTTATTCTCCAAAGCTTCAAAGGTCTTGGGAAGGCCCGTACCTCATCAAGAAAAAAAATCAATGATGTCATTTACCGTATAAGTAAGATCTCGAATAGTAAACCAAAGGTAGTGCACCAAAACCGGCTGGCGCCATTTGAGGGTGACCATGAAGAGGAAGAAGTAAACCAGTTCCAAGAAACACCTGACCTTGTCTTTGAAGAATTTATGGGTGCATATGAAGGTACCGGAAAAGCAAGATAAGATGTTACAACCGAGCAACAACAAGAACGCTCATGGTTCCAGAAGACTACTCGCTGGTTCATAGCACTTCCGCCAACATCTACGACGCTCGAGGTCTGGCATCTGTATTCCGGAAGAAGTTTGATCGATTGCCAGAACTTCAAGATCAGTTACCAGCCCCTGGAAAAGCATTATAACTTCTAGATGGATCGCGTTATCTTTTCTATTTGATAAAGAACACCTTCCGAAATCGATCCAACTATCATGATGTATGGGAAGCATTACTCAGTCTGAGGGAGCATGTTCTGGAATCCAACGTAAAGAAACTAGTTATGCCAAAGATAGAGAGCAATCAGTTGAATTGGAGAATCATAAGAAACATGGTGGAAGTAATCTTTCAAGATACCCAGGTTGAAATTCTCTCAGCGTTCAGGTTATAACCAAGACTGTCCCTTGTTACTTCCATGCAACTGGAAATTGTAAAAGAGGATCCAGTTGCAAATACAACCATTCAGTTTTAGTTCCAGGAGGAACTATTTCTTAATGAGGGGACAATTTCATGAAATTCCTAAACCGACCTTGTCTAAAGCAGCTTGGCACCCGACTCATGCTCGAAACGACGAAATCTCCTTGGATGCCGCTGACCCTCTAGAAACGGCTAGAACGAGCGGAGAGTGCCGTTGAGTCAGAGATGGAATTTTCGGGAACGTCTAGAGACTTCTCGTAGCAGAGTTGGACTTGGTATAAATAGCCCGGCTCATCGGCGCACAGTTTAGTTTAGTATAAAGTATTGAACACTAAATTGTAATAAATAAATTAGAGTTGTGAGTTAGTATTATATAAATTAAATAGTACGTCATAAATAAATTGTAAATAGTGTGTTTTAAATAAATAAACTATAAATAAACTATAAATAAATTATTATTATTATTATCGTCAGAGTATTATTAAGTTTTTTGTAGTTAATTTTTGTTAAAACAGATTTATAATTTTTGTTGCTATTATTGAAGGTATGTATTTACCCTAAAACTAAAAATTATACAGTATTACAGTTCTTTTCCCATAAAACTCCTGTTTATTCAAATGTACCTCTGTATGTACAAATAGTATGGAGTGTTTTATTATTATTGTACATTAGCATGTACATATGGTCTAAAGTGTTGTCAAACTTAATTGGCGTATATTTCAGGGTCATCCTAATATGGACAGAATTAAACAAAAAATATAATTTAGAGAATCAGAATCATGACCAAGAACTGATAGATCTTTTAGAAGATGACAACATGTCAGATATTGAGGATATACTTGAAGCAGAACGGATGGAAAGTCAGAAAAATGAAGGCAACGAAAGTGAAGACGACGATTCAGATTGCCAATGTTCGCCATTTTCCTAAATTTGATGTCAACAAGGAGGCCACCAAGTGCAAAAATAAAACCGGTGTGAAGTTAGTAGCCAAAAACTGGTAGCCCGTTTACCGAGTACTCCCGAACAATACAGTGGCCCGTTGAAAAGGGCAATACGTACGTTTATTTCAATTTTATGTGTTAATTGAAAATTGAAGTCGTTTGTATTTTAAATGTTATTTTCCTTATATAAATAAATACATGAAAAATAATACATTCATAATGAAATTTCTTAATATTCATATTATTAAAAATAAAATATCAAAGCAGAATTAATACCACGTATAAGTTTTAATACAAATAGTTACAGACCAAAAGCAGATTCGCTTAGAACCCTCGGAAGGGGTAGCAATCACACCCCCATTTCAAAAAATAAATATTTGACGCACTTAAAAATGAGATATCAAGTTGGGATTAATACCAAGTATACCTTTTAATGCAAGCAGTTACTGGCCAAAAGCAAAATCGCTTAGGACCCTCGGAAAAGGTAGCAATCCCACCCCTATTTTAAAAAATAAATATTTGACGTACTTAAAAATTAGATATCAATTTGGGATTAATACCAAGTATACCTTTTATTGCAAGCAGTTACTGGCCAAAAGAAGAATCGCTTAGGACCCTCGGAAGGGGTAGCAATCCCACCCCCATTTCAAAAAATAAATATTTGACGCACTAAAAAATGAGACATCAAGTTGGAATTAATACCAACTATACCTTTTAATGCAAGCAGTTACTGGCCAAAAGAAGAATCGCTTAGGACCCTCGTAAGGGGTAGCAATCCAACCCCCATTTCAAAAAATAAATATTTGACGCACTTAAAAATGAGATATCAAGTTGGGATTAATACCAAGTACACCTTTTAATGCAAGCAGTTATTGGCCAAAAGCAAAATCACTTAGGACCCTCGGAAGGGGTAGCAATTCCACCCCTATTTTAAAAAAATAAATATTTGACGCACTTAAAAATGAGATATCAAGTTGGGATTAATACCAAGTATACCTTTTAATGCAAGCAGTTACTGCCCAGAAGGATAAATGCTTAGGGCCCTCGGAAGGGGTAGCAATCCCACCCCCATTTCAAAAAATTAATATTTGATGCACTTAAAAATGAGATATCAAGTTGGGATTAATACCAAACATACCTTTTAATGCAAGCAGTTACTGGCCAAAAGCAAAATCGCTTAGGACCCTCGGAAGGGGTAGCAATCCCACCCTTATTTTAAAAAATAAATATTTGACGTATTTAAAAATTAGATATCAATTTGGGATTAATACCAAGTATACCTTTTATTGCAAGCAGTTACTAGCCAAAAGAAGAATCGCTTAGGACCCTCGGAAGGGGTAGCAATCCCACCCCCATTTCAAAAAATAAATATTTGACGCACTAATAAAATGAGACATCAAGTTGGAATTAATACCAACTATACCTTTTAATGCAAGCAGTTACTGGCCAAAAAAAGAATCGCTTAGGACCCTCGTAAGGGGTAGCAATCCCACCCCCATTTCAAAAAATAAATATTTGACGCACTTAAAAATGAGATATCAAATTGGGATTAATACCAAGTATACCTTTTAATGCAAGCAGTTACTGGCCAAAAGAAGAATCGCTTAGGACCCTCGTAAGGGGTAGCAATTCCACCCCCCATTTCAAAAAATAAATATTTGACGCACTTAAAAATAAGACATCAAGTTGGAATTAATACCAACTATACCTTTTAATGCAAGCAGTTACTGGCCAAAAGAAGAATCGCTTAGGGCCCTCGTAAGGGGTAGCAATCCCACCCCCATTTCAAAAAATAAATATTTGACGCACTTAAAAAAGAGATATCAAGTTGGGATTAATACCAAGTACACCTTTTAATGGAAACAGTTACTGGCCAAAAGCAAAATCGCTTAGGACCCTCGCAAAGGGTAGCAATCCCACCCCTATTTTAAAAAAATAAATATTTGACGGACTTAAAATTTAGATATCAAGTTGGGATTAATACCAAGTATGCCTTTCATTGCAAGCAGTTACTGGCCAAAAGAACAATCGCTTAGGACCCTCGTAAGGGGTAGCAATCCCACCCCCCACTTCAAAAAATAAATATTTGACGCACTTAAAAATGAGATATCAAGTTGGGATTAATACCAAGTATACCTTTTATTGCAAGCAGTTACTGGCCAGAAGCAAAATCACTTAGGACCCTCGGAAGGGGTAGCAATCCCACCCCTATTTTAAAAAAATAAATATTTGACGCACTTAAAAATGAGATATCAAGTTGGGATTAATACCAAGTATACCTTTTATTGCACGAAGTTACTGGCCAAAAGAAAAATCGCTTAGGACCCTCGTAAGGGGTAGCAATACCACCCCACTTCAAAAAATAAATATTTGACGCACTTAAAAATGAGATATCAAGTTGGGATTAATACCAAGTATACCTTTTAATGCAAGCAGATACTGGCCAAAAGCAAAATCGCTTAGGACCCTCGGAAGGGGTAGCAATCCCACCCCTATTTTAAAAAATAAATATTTGACGTACTTAAAAATTAGATATCAATTTGGGATTAATACCAAGTATACCTTTTATTGCAAGCAGTTACTAGCCAAAAGAAGAATCGCTTAGGACCCTCGGAAAGGGTAGCAATCCCACCCCCATTTCAAAAAATAAATATTTGACGCACTAAAAAATGAGACATCAAGTTGGAATTAATACCAACTATACCTTTTAATGCAAGCAGTTACTGGCCAAAAGAAGAATCGCTTAGGGCCCTCGTAAGGGATAGCAATCCAACCCCCATTTCAAAAAATAAATATTTGACGCACTTAAAAATGAGATATCAAGTTGGGATTAATACCAAGTACACCTTTTAATGCAAGCAGTTACTGGCCAAAAGCAAAATCACTTAGGTCCCTCGGAAGGGGTAGCAATCCCACCCCTATTTTAAAAAAATAAATATTTGATGCACTTAAAAATGAGATATCAAGTTGGGATTAATACCAAGTATACCTTTTATTGGACGAAGTTACTGGCCAAAAGAAAAATCGCTTAGGACCCTCGTAAGGGGTAGCAATTCCACCCCCCATTTCAAAAAATAAATATTTGACGCACTTAAAAATAAGACATCAAGTTGGAATTAATACCAACTATACCTTTTAATGCAAGCAGTTACTGGCCAAAAGAAGAATCGCTTAGGACCCTCGTAAGGGGTAGCAATCCCACCCCCATTTCAAAAAATAAATATTTGACGCACTTAAAATTTAGATATCAAGTTGGAATTAATACTAAGTATGCCTTTCATTGCAAGCAGTTACTGGCCAAAAGAACAATCGCTTAGGACCCTCGTAAGGGGTAGCAATCCCACCCCCCACTTCAAAAAATAAATATTTGACGCACTTAAAAATGAGATATCAAGTTGGGATTAATACCAAGTATACCTTTTATTGCAAGCAGTTACTGGCCAAAAGAAGAATCGCTTAGGACCTCGGAAGGGGTAGCAATCCCACCCCCATTTTAAAAAATAAATATTTGACGCACTAAAAAATGAGACATCAAGTTGGAATTAATACCAAATATACCTTTTAATGCAAGCAGTTACTGGCCAAAAGAAGAATCGCTTAGGACCCTCGTAAGGGGTAGCAATCCAACCCCCATTTCAAAAAATAAATATTTGACGCACTTAAAAATGAGATATCAAGTTGGGATTAATACCAAGTATACCTCTTAATGCAAGCAGTTACTGGCCAAAAGCAAAATCGCTTAGGACCCTCGGAAAAGGTAGCAATCCCACCCCTATTTTAAAAAATAAATATTTGACGTACTTAAAAATTAGATATCAATTTGGGATTAATACCAAGTATACCTTTTATTGCAAGCAGTTACTGGCCAAAAGAAGAATCGCTTAGGACCCTCGGAAGGGGTAGCAATCCAACCCCCATTTCAAAAAATAAATATTTGACGCACTAAAAAATGAGACATCAAGTTGGAATTAATACCAACTATACCTTTTAATGCAAGCAGTTACTGGCCAAAAGAAGAATCGCTTAGGACCCTCGTAAGGGGTAGCAATCCAACCCCCATTTCAAAAAATAAATATTTGACGCACTTAAAAATGAGATATCAAGTTGGGATTAATACCAAGTACACCTTTTAATGCAAGCAGTTATTGGCCAAAAGCAAAATCACTTAGGACCCTCGGAAGGGGTAGCAATCCCACCCCTATTTTAAAAAAATAAATATTTGACGCACTTAAAAATGAGATATCAAGTTGGGATTAATACCAAGTATACCTTTTAATGCAAGCAGTTACTGCCCAGAAGGATAAATGCTTAGGGCCCTCGGAAGGGGTAGCAATCCCACCCCCATTTCAAAAAATTAATATTTGACGCACTTAAAAATGAGATATCAAGTTGGGATTAATACCAAGTATACCTTTTATTGCACGAAGTTACTGGCCAAAAGAAAAATCGCTTAGGATCCTCGTAAGGGGTAGCAATACCACCCCCACTTCAAAAAATAAATATTTGACGCACTTAAAAATGAGATATCAAGTTGGGATTAATACCAAACATACCTTTCAATCCAAGCAGTTACTGGCCAAAAGCAAAATCGCTTAGGACCCTCGGAAGGGGTAGCAATCCCACCCCTATTTTAAAAAATAAATATTTGACGTATTTAAAAATTAGATATCAATTTGGGATTAATACCAAGTATACCTTTTATTGCAAGCAGTTACTAGCCAAAAGAAAAATCGCTTAGGACCCTCGGAAGGGGTAGCAATCCCACCCCCATTTCAAAAAATAAATATTTGACGCACTAAAAAATGAGACATCAAGTTGGAATTAATACCAACTATACCTTTTAATGCAAGCAGTTACTGGCCAAAAAAAGAATCGCTTAGGACCCTCGTAAGGGGTAGCAATCCCACCCCCATTTCAAAAAATAAATATTTGACGCACTTAAAAATGAGATATCAAATTGGGATTAATACCAAGTATACCTTTTAATGCAAGCAGTTACTGGCCAAAAGAAGAATCGCTTAGGACCCTCGTAAGGGGTAGCAATTCCACCCCCCCATTTCAAAAAATAAATATTTGACGCACTTAAAAATAAGACATCAAGTTGGAATTAATACCAACTATACCTTTTAATGCAAGCAGTTACTGGCCAAAAGAAGAATCGCTTAGGACCCTCGTAAGGGGTAGCAATTCCACCCCCCATTTCAAAAAATAAATATTTGACGCACTTAAAAATAAGACATCAAGTTGGAATTAATACCAACTATACCTTTTAATGCAAGCAGTTACTGGCCAAAAGAAGAATCGCTTAGGACCCTCGTAAGGGGTAGCAATCCCACCCCCATTTCAAAAAATAAATATTTGACGCACTTAAAATTTAGATATCAAGTTGGAATTAATACTAAGTATGCCTTTCATTGCAAGCAGTTACTGGCCAAAAGAACAATCGCTTAGGACCCTCGTAAGGGGTAGCAATCCCACCCCCCACTTCAAAAAATAAATATTTGACGCACTTAAAAATGAGATATCAAGTTGGGATTAATACCAAGTATACCTTTTATTGCAAGCAGTTACTGGCCAAAAGAAGAATCGCTTAGGACCTCGGAAGGGGTAGCAATCCCACCCCCATTTTAGAAAATGAATATTTGACCCACTAAAAAATGAGACATCAAGTTGGAATTAATACCAAATATACCTTTTAATGCAAGCAGTTACTGGCCAAAAGAAGAATCGCTTAGGACCCTCGTGAGGGGTAGCAATCCAACCCCCATTTCAAAAAATAAATATTTGACGCACTTAAAAATGAGATATCAAGTTAGGATTAATACCAAGTATACCTCTTAATGCAAGCAGTTACTGGCCAAAAGCAAAATCGCTTAGGACCCTCGGAAAAGGTAGCAATCCCACCCCTATTTTAAAAAATAAATATTTGACGTACTTAAAAATTAGATATCAATTTGGGATTAATACCAAGTATACCTTTTATTGCAAGCAGTTACTGACCAAAAGAAGAATCGCTTAGGACCCTCGGAAGGGGTAGCAATCCCACCCCCATTTCAAAAAATAAATATTTGACGCACTAAAAAATGAGACATCAAGTTGGAATTAATACCAACTATACCTTTTAATGCAAGCAGTTACTGGCCAAAAGAAGAATCGCTTAGGACCCTCGTAAGGGGTAGCAATCCAACCCCCATTTCAAAAAATAAATATTTGACGCACTTAAAAATGAGATATCAAGTTGGGATTAATACCAAGTACACCTTTTAATGCAAGCAGTTATTGGCCAAAAGCAAAATCACTTAGGACCCTCGGAAGGGGTAGCAATTCCACCCCTATTTTAAAAAAATAAATATTTGACGCACTTAAAAATGAGATATCAAGTTGGGATTAATACCAAGTATACCTTTTAATGCAAGCAGTTACTGCCCAGAAGGATAAATGCTTAGGGCCCTCGAAAGGGGTAGCAATCCCACCCCCATTTCAAAAAATTAATATTTGACGCACTTAAAAATGAGATATCAAGTTGGGATTAATACCAAGTATACCTTTTATTGCACGAAGTTACTGGCCAAAAGAAAAATCGCTTAGGACCCTCGTAAGGGGTAGCAATACCACCCCACTTCAAAAAATAAATATTTGACGCACTTAAAAATGAGATATCAAGTTGGGATTAATACCAAGTATACCTTTTAATGCAAGCAGTTACTGGCCAAAAGCAAAATCGCTTAGGACCCTCGGAAGGGGTAGCAATCCCACCCCTATTTTAAAAAATAAATATTTGACGTACTTAAAAATTAGATATCAATTTGGGATTAATACCAAGTATACCTTTTATTGCAAGCAGTTACTAGCCAAAAGAAGAATCGCTTAGGACCCTCGGAAAGGGTAGCAATCCCACCCCCATTTCAAAAAATAAATATTTGACGCACTAAAAAATGAGACATCAAGTTGGAATTAATACCAACTATACCTTTTAATGCAAGCAGTTACTGGCCAAAAGAAGAATCGCTTAGGACCCTCGTAAGGGGTAGCAATCCAACCCCCATTTCAAAAAATAAATATTTGACGCACTTAAAAATGAGATATCAAGTTGGGATTAATACCAAGTACACCTTTTAATGCAAGCAGTTACTGGCCAAAAGTAAAATCACTTAGGTCCCTCGGAAGGGGTAGCAATCCCACCCCTATTTTAAAAAAATAAATATTTGACGCACTTAAAAATGAGATATCAAGTTGGGATTAATACCAAGTATACCTTTTATTGCACGAAGTTACTGGCCAAAAGAAAAATTGCTTAGGACCCTCGTAAGGGGTAGCAATTCCACCCCCCATTTCAAAAAATAAATATTTGACGCACTTAAAAATAAGACATCAAGTTGGAATTAATACCAACTATACATTTTAATGCAAGCAGTTACTGGCCAAAAGAAGAATCGCTTAGGACTATTATCTATATGCCTTTTGTTAAACTGTTTTCTTTCAAATGTACTCCTGTTCTGTAATTGGGTTTAACCTGTTGAACAATGTATAAATAAATAAACAAATAAATAAATAAATTAATCCCAACTTGATATCTCATTTTTAAGTGCGTCAAATATTTATTTTTTGAAAAGGGGGTGGGATTGCTAGCCCTTACGAGGGTCCTAAGCGATTCTTCTTTTGGCCAGTAACTGCTTGCATTAAAAGGTATAGTTGGTATTAATTCCAACTTGATGTCTTATTTGTAAGTGCGTCAAATATTTATTTTTTGAAGTGGGGGTGGTATTGCTACCTTTTACGAGGGTCCTAAGCGATTGTCCTTTTGGCCAGTAACTTCTTGCAATAAAAGGTATACCTGTTATTAATCCCAACTTGATATCTCATTTTTAAGTGCGTCAAATATTTATTTTTTAAAGTGGGGGTGGTATTACTACCCCTTACGAGGGTCCTAAGCGATTGTTCTTTTGGCCAGTAACTTCTTGCAATAAAAGGTATACCTGTTATTAATCCCAACTTGATATCTCATTTTTAAGTGCGTCAAATACTTATTTTTTGAAGTTGGGGAGGGATTGCTACCCCTTACGAGGGTCCTAAGCGATTCTTCTTTTGGCCAGTAACTGTTTGCATTAAAAGGTATAGTTGGTATTAATCCCAACTTGATATCTCATTTTTAAGTGCGTCAAATATTTATTTTTTGAAGTGGGGGTGGTATTGCTACCCCTTACGAGGGTCCTAAGCGATTGTTCTTTTAGCCAGTAACTTCTTGCAATAAAAGGTATACCTGTTATTAATCCCAACTTGATATCTCATTTTTAAGTGCGTCAAATATTTATTTTTTGAAATGGGAGTGGGATTGCTACCCCTTACGAGGGTCCTAAGCGATTCTTCTTTTGGCCAGTAACTGCTTGCATTAAAAGGTATACCTGGTATTAATCCCAACTTGATATCTCATTTTTAAGTGCGTCAAATATTTATTTTTTGAAGTGTGGGTGGTATTGCTACCCCTTACGAGGGTCCTAAGCGATTGTTCTTTTGGCCAGTAACTTCGTGCAATAAAAGGTATACTTGGTATTAATCCCAACTTGATATCTCATTTTTAAGTGCGTCAAATATTTATTTTTTTAAAATAGGGGTGGGATTGCTACCCCTTCCGAGGGTCCTAAGTGATTTTGCTTTTGGCCAGTAACTGCTTGCATTAAAAGGTGTACTTGGTATTAATCCCAACTTGATATCTCATTTTTAAGTGCGTCAAATATTTATTTTTTGAAATGGGGGTTGGATTGCTACCCCTTACGAGGGTCCTAAGCAATTCTTCTTTTGGCCAGTAACTGCTTGCATTAAAAGGTATAGTTGGTATTAATCCCAACTTGATATCTCATTTTTAAGTGCGTCAAATATTTATTTTTTGAAATGGGGGTGGGATTGCTACCCCTTCCGAGGGTCCTAAGCGATTCTTCTTTTGGCCAGTAACTGCTTGCAATAAAAGGTATACTTGGTATTAATCCCAACTTGATATCTCATTTATAAGTGCGTCAAATATTTATTTTTTGAAGTGGGGGGTGGGATTGCTACCCCTTACGAGGGTCCTAAGCGATTGTTCTTTTGGCCAGTAACTGCTTGCAATGAACGGCATACTTGGTATTAATTCCAACTTGATATCTAAATTTTAAGTCCGTCAAATATTTATTTTTTTAAAATAGGGGTGGGATTGCTACCCCTTCCGAGGGACCTAAGCGATTTTGCTTTTGGCCAGTAACTGCTCGCATTAAAAGGTATACTTGGTATTAATCCCAACTTGATATCTCATTTTTAAGTGCGTCAAATATTTATTTTTTGAAATGGGGGTGGGATTGCTACCCCTTCCGAGGGTCCTAAGCGATTCTTCTTTTGGCCAGTAACTGCTTGCAATAAAAGGTATACTTGGTATTAATCCCAACTTGATATCTCATTTATAAGTGCGTCAAATATTTATTTTTTGAAGTGGGGGGGTGGGATTGCTACCCCTTACGAGGGTCCTAAGCGATTGTTCTTTTGGCCAGTAACTGCTTGCAATGAAAGGCATACTTGGTATTAATCCCAACTTGATATCTAAATTTTAAGTCCGTCAAATATTTATTTTTTTAAAATAGGGGTGGGATTGCTACCCCTTCCGAGGGTCCTAAGCGATTTTGCTTTTGGCCAGTAACTGTTTGCATTAAAAGGTGTACTTGGTATTAATCCCAACTTGATATCTCATTTTTAAGTGTGTCAAATATTTATTTTTTGAAATGGGGGTGGGATTGCTACCCCTTACGAGGGTCCTAAGCGATTCTTCTTTTGGCCAGTAACTGCTTGCATTAAAAGGTATAGTTGGTATTAATTCCAACTTGATGTCTTATTTTTAAGTGCGTCAAATATTTATTTTTTGAAATGGGGGGTGGAATTGCTACCCCTTACGAGGGTCCTAAGCGATTCTTCTTTTGGCCAGTAACTGCTTGCATTAAAAGGTATACTTGGTATTAATCCCAACTTGATATCTCATTTTTAAGTGCGTCAAAAATTTATTTTTTGAAGTGGGGGTGTTATTGCTACCCCTTACGAGGGTCCTAAGCGATTGTTCTTTTGGCCAGTAACTTCTTGCAATAAAAGGTATACTTGGTATTAATCCCAACTTGATATCTCATTTTTAAGTGCGTCAAATATTTATTTTTTGAAATTGGGGTGGGATTGCTACCCCTTCCGAGGGCCCTAAGCATTTATCCTTCTGGTCAGTAACTGCTTGCATTAAAAGGTATACTTGGTATTAATCCCAACTTGATATCTCATTTTTAAGTGCGTCAAATATTTATTTTTTTAAAATAGGGGTGGGATTGCTACCCCTTCCAAGGTTCCTAAGTGATTTTGCTTTTGGCCAGTAACTGCTTGCATTAAAAGATGTACTTGGTATTAATCCCAACTTGATATCTCATTTTTAAGTGCGTCAAATATTTATTTTTTGAAATGGGGGTTGGATTGCTACCCCTTACGAGGGTCCTAAGCGATTTTTCTTTTGGCCAGTAACTGCTTGCATTAAAAGGTATAGTTGTTATTAATTCCAACTTGATATCTCATTTTTTAGTGCGTCAAATATTTATTTTTTGAAATGGGGGTGGGATTGCTACCCCTTCCGAGGGTCCTAAGCGATTCTTCTTTTGGCTAGTAACTGCTTGCAATAAAAGGTATACTTGGTATTAATCCCAAATTGATATCTAATTTTTAAGTACGTCAAATATTTATTTTTTATAATAGGGGTGGGATTGCTACCCCTTCCGAGGGTCCTAAGCGATTTTGCTTTTGGCCAGTAACTGCTCGCATTAAAAGGTATACTTGGTATTAATCCCAACTTGATATCTCATTTTTAAGTGCGTCAAATATTTATTTTTTGAAATGGGGGTGGGATTGCTACCCCTTCCGAGGGTCCTAAGCGATTCTTCTTTTGGCCAGTAACTGCTTGCAATAAAAGGTATACTTGGTATTAATCCCAACTTGATATCTCATTTATAAGTGCGTCAAATATTTATTTTTTGAAGTGGGGGGGTGGGATTGCTACCCCTTACGAGGGTCCTAAGCGATTGTTCTTTTGGCCAGTAACTGCTTGCAATGAAAGGCATACTTGGTATTAATCCCAACTTGATATCTAAATTTTAAGTCCGTCAAATATTTATTTTTTTAAAATAGGGGTGGGATTGCTACCCCTTCCGAGGGTCCTAAGCGATTTTGCTTTTGGCCAGTAACTGTTTGCATTAAAAGGTGTACTTGGTATTAATCCCAACTTGATATCTCATTTTTAAGTGTGTCAAATATTTATTTTTTGAAATGGGGGTGGGATTGCTACCCCTTACGAGGGTCCTAAGCGATTCTTCTTTTGGCCAGTAACTGCTTGCATTAAAAGGTATAGTTGGTATTAATTCCAACTTGATGTCTTATTTTTAAGTGCGTCAAATATTTATTTTTTGAAATGGGGGGTGGAATTGCTACCCCTTACGAGGGTCCTAAGCGATTCTTCTTTTGGCCAGTAACTGCTTGCATTAAAAGGTATACTTGGTATTAATCCCAACTTGATATCTCATTTTTAAGTGCGTCAAAAATTTATTTTTTGAAGTGGGGGTGTTATTGCTACCCCTTACGAGGGTCCTAAGCGATTGTTCTTTTGGCCAGTAACTTCTTGCAATAAAAGGTATACTTGGTATTAATCCCAACTTGATATCTCATTTTTAAGTGCGTCAAATATTTATTTTTTGAAATTGGGGTGGGATTGCTACCCCTTCCGAGGGCCCTAAGCATTTATCCTTCTGGTCAGTAACTGCTTGCATTAAAAGGTATACTTGGTATTAATCCCAACTTGATATCTCATTTTTAAGTGCGTCAAATATTTATTTTTTTAAAATAGGGGTGGGATTGCTACCCCTTCCAAGGTTCCTAAGTGATTTTGCTTTTGGCCAGTAACTGCTTGCATTAAAAGATGTACTTGGTATTAATCCCAACTTGATATCTCATTTTTAAGTGCGTCAAATATTTATTTTTTGAAATGGGGGTTGGATTGCTACCCCTTACGAGGGTCCTAAGCGATTTTTCTTTTGGCCAGTAACTGCTTGCATTAAAAGGTATAGTTGTTATTAATTCCAACTTGATATCTCATTTTTTAGTGCGTCAAATATTTATTTTTTGAAATGGGGGTGGGATTGCTACCCCTTCCGAGGGTCCTAAGCGATTCTTCTTTTGGCTAGTAACTGCTTGCAATAAAAGGTATACTTGGTATTAATCCCAAATTGATATCTAATTTTTAAGTACGTCAAATATTTATTTTTTATAATAGGGGTGGGATTGCTACCCCTTCCGAGGGTCCTAAGCGATTTTGCTTTTGGCCAGTAACTGCTCGCATTAAAAGGTATACTTGGTATTAATCCCAACTTGATATCTCATTTTTAAGTGCGTCAAATATTTATTTTTTTAAAATAGGGGTGGGATTGCTACCCCTTCCGAGGGTCCTAAGTGATTTTGCTTTTGGCCAGTAACTGCTTGCATTAAAAGGTGTACTTGGTATTAATCCCAACTTGATATCTCATTTTTAAGTGCGTCAAATATTTATTTTTTGAAATGGGGGTTGGATTGCTACCCCTTACGAGGGTCCTAAGCAATTCTTCTTTTGGCCAGTAACTGCTTGCATTAAAAGGTATAGTTGGTATTAATTCCAACTTGATGTCTCATTTTTTAGTGCGTCAAATATTTATTTTTTGAAATGGGGGTGGGATTGCTACCCCTTCCGAGGGTATTAAGCGATTCTTCTTTTGGCTAGTAACTGCTTGCAATAAAAGGTATACTTGGTATTAATCCCAACTTGATATCTCATTTTTAAGTGCGTCAAAAATTTATTTTTTGAAGTGGGGGTGTTATTGCTACCCCTTACGAGGGTCCTAAGCGATTGTTCTTTTGGCCAGTAACTTCTTGCAATAAAAGGTATACTTGGTATTAATCCCAACTTGATATCTCATTTTTAAGTGCGTCAAACATTAATTTTTTGAAATGGGGGTGGGATTGCTACCCCTTTCGAGGGCCCTAAGCATTTATCCTTCTGGTCAGTAACTGCTCGCATTAAAAGGTATACTTGGTATTAATCCCAACTTGATATCTCATTTTTAAGTGCGTCAAATATTTATTTTTTTAAAATAGGGGTGGGATTGCTACCCCTTCCGAGGGTCCTAAGTGATTTTGCTTTTGGCCAGTAACTGCTTGCATTAAAAGGTGTACTTGGTATTAATCCCAACTTGATATCTCATTTTTAAGTGCGTCAAATATTTATTTTTTGAAATGGGGGTTGGATTGCTACCCCTTACGAGGGTCCTAAGCGATTCTTCTTTTGGCCAGTAACTGCTTGCATTAAAAGGTATAGTTGGTATTAATTCCAACTTGATGTCTCATTTTTTAGTGCGTCAAATATTTATTTTTTGAAATGGGGGTGGGATTGCTACCCCTTCCGAGGGTCCTAAGCGATTCTTTTTTTGGCCAGTAACTGCTTGCAATAAAAGGTATACTTGGTATTAATCCCAAATTGGTATCTAATTTTTAAGTACGTCAAATATTTATTTTTTAAAATAGGGGTGGGATTGCTACCCCTTCCGAGGGTCCTAAGCAATTTTGCTTTTGGCCAGTAACAGCTTGCATTAAAAGGTGTACTTGGTATTAATCCCAACTTGATATCTCATTTTTAAGTGCGTCAAATATTTATTTTTTGATATGGGGGTGTGATTGCTACCCCTTCCGAGGGTTCTAAGCGAATCTGCTTTTGGTCAGTTACTATTTGTATTAAAACTTATACGTGGTATTAATTCTGCTTTTATATTTTATTTTTAATATTATGAATATTAAGAAATTTCATTATGAATGTATTGTTTTTCATGTATTTATTTTTTTTATTTATTAATATAAGGAAAATAACATTTAAAATACAAACGACTTCAATTTTCAATTAACACATAAAATTGAAATAAACGTATGTATTGCCCTTTTTAACGGGCCACTGTATTGTTCGGGAGTACTCGGTAAACGGGCTACCAGTTTTTGGCTACTAACTTCACACCGGTAAAATAAAGGCTGAGAGGGCACGAGTCACATTTTTTGCAAAAAATGTAATGTACATTTGTGTTTGATCAAGGCTAGAAACTTTTTTATGTACTTTCATGTGCAATAATTTAAGTAAAATAAATGAAATATTTTTATATATAATAATCTTCTTTTGCAAATTTCTGTTACTGTCGGTACCACATGTACGTATACTCATGCACAAAAAAAAATTGTTTTTAATAACATGAATAAAATTTTGTTTTATACCTTTAATTTCTTCTCTATCAATAGCAAAGTATCATCAGAAAAATATTTTTACAAAAACACAAAAATAGGTTCTCAAAGGGATAGATCAGTCAGTTTTATACTGGCCACCCGGTATATAGATTTTTTTTTACTACTAACACCAAACTAACACTAATATATTACCCATATTTGATTTGATTAGATTTTGATAAACTTTAGTTATTTTCTACTTATAGGCTGTGCAAAACAAAGTTAGATGTATATTTTTCTTGTATGATTTAATTCTGCTTTTTTTAGTTACGTAAAAGACACTTTCATTAACCGTATAATTCAATTTTATTGAATTCTTAAGAAAAGCCGTTTTACGAGTGAACTACCTTAAATAACGATTTTGTGTGCTGATTTTAAAAAATGTATCAATCAAATGTTCTATTCCTAATTGTAATAAAAAATTAATTCCTGTGAGGTTTACAAGACCAGTGCCCTGCCACTGAGATAAAGCGACGATGTTTTTTTATTTAAATTAACACTGTCTAGGTATGTCATTACACCAATTAGTTAGAAAAATTATAATAATAGGGGAGCCCAAGCGGGGATTTCGGGATTTACTAAAGCGCGGCAGATTAATATACAGGGGGATACCTTGTACCCAGTTAAGTACCTCCACCAAATATGAGCCCCATATGTAAGGCCGCCCGTGAAGGATAAAGGATCAGATTAGTAAAAAAAATTGATTATCAGAAATTCTCGAGCGCGTCAGATTAAGGTAGGGTGAGTTAATTACATGCTAAAAAGTGTATATTCCACTAATCTGACAATTTGAGAGTGACGTAAAGAAAGGGGAGGGCAGCAAAGTTGTAAGAAAGAAACGTCATCTCGACATTCTCGGGCGTAGCTAAAATTTTTTTTATTTGTAAGAAAATAATTCAAGGATAACGAAAAGTATATAATCTGACGATTTCCGCAAGCCGAAATAACAAATATTCGCCGATAAAGTTTAATGCGTGCAGCTGCATGATGCCTATATTTCGCTCTCCGCGTTTCTACTATTTCTATCAGAACTTCTAATACTGACATAGTGGTCATCATGTTAGCGAATATGGAACACCTGCAAGCAAGAGTAGAAGTTTGGATGTATCTTGGAGTTAGCAATGCACGCCGATTCATCGACGTATCTGCTCTCTACAAAAAATTAGGCCCACAAATTTCGAAGGCGCTTCCAGCTTTTCATGCGTTCACTGGTTGCGATTTCAACCCAGCATTGTACCGACGAGGGAAAAAAACCTTTGCATTTTCTGATGAATTCATAAATTTTCCAAGTAGCATTTCTGGATTTGGGATCAAAGGAGGATAATGTGCAGGATTTACTTGCCACTTGTATGGGTTGAAAAAGTTAGACGATGTTAATCAAGCCAGGATTGTCATCTTCAATAAGACGTACAAGGTAAAAGACAAATCACAACCCTTCTCCTTGAGTGTCCGGAATTACGATGCGTGCAATTTGCCACCCTGTGAATCGGAGTTACTCCAGTAAGTGTTACGCACAAGATTCAACTAAGTTCAATGATTAAAAAAAAAAAATTTTTGTCAGATTACGCGAATCCCTCTATATAATCATCAGATTATGATACAGTACGTCTAGGACATAAAGATGAATCATATATATCTTAATCTAACGCGCTTGAGTATTTCAAAATGGCGAATTTTTTTTGCACATTATAATAATGGCCGCGAGTTTGCGTCACATCGAAATCGTCAGATTATTGAATGAGAGCTTTTTTTTTGGTTCACTTAACACCCCCTTTGAAAATCTGACGTGCTTGATTAATTTTTTTTTTCATCTTCAACCCTTACGTACAACCACTTGCATCATGCAAACGATCAGATTAACATACGTACATTATTAAAAGTACGTAAGATATTAATGCTATCAATATCTGACGCGCTGGAGTATGTTCATGCAACAGTATTTTTTTACATATTTAAAAATCTATAGTCGCTTCCCCCACCAATGAAAAGGTATATATTATATGAAATTTTTTTTCTTCTTATCATCACGCTTTGCAACCCATTAGGTCTCTATGACGCTCGAGCAAATCCCCATTTAGCATCGTGGGCTCCTCTGCTATAAGTACCTACTGATAAAAGCAGAATAGTTGAAAATGTATAGTAGCAATATGTTATCTATGTAAATCTGTTTTTAAGTTTTACAACATGAATATCAATTAGATTATTTACTTTTATTATATATTTTTTAAACAATACTCAATAAATGAACTTTTATTATGTAGTCTATGAAGGTATCGATATTTTTTTATCTTGGCACTTGTAGATAAATTTGTTTAATTCAAACTAACACTTTTTAATAATTGAATAAAAAAATTTCTTAATTTAGGACATTGTTAAATAAATTTTGTTTTGTTTAGTTAGCATATTTTTCAACTCTATCCCTATTAAATATAAGTGTAGTGAGACTTCATATTTCTCTTTTGGAGGGTCTTAAACAGAGGTGGTCTTTCCTTAAGGAAATTTGTGATAGGTGTCTATTCTATAAGTAGGACGTTGTTCAGTGTTGCCAGGAGCAGCGGAATTTCCCTACGTCGTCGGAGTTTTAAGTAGCAAAATTTGTGTCTAGCAATGTGTAATAATACTCTATATTTATTTAAGGATTTTTTATAAAACAGATTTATTTATGTTTTTTAATTTCATTTCATTTATCAATTTTGTTTTAAAATCAGTTCAACAGTTCATCATTTGCTAACATTGGTGTTAACTGTTTATATTTTAATTTGTATCAATTATAATTCGAATTTTTTCTTACTTTTGAGCTTTAAATTTGTTTATTTCTTATAGTATGTGATAGTGTTTATATTAAAAACGAAATTTGCGGAAAAGTCTCCAGCAAATTGCAATCTATATGGATTTAATGTCAAAACAAAACTGAAGTGTTCATTATTTTCTAAGTGTAAGTCATAAAATGTTGTTTCTTATGATAAATGGATATCTACAAATTCACAATATTGAGATTTTTGCAAAATTTTGTCTAGAATTATACTGAAATCTGATTTGCGACGGTTTTATTACCGTACTACACCATTCACTTCATATTATAAGAATAGTAAGATTTTTAATTAAGTTCATCAATAGTAAACGTTTGGTACTCGAAATGTCCTTTAAATCACATAACATGTCCTGGATTTAGTAATTATTTC
This sequence comes from Psylliodes chrysocephalus, assembly GCA_927349885.1. Taxonomy (NCBI): domain Eukaryota; kingdom Metazoa; phylum Arthropoda; class Insecta; order Coleoptera; family Chrysomelidae; genus Psylliodes; species Psylliodes chrysocephalus. Next base: position 7,214,980 of record OV651815.1, read on the forward strand.
TAGATGTTTGTGTAACAACCAATAGGTGAAGATTTCCTACAAATTACCTCATAAACACATGATAAATAAAATATTTATGACGAAAGCACAAAAACTAAACTTAACACTAAATGAAACTCAAAAACACTAGTATAATAGGTCTTTTCCTTTGCATCGAAAGTGTAGCTCTGAGCTACACCACTTCTGAAAATATCGTTCCATTTATACAAATTGTATGGATGGAACAATATTTTCAGAAGTGACGTAGCTCAGTGCTACACTGTCGATGCAAAGGAAAAGACATATTGAGAATATTATCTAAAACAGTTAAAAAATGACAAATACAAAATCCAGTCCAACACAAACACATTAGGTCTTTTCCTTTGCATCGAAAGTGTAGCACTGAGCTACACCACTTCTGAAAATATCGTTCCATTTATACAAATTGTATGGATGGAACGACATTTTCAGAAGTAACGTAGCTCAGTGCTACACTGTCGATGCAAAGGAAAAGACCTAATGTAAATAAACAAATATCCTACTTATAAATGACAAATGACAGGCTCGCGAAAATTGTATTTGAATCCCGAATAGCTTTAAGAATCCTTTTAAATATAGCTATTACAGAGTGTTAAGCAGAACTGATATTTTCTGACCTAAAAATTCTAAAATCCTATCTTAGGGTATCAATGGACGAAGAACATTAAAATTGAAGACCTTGGCATAATAAGGTTACATGCCACATCATAAGTTTGCAAATGACTTAATTGCTTCTTATCTCAAGGGCAGACAACAGAGTGTATACAACAATGAATATAGTTAATGATAAAGAAAGGTGACCCTCAGGGATCTATACTTGGACCTCTTCTCTTCATTATCTACTCAAATTATTTTCCAGTCTACATGAAATCACATTTTCGGAATCTACTGACAACAATGTACGCAGATGACACTAACTTCTCGTACTGTAAAAAATCTCACAGCACCAAACTCAGTGAAGAAGTAATGGAAACAGCAACTAAATGGATTGACCACAACGAATTGTTCATGAACTCGGACAAAACCGAAGTTTGCACATTCCAATATTCATCAAACTCTGATAAAAACAGCATCAAATTCTTAGAGGTGCACTCTGCAATAAACTCTCAAAAATTGTTTATGCATTCAAAAAATTTCATACTTCTCCAACATCGAAACATCCCTGTTAACTTATTTTGGTTTATTCCACTCTAACCTAACATATGGTATCTTAGGATGGGGTAATACATCTTTTAGTAATTGACAACGGATGTTTGTTCTACAAAAAGCAGCTATTCGATCTGTTGCAAAAGCAGAATTTAGAAATCACTGTGTCCCACTATTCAAACAGCTTAAAACCATGACAATTTTCTCAGCTGTAATATCAGGCGTCTAATATCAAATGTAGCAAAGTCCACTTTTATAAATTTTCCACTACACAACAAAAACGATTTAAAAAATATTAGGACGTTACATAAAATTACTGTTTTGGGTTTTAAGTGCGTAAATAAATTATTTTATGTAAATTGCAGTCAAAATCGCCGTAGAATTTTAAATAATGTTTAAAATTGGCTATAAATATTGGAGTTTGCTGCAAGTTCATATTGCCGCAGGCTATAGACGAAAGCTATAGCGAAAAATCCAAAATCGGAAATCTAGTGCGCTTGTCCTTGTGTGAAGGCGCGCCTATGAATGTGTCCTTTAAAGTTGACCACAAATGAGAAACTTTTTTATTACTAGTTTATTAGTGCAAGGAAGAAACTAAAATAACAACGTTGCCAGTAAACGGCCGCCTGGCTGCGTAGGGATAACTCTCGAGTATGCACCGTTGATCGTCTGTGTTTATTGTGCTATCTGTCTGCGCTATGTGCTGTGTGATGTGAATTAAGAATAGGATATACTCACAATCCCAACGCAGCCAGACCGTTGGCAACCTTGATATTATTCGTTTTCTTCTCGAACTAATGCGAAGTCTCCGTAGTTTTCATTTCGATACTAGCAAACCGTATTAGAAGGTTTTTAATAGCCGCTACTATATATGAATAAATAAATAAATATATATTCAGAGTTGCGCGAAAGTCCGGAATAAAATTATTAACTGTCCAACCAGTAACTTAAAAAAAAAACCGCTGAAACAGGTGAATTGATTTTACATTGGACGTATTTGTTGCCAATAAAATGAAATTTTTTTCTTCAACCCCTTAGCTGCAACCCTACCCACCTTTTTTTTTTCAAATGCAAAGGTATGTTGGGTGTAGGTCATTGAAAAGCTCGTGAAAAATGGAATCTCACCATACCTTATTTTTTTTTCGTCTACTTATGTGGTTATTGGGAAATGAGAAAAAATTCTTTTAAAAACAAAAAAGTCATAAATAGATTATAGTGAAATTCCATTTTTCCCTACAAACGACTTATCTTTGCATTTTAATGTACTTAATGTAGGAATTTATGTGATTCTTATTGTCAATATAGATTTAATAATTGCGGTCCTGGAAAAAATGTTGCTTATCTCAATCATTTCGCTTTATTTGCTTTCCAATTTTTGGCATTTCTAACACACTTTCTTGCGTGTTTTTTATCTACAGGAGGACAAGAGACCCCCATTTTATGAATTTTCATTAAACAATTCTTATTATTTTGTTATTATATACTAAAAAACAGTAATTAACTATGCACGTGTTGTTACAAACCGACTATAGCTACCATACTGGTTTAACTACTTGCTGTTGGCTGAAAGTGACTTTGATACTTTTGTTATGTTAAATCTGGAGATTACAACTTTGCTGAATGGTTTTAACGACTTATTTCTGCTTTTGTTACAAAATAAGATCTGATATTTTAATAAACAAACATTCCAAATCGGTACAACACAAAAAGCTTTAATCGGATAATTTGGAGTTTGCTGCTTTTGATATTAGACCCCTGATATATGAAAACTTACTACATATAAAGAGCAACACATATTTATTTAATACACCTTCTCAAATCCACTCATACCATACAAGAGGGAAAGATGCATTAATCCTACCTCGCTGTAGGATTAATAAATCTAAAATACTGGGTGTAAATTACTTCAATGCATTACTAGAAAGGATGTGGGCACTCCCTGTTAGAAAATATAAACAAAAAATTGAAACTCTTATGATTGATATGTGCATGTATAATTTAATGGATTATTTTGAAGCAATTAAGCATGCTGACTAGGGTAACTATGTAACACATTCTGAGATATTTTAATACTGGTCTAATAAATTAAATTAATTTTAGTCCTGGGCTGTAATCAATGAACTACGAGCCCCTTCCCATTTCAGTTGGCCCACCTATTAACATTTTCTTTATATAACGACAATAAGAAAGTATTAAAGATTACATGCTTTTTTAAATCATAAATTAATTAACAATGATTTAATTTAGAATTATATTAGAACTAGAAAACATCAATTTTTTTATTTATTTTTAAATTTATTAACACATGGAGCATTATTGCATTATTTCAACTTGAATTCAATGCGTTAGAAAATAAACCAAAATCGAAGGTAGCTTTGAAAAAATAACAAACAATAATGCAAATAACTGTCACAAGACAATTTAACCTCTTTTAAGCTAATTCTGTCTAATAAAATGGGTAGAGGAAAAATCATTGACGAAAAAATACGTTTTCTTGTTATAAAACATTGCAATTCTGGAAAATCGAACTCGGAAATTGCAAATATATTAGATTTATCACGATATACGAGGATATATCAGTATATAACGAGACTGGTGCTATAACTTCTTTCAGAGGTAACCTTTTATAACCCAAAAAATGAGACATGAAAGCCTTATATTTAATGTACTACCCCGCAAGTAGGCTTTGATTTAACTTTTGACATTTGTTACAAATTAATTATTGAATTGTCAGTGTTTTGCGTACCCATCGAAAAATGAAAGTGGAGCAAAGATACGCGATAAAATTTTGTGTTCGATTGGGTAAAACACCAACTGAAACTTTTGAAATGATTAAAGGTGCATATCTAGATAATAGTTTATCACGATGTAGAGTGTTTGAGTGGCATAAAAAGTTTAAAGACGGTTGTGAATCAGTTGAAGATGAACCTCGTCCCGGTCGACCACAAACTGCGAGAAATGACACATAAATTGCAGAAATTAACGACTTGATACAAAATGATCGCCGGATTGGCATAAAACGAATTTCTGACAATGTTAATTTGTCTTACGGTACCACTCAAAAAATTATTCATGAAGATTTAGAGTATCGGAAGATCGCGGCAAGATGGATTCCAAAATTGATGACCGATGAACAAAAAGCGAATCGAGTGACAATTTGTCAGCAGTGGAAAAGGCAATTGAAACGTAACCCACAGTTTTTAAATAATGTGGTTACATGTGACGAAAGTTGGTTTTATCATTACGATTCTGAATTGAAGTCTCAAAGTATGCAATGGAAGCATAAAGGCAGCCTAAGACCGCAGAAGGCCAAAACTGCTAAAAGCGCTGGTAAAGTGATGCACCTGATTTTTTTTGATAAATTTGGCGTTATTTACGATCACATTGTACCTAGAGGACATACAGTAACAGGGGAGTACTATTCTAATGTGCTTCGAGGACCCTTAAAGGCAAAATTAAAGAAAAAAAGGCCGCTTTATCAGGACTTTGGCTGTACGCTGCATCACGACAATGCTCCGGCTCATAGATCAATGATTTGTCAACGAACAATTGAAGAATTAGGGGTTGAAATTATGGTTCATCCCCCCTACTCTCCTGACCTTGCTCCATGTGACTTCCATTTGTTTCCTGAAGTCAAAAAAGAATTGAGAGGTAGAAGATTTGAGTCGGATTTAGAGCTCAACAACGCTGTGATGGGTATACTAAACAGACTATCAAAAAATTGTTTCTCAGAAGTTTATGATAAGTGGATAAAGCGATGGGATAAGTGTATTCAACAGAATGGAGAGTACTTCGAAGGATAGTTGTTGAACTTTTTTAAATAAATGTTTCGTTTTTATACTATAGCACCAGTCTCGTTATTTTCTGATACATCCTCGTAGTGTAAGAAATATAGTTAGAAGATACAAAACTACTGGTTCAATCAGCCCAAAGCCCCGTCATGTTAGAAAAAGCAAGATTACAAATGCCGATAGACGAGCATTGAGAAGAATTATTGAAACTAACCGTCGTGCTAATTACCTTGAATTAAGTGCTCAGTGGAGTGATGCTGTTGGAAGACGAATTTCGAGATCTTCATGTCATAGAGAAGCTCGCAAATTGGGATTTGGGACTAACAAAGTAAGTTTATAATAATAAAAACAATAAAAAACATGGATTGAAGACACTAAAACAATCAAATATGTTTGCTTAAAATTGACAATTTTGTTACAGGTTAAAGAAAAACCACTACTAACTGCGAAACAGAAAAAAAATCGATTAAGATGGTCAAAAGAACATATGAGTTGGACTTATCATCAATGGGATGCAATACAATGGAGTGACGAGGCCCGATTCGAAGTTTGTGCTGGAGATAGCAGAAGTCGAGTTATTCGCAAAAACATGAAGCGTTCCATCCAGACTATCTCAAAAGAAAAGTAAAATTTCCCGCATCGGTCATGGTCTGGGGCAGCATGTCATCTAAAGGAATAGGGAAATTGCATTTTATTGAAGGAATTGTAAATACAAATAAATATTTGGACATTTTGGAGGAATCACTTTTACCGACTATGGAATTATATTTGACATCAGGGAAAGATTTTGTATTTCAACAGGATGGAGCAGGGTGTCACACGTCAAAAAAAGCTCTAAAATGGATGGAAGACTTCGGTGTTCCACTTTTGAAATGGGTTTCTAGTAGTCCTGATTTATCACCAATAGAAACATTGTGGCATGAGATGAGAAAGGTACTTCGAAAACATCCTGCAAGAACAATACCTGAACTTAAACAAAAACTTCAAGATATATGGGATTCATTTACACCAGAATTTTGCCAAGGCTTAGTTAATACCATGCCCCAAAGAATTTCAGCTGTAATAAAAAATAAAGGTGACGTTACTCAATGGTAAACTTTAAAATTGATTAACGTTTGATTCCAACTATTTGTTTATTTTTTTTTTAATTTTATATTAAATAAATATTTTAATGTTTTCTACATATTTTTTATGATTAAACGATATTAAACATATTGTTCAATGAATAAAAATTGGAAAGTTCATGCAATATTTATATTTTTAATCTTTAAATACGAATTTCCTAAATTTCAATAGGTGGGCCAACTGAAATGGGAAGGGGCTCGTACTATAAATTATTGCTATGATACAGATATGTATATGTATGTGTATATATATATGCATTGTATGTTTTCTTTTTTCTTTATTTTTTTTTTTTTTGATGTACGTGAACGTCTAACGTATGTAACACTGAATAAAAATTATTATTGTTTTGAGAAAATTGAGTTTTAAATTTGTTTTAAATCTGTCAAATATAAATAAAAAAAATTAATTAAATATAAATATTACGAAAAATAGCGTCGTCATCTTTCAGATTAAAGGTAAAAAAATTGATATGTACTTATACATACAAGCATAAGCATCTTACAATTAATATATCGAACAAAACTATCACACATAGTATAACTTCTAAATGACTGAGACTACTGACAAAAATGTCAACTCACATTTTGCATATAATCTTTTCTCAAAAACATATAATTTGTTACCATTACATATTAGAGAAATTTGAAAGTATAAAAAATTTTCATATAAAAGTAAATTGTACATTAACGACAATTATCACCAGTTTGTGGGGATGTTGGAGTGAAGAGCTGCTTTACCCTGGGGAAATGGTAAAGGTTATGAATATATTAAAATTAATATTGATTATAAGGGTAGGTATTGATGTCCCATTTTTTCATTTTCGTCTTATTTTTGTATATTTATCTATGTTCAAATTTTAATTTTATTTTTATCATAATCATTAATTATTTTTTTCTCTTTCTCATAATTATTATATAATTACATAAAGAAAGATAATGCACAGACAAGTCACTCACTTAAATTGCAAGTTATATATTAAATTGTAAAGAAGAATTAAATTAAATAAATAAATAAAATTAATGTTGCTAGTATCCTTGTTAACAGATGTTTTGAGCTAAAACAGTAATTTTACAACAAATTGTGGCTTGCATCCTTTTTACATCAAGAAATTGTTTAGCAATAATTAATATGAATTCAGACAGTGATAAATTTGATGTAGGCAGATGGACTTCGGTCGATAGCCTATTGGACTGAATTTTCAGTTCAATAAATGACAATTATTATTATTTATAAATTTGATTCTGAAACTTTCATTGAAGAATTTTCCATACAAGCAAGAAAAAAAAATTATTTTGATATTGTATGTAAGTTCCAGGCCTATGCTTGCCATTAATTTTTTTATTATATTTTTGTTCTGTGTTTAATTCTTGTGATGATTAGAGTTTAGTTCCATTTTTGTTTATATTTTGTTTTGATTATTTATTTATATGTAAAAATGTAATCTTTTTTATTTTCTATTTGGATGTTTTTAGGTCTGTAAGGGGTGCTCAGACATTTAGTGCCTCAGGGCACCTTGGTCCCTAAATCCGCTACTGGTCTTAAATATAAATTGCTTTTATGTAGATATATCACACACATGTTGTTACACCGGATGTGCGATATATGAAGTATTTCAATTAATCAGATGTCAGTATGTAATAATGTCAGCATAAACTGTATTTTATAGCATGTTGTTAAAATATTTTTTACAACCTTTAGAAGTAGTTACTATACATGCACAGCAGTGTTTGCAAATTATTAAATACTTAATAACTCCGTAAAATGTGTTTAGGACTTACCAAAAGGTGCCCAGTCACACCAATCATTTGGTTCATTTGGTTCTGGTGGTTTTAAGTCACTACAATTCCTATGTAACACTGCTTTCACAACTGAAATGGGCTTTCTTGATAAATGATAGCACATATAAGCGATATAAGTTAAAAACACCACACTTGCTCGATAACTAAAACAAAAGTTTGTAATTAGAACACAACAAGAAAAAATATTTTAGTTCAATAAAAAAAAGAGAACGTACCATTTTTCTCTATTAAAATGAAGTCTTGGACAGCACTTGTCAGTCAGTTTTTGTAAAAATCTCACACCCCAAGGTACCTCTGAATATAAACTCATTTTAAGTTTCTTGATGGAGGATTTGAGTTGGTACCGGTGTAAAAAATTCATAAACTTAACAAACCTTGAATAAAACATTAAGTTATAAAATTTCAAAGTACAATTAATCAAATAAAGGTAAACAATAAAAAACATACCTTAAGATTTTGTTAAAGTTTCCTAAACTTGTGCATATTTGTTATGTATTTTAAATTACAAAAAAAATAAATATTAAGGCTCTAAGCGACCTTTTTGCAATTCAAAACAAATAAAAAAGCACACAAAGGTACTACAAAAACAAAGTGATGACATGTAACATGTAATCGCTCACTACACGAATAATAATCATTTTAAGACTTGGGCCTTGGGGGAGGTTATGAATTTATATTCAGGGTTGCCAAATATCAGAAGCACTAATTGTGATTCTAGAAAATTTTTATGAATCAGATCGTTGTGTTTAAAATACAGTATCGTTTAGTGTTTTTAAATTATGCTTTAACCACAGACCTTTTATATGCTTTAAATTCCAATTTCGTATTTCGTCTGTATTCGTCATAAATTATTTAAAATAAATATAATTTTCATATTTCAGATTTTGCTTAATTCTTGGCAACACAGGCCATGTGTTTAAGCTGTTTAACAATGCACCTGCATTATAGGCAATACTTATTACTTGCTGAATAATGTGTACAGGATGTCGCCCGTATATTCGTAGTCTTGGACTTAAAAAAAAAAAAATGTAAGTTGATTTCAAATTAATTAATTAAAAACATCAATGTTATTATATTATTATTGTAAATTAATTAATTAATTAGTCAAGTATGTAATTAATTAATTAAATCAAAGAATGCACCAAATGGGAAGGTAAAATTGTGTTCCTTAAATTCGTTGAATTGGAAAAATAGAAAATATTTTTTCAAATATAAATACGAATAAATAAAAAGTTTTAGTAATAAAAAAAAATATTCCTCATATTATTGCCTCCTGTGAGGATTGAACTCACGACCCCTGGTTTACAAGACCAGTGCTCTGCCACTGAGCTAAAGAGGCTGTATGTAATGATTTGAAAATTGATATAATATTCCGTGGGTCATATTTATGATTAAAGTTTTTTAGAAAATTTTAAAGCCTAATTAAATTGTTCATTTATTTTAAACGCTTTAAATAATATAATCATTTCAAATGTAACCATTCCAAGTTTCATATATCATTAATATTGCTGGACTTAGTAAATTTAATATTGTGATATTGGCAACACCCAATTCATAATTGACACTGACAGATAAAAATAACAAACTACGAGATGAGGAAAAGTGAGGTTAGGATATAGTTGAAGTGAAGTTGTTTTCAAAGTTTCTTTTATTATTTAATAATTTATTGGATGGCTAAGTAACCTAATTTCAATATGGCAGATAGACTTACACAATTACAGGACTGCATTAATAAAGTAAGCTTCTAATTTTTTTTTATATATATATAAAAGTTTGTGTAGAATTATTTATAAACTAGGGGTGTCTGTAAATAATTACAATTATGATTAGGCTGACCTAGGTTTTAGATTATACTTACAATTTTGCAGAACTCACTTAGATCCATGCTTCTATTAAAGATTTGTCTGGGTCAGTATATTCTGATATTCGATTAAAAATTGGTCTAAAAATTAATAGGGGAACCAAATCTAATGAATTTTTTTATGTTAGATGCAATAGACAAAATTACGGCTTTTATAGTCCATTAACACGATTGGTTAGGAGCACTTACAGTATAGAAACAGACTTAGATTTTTTGGTTCATCATATCCTTCATTCAAAAGAAGTATTACTAACCACTTTCTTAATAACACTTGAGAGTACTGTTCAAGGAACTGTTACTGTATTTCTTATTAATAAAATATTTTACAGGTCATAATTTTTTTCTGTTTCACTTAGTATTTTTGCATATATTACATATATTTTTTGCTTGTTGTAAAATGACATTTTTCGTAAATGAATAATTCATATTTATTTTAGCAAGCAGAACATTTCTGCAACAGTATTGGAATACTCCAGCAATTTGCTGCACCAAGCAAATTTCCCAATTTTGATAGAAGTGGTTCTCAAACACCTCAGCAACAACAAAATCAAGAAGATTATGTACAACTGTTTACAACACTAATTGCCAGATGTGCAAAAGATATTGATACATTAATTGAGTCTCTTCCAAGTGAGGAGAACTCAACAGAACTTCAGGTAATACATTTATTTATCAACGAGCAATTGCCCAATTAAAATACAAGTTTAATAAAAGGGAAAATTTAAAACCTAACCCACATTTAGAGAATGTTGAAACAAAGAAACACAAATTACCATAAAATTAACATAAACAAGAAAAAATTAAATATTAAAAAAAATAAGATAATAATTGTAAATAATTTAAATTAAATTATCTAGACAACAAAATATCACATACATGATTTAAGCTGAGATTTAAAGACTTTTTTATTATCAAAGCAGTCCAATCTATCAGAATACTGATTAGCAAATCTATCCGATCTTGACAGAAAAGAATTATGTCTGTAGTTAGTCCGATGTTGTCTAATATTAAAGGGCTCAATAAGCCTTGTTTGTCTAGAAGGAACATGAATATTGATTTTTCCCAATAGCTCTGGACTAAAGCTATACAAGTGCAGTATATAACTAATCTAAATGGGTTCTCACAAGTGAACATAACTTGAGATACCGATTCCAAAGGGCAACCATTAATATTGTAGATTATTTGTTCTGTGGGACTTCTGTTACGACTGAAGACCATTTGATGGCACTTTTTAACATTAAGTTCCATTCCATTGATTTCACTCCAGTTGCTGAGACGAATTAAATCAGCTTGCAGTTTTATGTAATCAGCTTCGTTTTTTATTCTCATATATAATTTTAAATCATCTGCAATCATTAGGAATAGGGCAAAAACAAAACAGGATAAAATATCATTCACATGTAAATTAAATGGAAGATGGCCCAAGTGTAAACCTTGGGGTACACCTGATGATACTTTAATTCGTATTGATTGGAAACCCTGAATATGCACTATCTGTATTCTTTCAGTATGGTAAGAAGATAGCCCTTCAAGCAGTTCCCCCTGAATTCCCAAATTCCCCTAATCTTGGTCGTATTCTCGATTTGATCTTTGTGAAAGTCCATTGCTTAATGTTGACAAATTTCACTCTCCTGTCAAGTTATCCATCGATCTGTCAAAATATGTTCCATTAAAATCCAATTCTTGCAATAGTACTGTGTATATATTCAAAGACGCTAATTTTAAAAAACTTAATAACTTTTACAACCAGGTGGACTGGAAGTCAGTCAATAAAGCTCCAAACATTGAGGGCAGTTGAAAAATTTTATGACATTTTGTTTCAAGGCATCAATCAATTTGTCCCAAAAAAGGCTATAAAAAACATTAAATATCCAAAATGGTTTGACAGTGAACTTAGAAAATGTATTGCCTCCAAAAATAGACTATATAAAAATATAAGCACTCTGGTGTGAGTAGTGACTACCAGTTATATTCTAATGCACTGCGGGAAGTAAAGTACCGCACTGATTTATGTTATCTTATCTTCGTTTCTAATATGGAACACCTTATTCCTAATAATATCAAGCACTTCTGGTCAACCTTTTCATAGAACAAATTATGGTTCTCACTCTTTTATTCCTAGAGCAACAAGATCTGCTAACAGACTAAATCTAGAATGGATTACTTCTCCATCAAATTTTTCTATCCATTTATGTATATGTGAGGAGTAATTTTTAATTGTTTTTAATATTTATGTATTTAAATTAATTTATTATTATTATTATTATTATTCAGGATTTTATTACTATTTAATGTATGTAATATGTATTATCTGTAATTGTATTGTTTTAATGGGCTCTGACCCGTAAATAAATAAATAAATAAATAAATAAATATATATAAGAACTCTGCGTAAGGACTCATCAAACATTCCAAAATAAATGAAATCTAATGGCAAATTAATTTATGACCCTGAAGAAATAGTTGAGGCATTTGCCTCTCATTTTCAGTCCTGTTACATTAAAGACAATGTTGTTACCTCTTCTAACATAATTACTGTCATGAAAATTCTTAAAGCCTACCCTGTGTACGCACGCGACCTTCAGAAGGCAACCAACTCGTTTAAATAAATAAATTAGACTTTCGTCACATTACTAATTTCTCTAGTGTTTTCACTGAAAAAGAGTTCAACACTCACTTACTTCAGTCTCTAAAGGCCCTGGTCCGGATGGAATTCCTCCCATTTTCTTGAAAAATTGTCAATACTCACTTTCTACTCCTCTATGTCAATTATTCCAAAAAATATTTTGATGATGATTTCTTTCCCTAACGTTGGCAATATTCTAACTTAGGGCCAATATTTAAATCCGACGACAAATGTAATGTTTCAAACTATAGAGGAATCTCGATTAAATCCAGCATTCTTAAAGTCATAGAGGCTATAATACCAGATGAGTTATTTATGTCTTTTCGTCGTTACATTGCACCACAATAGCGATCAGCTACTACTAATCTTGCTGAGTATCAGCAGTTTTTTTTATCTGCAACAGATGATTGCAAACAAGTGCACTCTATCTACACTGATCTGTCTAAAGCTTTCCACAGCGTTTGCCATTCCTTGCTGTTAGATAAATTGAAGAGAATGGGTATTATCGGCAACTACCTTGAGTTTATTCGTTCCTATTTAACTGAACGTCATCAGAGAGTGAATTTATGTTGTTTCACATCTAGCGAAATTTTGGTACATTCAGGTGTGCCATACTTTTTATTAACAATGTAATAACTTGTTTCAATAACTCCAGTTGCCTCCTATATGCAATGACCTAAATTTTTTTTTCAATCGTCATGCCAATGACCTTTCAAACAATCAGATCTCAGCAATTTGGTTCAATGGTGCAAGGATAACTTGCTTAAACTGAATATCGATATAAAGTCGTAAGGTTCAATAAAACAGCTGAATCATTGTGCATGATTATGTCATTGCAGGTTCTGAACTAAATGTTGAACAAACTATAAATGATCTTGTTGTTATTTTTGACAGGGACCTATTGTTTATTCCTCATTTGGAACAAATTATAAATTTAGCCTTTTGACTGCTGGGCTTTGTCAAAAGGAACACCAAGCACATTTGACATGGCAGCTCTGAAGTCTCTACAACTGATTAGAAGCATTTTAGAATACTGCTCAGTGATTTGGGCACCTAACTACAATTGTCATATTGATAAATTAGAAAGAGTGTAAAATAAATTTTCGAAGTATCTACTATATAAACATAGGCTTCCATCGCAAAATATAGTTTACCAAACCAGAATTCTGTTGTGCGGACTTAAGAGTTTGGAATGCAGATGTCGAGAAGCATCGCTTGTTTTCCTGCATAAGTTATTGAACGGTTTGATTGATAGTGACAGCCTGGTACATTTTATTAGATTCCTTGTTCCTGCCAGACTTACTAGGCAGATTAAACTATTTTATGTAAATGCTCATAGAACTATGGACAGAATTTATTTGTAGACCGACTGATGTCCAATTACAATATATTTTTCAAATTATGACATTTTTAATATAGGTTTGTTTTCTTTAAAGTGTCAACTATTGACTTCATTTTTATACTGTGACAATTTTATTAATTTCTTTTTTATTTTAATTGATATTTTAAATGTACCTTTATGTATTTGTAGCGTACTGTAAACAAATAAATAAGCATCAACTTGACTTTTAGTGGGATTCTTAATTTCGATATGTCACATATAGAGATGCCTATCTTCGTTTCGACAGACTGTGATTCTTATGTAATGTCTCTCTATTCGATATGTAACATGTCGAGTTCTCACATAAGAATTGCTGTTATCTCTTTGACAGGGTTGGTCAGACTTAGTATTTTTCTTTGTAAATTTGAGATTTTTCGCAATAAATTTAGTGCATTGGTAAAAAAATGGTCTTTTTGATGTAAGCTAGAAAATTTATTAAATCTAAAATATCGATATGAAATGATCTCAGATTTATAAGTATTGCTTTTTAGTTGCAAAGTTTGAGAATATTGGAACAAGAAAACCAAGAAGCTGCTGAAAGGCTTGAAGCAATTGTCAGAAATGGTCAAGAATTGCTTGAAAAAATCCAAGCTGCTCTCAGCGATATTGCACAGGCACAACTAGATATGCAACATCTTACAAAAACCATAACAGAGGGCAAAGAATGAATGACATTAGGGTATAATGTAATACATACATGTATTATCTTTTTAGTACTTAAGTTTTATAACAATTTTTGCATGATATTAAATTATTTGTTTATACTTGAAGTAGTTGTTATTTCCAAAAGGATTAAGTAAGGGAAATCAGTAAAAAAACACAGATTACATACATTTTTATATTCTCTCCTTCAGAATTTTCATTTAAAAACAATATTAACAATAATTATCATTACTATTTACAGGTATATATATGTACAAATAAAAAAAAAAACTTAATTTAAAAGTCCACAAATATTCTTCCTTTACTATACACTCTTATTTTCTAAAAATGTTTATCCTAAAAATTCAAGTAGTCCTTGTTGAAAAAATCACCACTATTTTACATAATATGTACATCAAAGACTGGAAAAGCGCGCCTGACAATGTTGCAGGTAAATAAATACTTAAGTTATCTAATTGTAGGGTGGTTCAAAATGATTTACTATATTTCATAATGTTTCAATTTGTGTTAAGACATGCAAACAAGTTTCAAATAAAAGTTACATGAATTTGAAAATATTTTTGGGTATACAGGGTGTTACGTTTTTGCCTGGCAAATGAAAATGTATATTTTTTTGAATGGAACACCCTGTATTTTATTTCAATTTTAGATTGGTCTGGTAATACTGTATTCAAACCTAGAATGTTTTTAAAAAATATTACAGGGTTGCCAAGTAATTAATTTTTTTATGAAATTAGAGAATGATGCAAACCCCAAATTAAATTATCATAATTTAGGTAGGTTGGCAATGATTTCAAAATTGTTTAAAATACTTATAAGATACCAAGCTAACGAATAGTGGTGATAGAATTTGTTTATTTTATACAGAGTGTCTTGAAACATGTCTTAAATATGGCTAATTTTAAGTTCAATTGACTCATTCTTTTCAAATACAACACTATGTGTATATTATTTTAGAATAAAATTCCTTATAAATTAACACATCCAACAATAGCAACAGGTTACCCAATTACACATATGCAGGGTGTCCCACTTGTGCGTAATTGATCTATAGCTGTTTTATTATTGGAAATACGAAGAATTTGTTTATAAAAGTTGTATGGTCATATTTAACAATTATAAATATACAGGGTGGTTCATAAACGAGAGGCTGACCAAACTTATACTTTTTAAAGCAAGCACCCTGTAGGTAGTTACACATATATTTGTTTTCACGTCGTCAAACAATTTTAATAGACTTTGCTATGTTGTATACAGGGTGTGTCAAAACTCAGTTTCGATTTTCTAAATTTTTAAATGGAATACCCTGTATGTTATACTACCAATTAATTAATTAATTATTTTTTTTGCATTTCTTATACCAAAACACATTTTTGTGACGCGGGGAGAACAGAAAACCGTTAATTATTTTTGAAAAATGGGTTAATAAAAATTGTATGTGTTTGTCCTTTTGTTTTTAATTGTCTTAAAGCGGCCCACAAACGGTCAATATTATTGCGCAATATTTCATATTGTGCAGTAATATTGACCGTTTATGGTTTATATTGAAAGGTGGCACAATATATTGTGTCAATCAAAATCGGTTTGATTTTTATTGTGCTATAGTGAATAGTTTGTATGGTGTGTGGATAATATTGCGCAATTTTTGTGTTTAGTCTTGTTCTTACTGAACGAGTTTGTATCCATAACAAACATGGGTTCTAAAGCAAAATAGGAAGAAAGACAATTTATTTTAGAAGTTATCGAAGTGTACCAGTCCTTGCCTGCTTTATGGAATACAAATAGCAAAGAATATAGCAACAGGAATTAAAAAATATGACGAGTTGTTGCGGAAATATAAAGAGAAATATCCAGATGCTGATAGAAAACAATTGATAAGTAGGCTGAATTCGTTACGAACTAACTTCAGGAAAGAACTGAATAAAGTAAATAGTTCCGAACGTAATGGAGCAGGTACCAGTGACGTAGTAGAGCCAACATTATGACATTTCAACGAAATGAAGACTATGAGAGCGAGGATACAGAAGATAATACGAATATAAGTACTGAAAGAAAAACTAATTAAAAAATATCATCCATGCGTAAAAAGTTTCGAAAATCAGAAGGTTCACTCACTTGTAATTCGTTTAATAGATTTTCATGAGTATGCTGGTTTCTTTTCTTAAACCATTTTTTCATCCATTTGCTTCTAGGTTTTTTTTTCTTCTTTAAATAGTTAACCAAAACAATGGCAATAGCAGCTTATTTTTTCTTATTCATGTTGAACCAAAGCGCAAAACAAAACTAGTTATTGAGCAAATGTATTGTATCGTTTGAAGAAAATAGCAATATTATGGTGCAATATTTTGTGCAATAATATTGACCGTTTGTGGGCTGCTTTTTACCTGTAATTACCTAGATGTTTTAAACTCTGTAACTTAGAGCCACTGATGATTATAAAAACACAAAACATTTGTATTATCAGAAGAATTAAGTTGAAAATAGGATTGTTTTATTTGTAGTTCTGTAACTGGTCAGGGTTTCTAAAGCCAATTATAATTATAAAACTGTTAATTTTTATATGACCATCAATATCTTGAAAAAAAATGCGTTTGGGTATAGACAAAGCCTAACAAAATTAATTTATAAATTGGTATAACATGCAGGATATTACATTTGAAAATATCGTAATCTCGCATTTATATACATTTTAACAAATTAATGAAAATAGAAAACATTTTGGGAATTTTAAGTCTATTAAAATTGTTTAACGATATGAAAACAATCAAATCTGTTATTCCAATCGGTTAAATCCAAAAACGTATGTTTGGTTGGTTCCTCAATTATTTACTACCCTGTATATTTAATAATAGTGGTAAAATATCTATCGTCCTATATCCAATAATAAAACAGCTATTGATCATATACGCACTGATGTATAATTGGCTAATATGTTGCTATCGTTGGATAGATAAATTTATGAGGAATTTTATGCTAAAATATAAAGGGTGTTCCATTTGAACAAATTTAGTAAATTGAACTTAAAATTAGCTATATTTAAGACAAGTTAAAATAAACCAGTTCTATCACCACTATTTGTTAGCTTGGTACCTTATAAGTCTGTACTACAATTTTGAAATCATTGCTAACCTACCTAGATTAAGAAAATTTCATTTTGGGTCTGCATCATTCTGAAATTTCACAAATTTAATTATTTGCCTGGCAACCCTGGAATATTTTAGCATTATACCATTCTAAAACTGAAATAAAATACAGGAAATTCCATTTAAAAAACATTCATTTTTATTTGTTAGGCAAAAGCGTAACATTCTTTATATTCAAAAATATTTTTAAAATAGGCATTTTTATAATCCATATAACTTTTATTTGAAGCTTGATTGTGTGTTTGTAACACAAATTGATTTATCGAGCAATTACACATTAATGGGACACCCTGTATAATAAAATGTTTTCAATTTACATACGATCAAAATATGTTGTAAGGTATTGAAATATCTATTTAATTACAAGTATGGTGGCGTTTCAGGTGGGGTGTGATAACAGTATTGAAAATTGCAATGGGTCCATTCACTTTAATATGGGAATCACGATGAGTTTTTAAGAGATCTTTACTAAAATAATTTTTTTAAAAAATATAAATTAGAAACCACTCTAATAATTGAAAAATGAGTGAAAATAAATAAATTAATTAAAAAATAATGTATACCTTTCTCCAGGCAGGTGTCTGATACACTGAAATTGATGGAGAATAGTAATTCAGATAAATGGTAATTGGGCCTTGTTTCTTCTACTATATATTCTAACTGGCTCTGGTAAGAAATAGAGGTAGAGTCAAAATGGACAAAGAGAAAAACTTAAAATTTTAAACTTAAGCTTTAATCCATCCCGTGTTGAGCATATTATCATGATTTCTCTAAAATGGACTGTAATGCAGAAATTTGAGGAAAAGTGAAAATTTTTATTTTTAATTATGTTCGTTGCCAATGAAGATATGAAAAAAAGTTTCAAATAAAATGTGTGTGGAAAATTATTTACTTTAATTCATATTGTAAACACTTCTTGATTAAATAGGCCCCACTCAATATATTTGACAACTTTACATGTGTTGGACATAATGGATATTTGAACTTGTGTTAATCATATTTATAAAGATATTAATTCTTTTGTTTTGTAGTACTTTTGCCTAAAATATATTATAGTTGGGAGTAAGGGAATTCCAATTGGACGTAGTCATGCAGAAATGATCCAATCCACCCAAACCATATTTTGAGAAAAATGATGTTAAAATTAAATTCTTTACGCGACGGAAATAGAATATATAGCGAGTATTTATGATTTTCACTATTAATATCCTTCTAAATTGTTGGTTCGTTTCAGCAGAATATAATTTTGGACTGTAACATCGAAAAGCTACTCAAGACATTTCTGGTAGATTTATGGATTGGATCATTTCTGCACAACTACGTCCAATTAAAGTCTTTCAGTAAATCATTGTGTCAGAAAATCTCTAATAATTCTAATTTCCTTTACCCCCAACTGATAATAGCAAGGGGTTGCTCAATAATTTATATCATACTTTTCTGCATTTAGGTATGTAATTTACATGGTAAAACTTAATTTTTGTACAATTATTTACTAGTATTTTTAGATTTAATTAAACACTGCCCTTTTACTTTTCTGTCTGTATACTGTACAGGTAAGGAATGTATAGGAATCGTTATTTTTTTCGACTTCGATGTTTCAACGAATTTTTACGTTTTAAGGTCCCCTGAATCCGTTTCGACTATTTTCGCGATACTGTGTGTATCTGTATAAAAATTTAAAACTTAAGCTTTAATCCATCCTGCGATGAGCCTATTAGATTTTGGGCATAGTAGATTGGGGGGTACTTTACAAAGGGTCGTTTTTGTACTTTGTGAAATATTTTATTTTTTCGGTATTTTCATTGGCAATGAATATAAATAAAAAATGTTTCGAATAAGATGTGTGTGTAGAAGTGTGTATTGGCTTCATCCTCTAAACATTTACAGGGGTGATACAATAGGTTGTACAAAATAACCGGAAAAAGCCTGTAATAACTAAAACAGAAAAGTAATGTGTTGGGCACATCAGATTTTTTAAATTGTAGTACAGTTGAATATTACAAGATCATAATTTGTTTGCCAGACAATTTTTCCGGCAAACGTGGCAACATCTGTTTGAATTCGTACTTAGTAATGTCCTAGTTTCATAGACCAGTTGTTCTCGGTTCTAGAATTACATGCAACGTTGACACGTTGGTCAGAGAAAATATTTAGAAAACAAAATTATGGTGTATACTCGCCGCGCCGAAGAGATGCAGTAATCATCTGCACAACAGCCTAAAATGAGTGTCTAACTGCTGTCCGAAGATCCTCAACAATAGATGAGAAGCCAACGACTAGGCTAGTGTTTTAGTTTATCAGTTCAAAGCAGACCGTTGACCAAAAAATATATGCACGGTTCACCTCTGGTCTATAACCTGGTTAAAGGATGTTTCGAGGGCCCAGCCCTTAACACATGTTGATCACGCAGTTTTATTGCTGCATCTCTTTGGCGCGTCAACTATAGTAATAATAATTATTATAGTAATGTAATAATAATTTTATTATATCAACTAAAATTTAAAAAAAGGCAATACTTCTAGTTTTAAATCTGATATTACCAATTACATATAATTTTTCAAAAATGATATATTACCATGGATATTACTTATTTATATTATGAAACATGTGACAACCACGCCATGTTTAGTCATTAATAAATAGGAAGGGTAAAGAGAATAAGGGATATTCCGACACAATGATTCAATGAAAGAACGTGATGGGAATTCCCTTATTTCTAGTTAAAATATCTTAAAGACAAAAATACTACATCTGTAAGTTAAAAAATGAGGGTGAACGGACTTATTAACAATACTTTGTATTTTTAGAACATAGCCATCTTGAACATGAGTATCCATTTTTTTTAGTCCTTACATTTTAAAAGAATCCTATCATATATCACACTCCACCTGATATTTATAAAAAATTTCTTGTGCATTTGTGCATTTAATCAGAAACCTAAATTTAATCAGAACGAAAATATTCAAATATAATGTTCATTTTTGAAATAATAATTTTTAAGAAAAAATGGTTCTTTTTTTGTTTTATGTATTTTTATACTTATATATTTTTTTATTTGTTAAATTATTAATGCAAAATAGTTACATACTTTCTAAAACGATTTGTTTACAAAAAATGTGACGGTCAAAATTAGGCAGAATATTATTTATTTCAGCACCTTAATTATGATTTATCCATGAAAAACATATTCATTGATACATCCATTGCAAAATATATTTGATAATATAGCTTAGCTTTTTAGAAAACAATTACAACAATGGAAAGTTTTAAGCCAAAGAATTAAAAAAAGAATGTATAAATTCTTTTCCATTTAAAAAAATACCCTAAAAATAATTTTTACCTTCCAATACACAAATAATACCGCACTTTTCTTCCAGATTGTCTTTTAGTTCAGAGTGCCCCTACATTGCGGCGCTCCACACAAACATGGTATTTTCTCATCTTCTATGGGGAATTTGTAGTCATAGGTGATTTCCTCGTTAACGCCTATGCTCTGTTTGGAATATATCACAATTTTCTTGCGTGATTCTATCGTTATCACTTTTGCGTAGCAATTAGGCTGAACAAAAAAGATAAAAGTTTACGAAAAATAAAGTTTAGAGTAAATTAATGTATTAGCCAGGTTACTAATCGCAACGAAAAAAAAATATAGATTTTAAGAGTTGTATTCGTTAGATTGTATCACGAATCTAATAACCACGCAAGTTATAAGTATTAGGGATTTCAAACATTAAAAAGTATACTTACATTGCAGCTGTGGTTGATAAACCTGGCCAAGTTCCCGCATTTAGTGGCATCTATAATATTTTCTAGATCTATCCTAAACAAGTACGAACTTCCAATGCCCGTAGCCTCGTATTTCTGTTCTCTGAGATCTGCCACGCTGTGTCGTACCATCTGACCTACATATTCAATCACCTAAAATAAAAGAATGCAATAATTATCAAGGTACACACGTATTAATGTAATAATTGTCATTATTATTATTATTATTATTAGTAAAATATAAAGAATTACATGAAAATTCCAAAAAAATGTTTTGACTAAAAATTTAAATAGAAAACACATGTATTGAAATAAATCACACAATTAGGTTATTACACCATGTAAATGGATTACAATACACTAGAGAATTAACCAAGGTAATACATTAACAATAATTATCTTGTCACGTAAATTTTGGTTTAAAATAGACTGTCGATAGTTGAAAGAAGAGACTTGAGTAAGGGCTGCTGTCCGAAACTCTTGCTTCGGGACCGTAAGTTCTGAAGCACCTTAATCTGTAAAATTTTGTGCAGTAGTTTGTATGCAAGAGGTTTATCTTTAATTATTTTAATGTTTTTTGGTGTGTGTTTTGGTTTTGTTTTGAGACAATTAATGTTTGGTGCATAAACTGGAAAAACTGATTGATCAGCATGTCCGGCAAACCACAGAGGCCATTCCATACAAACCAACATGCCTATCAATCAGGAAAATCTTGTGAGTCTGCTCTGAATCATCTCGTAACCAAGATAGAGGGGGGACTCAGTAGCCAAGAAATAGTCCTAGGAGCATTTCTTGACATAGAAGGAAGGAGCTTTCTTTTGATATCTACTTTAAATCAATGGTAGGTGCCGCTTGTAAACATGGAATAGAAGACACCATCTGCTGGTGGATAAAAGACATGTTACGCGGACGGCAAGTACAGGCACAAATGTTCAGTGAAACCATGTAGGTGAATATCCACAGGGGATGCCCACAGGGTGGAATTATTCTCCTCTACTATGGAACCTAGTGGCAGATGAACTGCTGAAAACATTATCCTTATCCGAGGAAAACACCAAACCACAGTCTTTGAACTCATGCAAAGAGCTCTTGCGCTGACCGAAATGTGGTTCTTTAGGGAAAACCTCTTATTAAACCCTGACAAGGCACAACTCATAACCTTTACTCGGAAAACAAGGTTGGAGGTCTTATAAACTCGACTCTGGAGGAAGGCTAAAAAAACGAACCAAGTAAAATATCTGGGTCTAATCCTAGATAGCAAACTTACTTGGAACCAACACTTACAAAAAGTGGCCAACATTTGGAAAAACCAAAAACAAGACCCATGATAACTTATGGAGCGGTTGTTAGGCGGCCAAAAGTAAACCAGAAAACAGCCCTCAATACCCTCTTAGGAGTTCAGAGGCTGGCATGCCTTTGTATTACAGGAACACTGAGAAGTACACCGACAGCTTCTATGGAAATCATTCTAAACCTCCCACTCTTTGACCTAGTCATAAAGGGGGAGGCCAGAATGAGTGCATACAGATTGGAAATCTCCAACAACTGGAACCCACTGGGACATATAAAACCAGAATAACACATGAAGTAAATGATTCTATATTAAACATGGGATCAGATCACATTACGGGATGTAAGATGTAAGATTAGGAGGGATTCCTAATCTTCAACAGACTCTTCCAGGTCAACTGGAACGAGGTAAATAAGGAGATAGATAAATACTTGCTTAGCGGTCTCGTATGGTATACGGATGGATCTAAAACTAATAAGTGAACAGGTTCTGGCGTACATGAAATTAAACCCAAATGCGACATTATCGTCTCACTGGGAAAACATACCTCTGTATATTTCAGGCTGAAATACATGTAATCGAATTGTGTGTATGAGAGAATTTAAGAAGGAAGTACAAAAAACAAACCATCCTAATTCTCTCAGATAGCAGCCTTAACACTCTAAGCGCCGGTGTATCCTTTTCGATACACACTGTCAAAACCATTGTGTATCGAAAAAGATACATCCAACAAATTGTGTTCAAACATTTGTGTATCTTCCATACACACGGTTGTAATGCCTTTTATATGCAGAAAACCAAGCCTTGGCCTGGTCAATTTACTGTGGTGTATTTGGGTTAGGCCTCCAATAATAGCTAATAAAAATATTTATTCAAA
Organism: Psylliodes chrysocephalus; assembly: GCA_927349885.1. NCBI lineage: Eukaryota > Metazoa > Arthropoda > Insecta > Coleoptera > Chrysomelidae > Psylliodes > Psylliodes chrysocephalus. The sequence goes on from OV651815.1 coordinate 7,238,466, forward strand.
AAATTGAAAATCACTTTGGTGCTTAGTGTGTTAAAGGCTCTTGATTCAAACAGAATCAAATCAAAACTTGTCTGGAACTGTCTTGGAATACTAAATGATCTGGCAACCCAAAACAAAGTAAAACTAGCATGGGTACCAGGGCACAAAGGTATCCAAGGAAATGAAAAGGCTGATGAACTCGCTAAAAAGGGATCAGATCTATCATTCACAGGACCCGAACCTGTATTTGGGATAAGCAAAACGTCTTCTCGACAGGCAGTGAACAGGTGGATAAAACACCAAATTCACTGGCACATAATCAGTAACCTCATGCTAAGGAGACCAAACCCACGCATAGCTACTGAGGCACTACAACTTGCAAGGCCTCAGATATCCACCATTGTGGGATTACTAACGGGGCACTGCTTGCTGAAACACCTTCATGTGATGGGATTACACAATGACCCCACTACGTGTAGACTCTGCATGGAAGAGGAAGAAACCTCATACCATGTGATCTTCGAATGCAAAGCTCTTACTAGGCGACGTTTGATCCTTTTAGACCTAGAACCGGAAAAACGCCCCAGGAACACTTGGTAGGGAATTTATTAAAACTAACCAAAGACACAGGATTATTCCAAAGATAGTACCTGAATATGGGGAAATCTGGGGAATACAATAGACCCAAGAGGCCGCAGTGTTCTGGGCCAAACCTAACCGTACCTGTTCAATAACCGACAAAGATAAAGATACAGGGTGTGTCAAAACGATAGATTACGATTTTTTTTTAATCTAATGAAATTTATTTGTTCTCACATCGTCAAACAATTTTAATGGACTTAAATGTTTTTAAAAATGTTTTGACTTTCCATTCATTTTCTACGTTGTATATAGGGTGTGTTAAAATGCCCTGTATGTTACACCACAAATTTAATTAACTAATAATTTAGTTTTTTACTTTTTTTGTTTGGCATGAAGCCTAAACTGACTTTTAAATTTTATTTACAATGGTTCAAATTGTAACGTCGGAGGAATAGATAACCATTCATTAATTCTGACAAATGGGTTACCAAAAATTACATTAGCATTTTACCCTAAATAAGTCCATATTTTTAAAAGCCAATTAGAAAAATGTGAAAAAATTATGTCAATTTTTATGGTCAAACCATCAAAATCTTAAGAAAAAAATTCGTTTGGGAATAGAAACATAATGAAAAAAGTAAAGAAATTAATTTATAAATTGGTGGTTTAACACACAGGATATTTATTATATTTGACAAAATTGAAAATATCGTAACCTCAAGTTTAGACACACCCTGTATGCATCACAGCAAATGAATGAAATATTAAACATTTTTAGGAACGTTCAGTCTATTAAAATTTTAAAACGTTGTGAAAACAACCAAATCTGTAAGGCGTAACTACCTACAGTATGTTTGGTTTAAAAAACTATCTGTTTGGTTTTCCCCTCTTTATAGACTACCATTATTTAAGAATAATTGTAAAATATGGTTTTCCAACTTTTATATTAAATATTTCTTCATATCTCCAATAATAAAATATCTATCGATCAATTACCCACTGATAGGGCACCCTGTATATGTATAATTAAAACACTGTATAAAATGAACCAGTTCTTTTATCACAGCTTGGTCCTTATAAGTTGAAAAATATTCTAATGATAAATACAGTATTAAATGCCACTCTAAAACTGAAATAAAATACAGGGTGTTCCATTTAAAAACACATTTTTACTTTCCAAGCAAATGCGTAACACATTTTTAAATTATATTTTTTTTAAATCCACATAACTTTTATTCAAAACATGTCGATGGCTCAATCAAAAACCGCCACATGTCAAAAAACAAATAAAATTACATTTTTGGTTCAATGGATGCAAAGTATCATTGAGGTTTTATTTTAAATACCACCAAAAACCAAAATATCCTTAAGAGATGCCCGAAAATCATTTAAAATCTAGCCACAACTCAAAACTGTATCTAAAACTGCCTTAATTCAGGTTATTTTCTGCAAAAACATGCAATAACTCAGTTACAGCGCTTTTATAATCGTAATCTTTAATTTTAACAGCAAAATGTCGTAGCTTTTAAATAAAATATAAAGATTTTATATCAAAAACAAAATAATGATAATAGAGACTTACAAGATTTCAAAGTGAAATTTCTCAAAACAATAGTATTTTAGTTGTGGTAGTATTTGATTGAGCCATCGATGTGTCAACACAAATTGAAATATCAAGCAATTATGCACAAATAAGACAGCCAGCCTGTATAGAACTACGACGAGAGTTTACGTCTTTTTTCATCCTTTCAGACTTCCTTGTAAACTACTCTTGACTGGTCCAGCCTTCCCTACAAGATTTTGATATGGTGGCTGCAGCTTCATTGGCTAATTGTACCATCATTTGGATACCCTACATCTTTCGATTTATTAATTTCTCATTTATTTCACTCCCTAGATATGCTTCCGAGAACTTATAGTCTCGGGTCACCCATTCATGAAGTGTTTGACTACCTTGATTGATAAATGAATTTATAGGTACACCGTCAGTCAGCGGCCCGGTAATATACTTTTTTGACATCAGTACTCGACATCCTATAGAGGTCTATATTCCTTTCGTGTTAACTTCTATCCGTATTTATAATCACCCTGTATATATAATATCTATTCCCCAGAATACATTTTTAGATTTTCATTATGTATAACCACCCATGACCTTAATGAACGTCCAAACTTCTAAATGTTCGTATGCCGATGGGCCAGAGCGTGTAGTTGGCATTAAAGCTTGGGCAGCGAAAGTGTTAACCAGTTGCCAAAACCGCTCGAATATGCTATTAAGGGATAATTTTTTTACTATTTTATTTTTATTTGCCACTGGTGAATGGATGTTCCTCCGGACTCCAGGACCCTTTGGCTGGTGACAGTGCTACCTTTTCCCTTAATAGTTAATTGATTACCGTAGTTAAAGACCTATGAATTGTTACACTGGTCCTTAGACTAATTGGTTGTTAAATGGTTCTTTAGACTAATTGGTTGTCACATTTGTTGACAAACGGTGTTTTTTTAGCCTACTTATTATCACAGAGACTCGAGTAAGGCTGCTACCGATACTATTTCTTAAATAGCCATAGAATACTTATTGTTGCATTAATTTATATGAAATAAGTTAGTGATTTATTACATGAATTTTTAAAAAAGTGACGAATTATTTCTAACTTTTCAATAGGAACAAATAATTGTATTATCAACTCCAAACTGAAATATCTGGTATCCTGAACCAAGTAGCAATAAACATCTGACAACTGTGCATCGCCCACAGCACAGTGCATCACGCGTCGGGGGAATAACCGAACGACCGAAATTAATGAGGGGAAACCCATAATACAGGCATTAATATTAAGATTTTAGATATTGAGTAGTTATTTTATTAACATCTGAAAAATCAGTGGATGAAAATAGGGTCCAATTTGGAAAAGTACTAGGAGTAGAACAAGTCGAAAAAAAAACTATTCTAATAGATTCTTAATAAAAGGTTGTCTATGTATTTAATATTTAATCAATTAATGTTTCAGTTTCTTTTGCAAAAATTCCATGTTTTGTAATGTTATGCTTTAAGATTTTTTAAGAAAATACAATACAAAAAACTAAGTTTTTGTTCTAGTAAGTAAATAAAATTTAATTTTTTTTAGTCTAAATTAATTTAAAAGTCGGTCTTATTGATTTCTTTTTAATAAATGCCATATTATCTTATTCTAATCCTGATAATTATAGAGGAATTACTTTAGTGCACTAAAGGTATATGAAAACAAATATTAGATAACCAGTTGGAAGATACCTTAGAAGAGGAAAGAATAGGATCATTTGATCAACATTGAACTACCCCTTTTATCAACTTTTAAAATACTACAGTATGTATCGCAAAAGACTATACCAAAACCCAATCGTTTTTCAATTAGCAACTGAATGTCATAGTAGTCGAGTTATAGAGGTTTAACACATTTGTGTTATGTAGTGGTCCTTACAAATCAAGTATTATAAGATATACTTTACATACATTATTTCAGAAAATTAACTTTAATCAACAGTGATAAAAAATAGGAGGATTCACTATTCATACACACACTACACAATATCATAAATTCACATTAATAAAGTAGGTTTTATTAATTATATTTTCATTTCTTACCATTTCGTCTGCAGCAATTGGTTCCATCGCGAACAGACCCCAATCGTGAATGGCCGATTTGGCGAATTTGAGTTGTTTTTTCCTAAATTTGAGTTGGTTGAATTTCAGTAAATCAGAATCCGTATCGCCACCAAAGGCGGTAAGTAAACGTCGCTGGTTAGATCTTGCTTCCCGAGATAAACCTGTAAAAAATCAGTAAATCAGCTTTCATTTTAGGCATTTAACAACAAGTAGTCTAGGCTCTAAGGCTCACCGACAAAAATGTTGCCAAATAAATATTTAACACCTATATTCTAATTAATCAGGAATAGATAAATGTTAATTAAAATAGGATGTAATTTTATCTCTATAAAATGTAATTATAAAATAAATAATAACGAGTATTAAACTGTCTTTTATAGATTTAATATAAATAATGTATTACTTGGCTTTCCACTTTTTAATTGATATGAAAAAAATTATCATATGGCGACCACAAATCTTGAGTTAAAGTACATACTAATAATAATGTGCTCTATCCACCACGTTTTTTATTTCTTGGTTACTATACTCTGTTTTTAAACTAGGAGGAGCGAATTGAAAAGACGCATTCACACAGGGAAAAGTAACTAGATTTGTTACTAAGAGCGAGTTTCGAAATATAGTCGTGTTCAAAATTTATGAAATAATTATCTTTATCGGCCTTAGTCGGTGAACGGCCAATGAGCGGTTAAGAAACGAATAAATGTCATCAAATCAAATTTATTTGTTTAAATATTAAAGTACATTACCTAATAGTAAAAAAATAGTTATACAGAAAAAAAAATTCTTTAAAGACATCTGATTGAGCATCGAACCTAGGCATTTCTGCCTGTTTTGCTTCTGATCAATCAGATGACTCTATTTATGTACATATTTTTTTTAGAGACAGGTATTAAATTTTACATATAATTATTTATCACTTAACAAAAGATACAATATTTAAAAATTAGAGCAAGGGACGAAGAAATTCGACAGAATAAACCGATAAATAAAAAGATAAATAAACAATAGACAGTACCTTAGGAAAAGTAGACAAAAACTACGATGGTCCTTTTGGCTTTTAATATGTTTTTTATTTATACTATGTTATCATTAGATAGTAAATTTTTTTTTGTTTGTTATTAAATATTTTTTTATTTCAATTTTAAACTTTTTTGTTTTGATTATTTGCCTGAGGTGTATCGGAATTATGTTAAAAAATTTTGGGCCAAAGAATGATAATGACCTTTGACTAAGTGATTTTTTGAAAAATTGTACAGGAATCTCCATATTAGCGACTGAGCGTGTTAAGCGGGTATTTTTTTGAGTAAAATTTTCAGCATTGGTATATATTCTCATTATACATTGATAAGCAAAGAGTAATTTGACGTTTAGTATGTTCGATTCATCGTACAATTTATTTGTAGAAAATAGTCTCTTTTTTTAGGATAATTTTTAAAATAATATTTTGTGTTGTCTCTACAATTTTAATAGTGGTGTTAAATGCTCCACCCCATGCTACTATGCAATACCTTAATATAGATTCCACTAGGGAGTTATAAAGTATCATTATATTTTTCTTTGAAAGAATGTCCCGGAGAACATAAAATTTGTGCATTAGGGCTCTCAGTCTATTACTAACATGGACAATATGCTCAGACCAACGTATGTATTGATCAAGTATTACACCTAGGTATTTAATTTGAGAAACTTTTTCTATCAAGGGGCAGTTACAATCGCTTTTTTGACAGTCACTACTATGCAATTTTATACAAAAGCTGTTAGGTTGATTAACGATGGTTGAACTAAGAGTAATGCATTTTGTTTTCAATACATTTAAAGTTAGTAGATTGTTATTTAACCATAAACTTATCTTTCTTAGGGCCGTTTCTCCAGCGAGTTTAACCTCTTCCCATTCTTTTCCAGCGAAAATAATTACCGTATCATCCGCATAGCATATGATATTCCCAGATAAGTTATTAATTTGTGTAATGTTGTTCATATAAACCAGAAACAGAATTGGGCCCAATACTGTTCCTTGTGGGACCCCCATCTTTACTACTGATTTAGAACTTCCGGCGTTGCCAATTTTTACGCTCTGGGTTCTATTAGATAAATAATCCCTCAGGAGCCTTAATGCTAAACCCCGTATACCATAGTTATTTAGTTTGTCAAGTAAAATGTTATGGGAAACGGTATCAAATGCTTTGGCCAAATCAAGAAATACTGCAGCACATTTTATTGATTCATCTACAGCGTTAACCGTCTTTTCCAAAAAATCAACTACCGCATTTTCAGTGCTTGAGTTTTGTATAAAACCGTATTGACAATCTGTAATAACATTATGATTATGAAAAAAATTAATTAATCTACTTTTTACTGCATTTTCAAAAATTTTAGCGAAGTTGTTGATAACAGAAATTGGCCTATAATTTGTAAGCTCACTAGGGTCTCCGGATTTGTATACAGGTGTGACAATTGATTCCTTCGATTGACTTGGAATTTTTCCTGATTGAAAGCAAATATTAAGGATATGCGTTACAGGAAGAATAATATATTCATTTATATTTTTTATTGTAGTTGCTGTTAATTTATCTGGACCAGGTGCAGAGCTATTTTTTAATTTGCTTATTAAAATAGTTACTTCATTTTTTGTTACGGGTTTAAAGAATATGTTGTTTTCAACTTTATCATTTTTAAGAAAGTTTACTGCTGGTACTACCTTATGTATTTTATTTGCCATATTTTCACCTAAATTTGTAAAAAAAATATTAAACTCTTCGGCTTTTTCTTTGTTATTGTTTATATTATCATTATTTTCTGATTTTATAGATATGTTTTCAATTTGCTTAGTTTTTTTTGTACTACCTGTTATGTCATTAATGATTTTCCATATTTTTTTATAATCGTTTCCGGCTTGTGTAATTTTATTTTGATAATAGTCATTTTTTGTTTTTCTTATTAAGGAATGAAGTTTGTTTCTGTAAGTAATTTTCTAATTGGTCCCAGACAACGGTCGCAAATTTCACATTATTGTGATCTGAAATGTGTGTCTAAAACGAAATGTCACTGTCAAATTAAAGTCAATATGGTTGTTGATTGATGACAGAAATACTTTTTTCTTGCTTTTGAAATCGACTTTTTGAAAATAACTATGATCTTTTTAAAATGGATAATAAATATTTAAGAAAATTGTTAATGTAATATCCAGATGTAGCCAGGTTAGTATAAAATATAAGATCTGTTTACATTTTTAAGGATATATTTGTTATAGGTATAAAAAGTAAAAGTTAATCAGTGAATGACAAATAGATCACACAGTAACTGGTATCTCTTCTATGAGTAATGTGGATATTATGGCTTATTTAGTGTCAACCCATGGTTAATGCGCTAGAGGGCAAATAAAGGCATTCAAAAGTTTACAGGCCTATGAGTCAGAATTTGTTTTGAAAACTGGAACCAACATTTTCATAACACTACATGTCAACATATATTTTTTAAAATGAACTATTCATACATACCTATGTATTAATTTTAAGTATTTTTAAAATATTTTTTGTGAAAATAATGTTAACTCATAGTGCCAAATTAAGATTATCCCTAAAGTAGTAGATGTTGTTTTAAATGTTATAACAATTTTGTAAATAGTTTTATTCTATTCTAATAAATAAAATTTGCTTGAATATTTAGTTACATTTTAATCATTTTGGTTAGAAATTCATCAATTTTTAGTTTTAAAAAATCATGTGTGAAACTGACTGTAATTTGACCAATCAGAAGGCTACATAATTGCCAACTCAAATTCAAATCACTCCTCTTAGTTTAAAAACAGAGTATAGTTTAATTTAAACGGGTAGGTAATAAAAATATGCAATTCAAATAATCCATTTCTCCCGTTTTTGAAAGTTTTTTGTTTTGTTTTAATACTCATTATTGCTTCATTCTCTCGACAGAACTTTTGGTCGAAAAAAAGAAAAAATAAATAAACAAAATGCATATTTTTAGACTTCAATTAAAAAAAACTCCACCAAAACTTTCCTCTGGTTTTCCCTTAATTACTAGACTAAATTCGAACATTAAAAACATCAGCAAAGAAAAACTAAAAAATAATAAAGTATTGTGGTAACTCAACTTGCTAAATCACCATTTTATTTAATATTCAAATTGTTTTATTAATTTGTTTAAAATAAAACGTTTTCCCCCCGTTGTTATTATATAAAACAATTATTAAAATTACACCTATTTGACAAAGAATGAATGAGCTCTTTAAATTTAAAAGAATCCACATACAGAACTACTGAAACGGATGATTATCCATAGATACCCTTGAGTAGAAGCAGTTAAAATGGAGATTACTAAAACTTTTAAGTTTCAAACAAGAATGAGTTTATCCTCCTATAAGTACACCTCATCGTGATCAGTCTTGATACATTGATATTAATTCAAGTTACACTTTTTGAGCGTGGTGACCGATAAGAAAACAATTTTTTTTCTTTTATTGAATAAATGAGAAGTTAATATTGTTTAAAATATTTTTATTGTCTTACAATACATGTAGGTTATTCAGGAATTTTTATCATTGAAACTATAGGTTTATGGTAACTGAAATAAGAAACATAAGTTTGAGACTTGATATCCTCTAAATAGCTGGAAAATACCGCGTCAATGGTGATCCCATATTTTGTTGTGGATTCTTGTGGATCATTATTCATTTTCAAATTCAATTTTTCCGAAATTGTGTCTAGAGAGATAGAATCAGTTATGAGCAGTTAGCAGCTAGTCTACATGCATACGTCTAGTCGTACGCACACAAACACCGTGCTGCCGAACTGAAACGACGTTAGACGATGCACGGCTTTCAACGCCGCATCGCTGGGCGTGTCAGAGTAGGGGGTGTTAGGTTTATTTTCGTTAAGGAATTTCTTTTTTGATTTTTCGGTTTTTCAATTTTTCGATTTTTCGAATTTTTTTTCAATTTTTCGATTCTTAGAATTTTCGATTTTTCGATTTTCTTTTATTGAATAAATTAATATTGTTTAACGCCGCACCGCTGTGCCGGTCGGAGTGGGGGGTTCAGGTTTTTTTTTTTTTTTTTCGTTACGGTCGTTTCGGAATTTCTTGATTCGGTCGCCGCACTCAAAGCCCGCAATAGCTTAAAAATAAAAACTGTTGTACTGACCGAGAAAATGAATATTGAAGAATGAAAGACAAAAATTTGGACATTTGGATCATAGTTCATAAAACAAACTATCACTTAAATATTCGCATATCATTAAGGAACACCTTATATACAGGGTAGCTGTTAAAGATGGAACCAAACCTATAGTGCTTAAACGGTTTAACATACAAAACCTAAAATTTCAGAATTTCAACTAAATACATTTGCTCATATTTTAGCACAAAAATTATTTTTTTTATAATTACAAAATTTTAAGCATGGCCGCCATCTTGATTTTTTAAAATAATATCCTTTCTGTTGTGGTTAAACCCCATGTGTGATACATTTTTGTAATCAGGGAGTTAAACCCTTTCAAATGGTATATCACATGACCTATGTTCCAACCGGGTATTTAATGTATGGAACAACCTCAGCGACGAAGTTGTTGGTGCCATAACAGTTAACGTTTTTAAAAATAAGTTAGACGAGTGTTTGTTTAATTAACATTTTTATTCAATTTTTAGTGTTCTTATCTATTTGTTTCAGTGTGTTTACTTTGTTAGAATTTTTTATTTTGTTTTTAGGCTATCATAGGACTTGTGTCCTCATCCTTTATCAATGTATAATAATAATATTAATAAAAACTTGTTCAGAAAGGTGTCGGCTTGAATAAGGTTCATTAGCTTCAACAAAAGCACAGACATCTATTTCTTTATTTTTACGAACTTCATTAACAGTCTTCGCACGTGGTTCATTAAATTTTTTTGCAATTCTGAATGTATCCACATTTTTCAAATTTTTTAACAATTCGAAAAATGGTGGAATGAGATGGAATTGGTCCATTTTCAAATGCAGCGATAAATAAATTAATAGTGTCATCTATTGAGTTGCCTCTAAAATACCATTTTATAATTTGAATACTTTCTTCCAATGTGTATATTTTAATTTTTTTTATTTTCAAACGCTATGGTCTTGAAAATTGTGACCGTACGCTACGACAGTTCACAACCTAATAATTCGCCACGAGCACGAGCTACCTTCTCCCTTCTCTTGCATCATCAAATAGTGGGATACGGTAGCACAGTGAAATACTTAATGCAATTGCTGATGTAGGATTATGATTTGGATATTATAATACTTGTTTAATAATTATTTCTTGACCATAAATACATGCGATTGTCCGGTTCCGCCGGTAACAATTTAAAATTACTTATTCTATGAAACGACACTGGCAGGTAAACATTACCGCGAAATTCTCAAAGCCGTCCGACGTGGTTTGACGTTTATCCCCTCTGTAGCTGCCAAAAACCTTTCCAACTTCTGCCCCTGCTATAGCAAGTTGGCCAATATTACTGGATTACTTTTGCTTACAAAATTACTTTGCTAATTTTAATATTTTTTTTTGCACAAAATACAAGTTTTTCTTTGCTGATCTTATAAGTTACGAAACGATAACCTCACTTGGTTCCTTTTAATTAAAAAAACCTGTTTTCTTACCTTGATTTTTAGCTGCAGAAGCATTCGCCATAGTAATAGCATGCGCTTTGGCGTGGTGATATTTGTACCTAGACTTTTCGTGCGCCGATAATTTGTAATAACCTTCGGTCCTAGCGCTACCGCTGGCGTGCAGCCGTTCATCTTTTTTCCGTTTTTTCGGAGGACTAGAATAGAGATCCGTTAAACAGTGATCGACCCAATGAGTGTCGTTCAACCAATAGCCCATGGTGTCGTTCGAGAGCATTTCCTCGTAGGATTTTTTTATGTACTCTATGTCTTCTTTGTCTATTCCTGCGTTTGTGAGAAACAAAACGGCATTACAGGAGTATTTTTTAACACTAACGGAATTACGAGAAACAATACATGTTATATAGTGAGTACTAAAGGTACGTTTACATCTGACACTTATTGCATGATATTTATGTCTGACAGTTGTTTAGTGCAGTATAAACACACAAAAATTTCTCTTGGAGATATATTTTTGAGTGTTTACACTGGACTAAACAACTGTCGGACATAAATCTCATGCAATAAATGTCAGATGTAAACGTACCTTTAGATTAGTTCAAATGTATCTCAGATTGAAAATCCCAAAAAATTTATAAACAATTACGATTTTAATTCAATCTGATTCATTAAAAATATTATTCCCTGCTGAGATTTCAAATTCATTTAAAGAAAATACTGATTTTGACTTACCCTTTGTTAGGAACTCATAAAGTACAGCAAACTCGGACCTCTGGTCTCGAACTTTATGCAAAATCCCGCTGTGCATATTATAAGGTTCCTGAGACTTCTTCCAACTAAATTGATTTTCGTAATGGAGTTTGTTCTGCAGTTCCTGCAATTTCTTGTGCTCCTTTTGCTTCCTGGGTTTGACCTGTTTGGGTGGTTTTTCTTTTTTGACTTTCTCCACCCGCTGGTCTTTTTGAAGGTATTCATGATCCTTGAGAGCAGTGTTAAAGGTATCTTGTTGCACTTGGGGTTGTTGATCGATGTTTTCTTTTTCTGGACGTGGCATACAGTACGAGTGTTCATTAACCACCTTAAAAACAGAATAGAAGAATAGAATAAAAGAGGAGAAAATATGTTAGTTTATGGACTGGAAGAACAAACGCCTCGGAAATAAACCTACCTGACTATTTGGACTACTTCCTCCCGTTGAACTTTCTGACATTCTTTTAACTACAACCACATCACCGTTCAAGTCTTGCCTCTTCTTTGTTTTCTTTTTCTTCCTTGTTTCTAACGTTTCTTCATCAGAATCGCTCTTGATTAACTTTTCTTTCACATCTTCTAATCTCTCTTTAGTAATCTGCGTAACATCCACGATTGTTGGAGGTTCAGGATTACGCACTTGCTGAAGAAGAGCGTCGCGTTCTGCTTCAAGTTCCTCCAGGGATTTGTCCATTACATCCTAAAATAGTAAATTAAACAAGATCCTACCGACTGCGCCAATAAATTATTTTACCTCAACGTCCGCTTCAGTTTTGATCATAGATTCTTCAGTGATCGTTTTCTTCCTGTCTTGATCTTCCTTCACTACTTTCACCTCTCGCGCCAACCGCTCCTGTTTCTCTCTTTCAATTTGTTCCATATACTCGGTGTTTAACCGTCTCCTTTCGAAAATTAGTCTTTCAGTATCGCTCATATCACTATCGCTATCATATTGTAAACTAGAGAGGTTTTGTGGTTTTTGGGGTTGTTTAGGAGCTGCCAGGTCGTCGGAATCGATCTGAAACAAACAAATAGAAATATTGGACAACGAAAAAGAAAAAAAAATAGACTGTGAATTTGTTTGAGAAAAAAATTACCTGCATAGGTTCAGGGGTCTTATTTCTCGCTTCAATGCCATCTCTAAGAGGCGAATTGCTCTCCTCCATTGATTCTATAGATTCGCTAACAGTATGTGGTTCTTCCTTCTCGCAAATTTCTTCTACCGGCGGAGGAGTCTTTTCCGCCACCGCTGGCGGCGTTAGGCTTCTGTTGATTAGCTTAACTTCCGTTTCTGTTTCAGATTCCGTAGAACTTTCATCAGAACTGTCGCTATCGCTCGAAGATGTGAATGAGCTGGATGAACTGCTCATGCTGCTTATTGAAGTCTTTCGTTCCCTCCTAGCTGACCTATAATACAAATGTTATTTTAAATAGACTAAAGACGAAAGTTATAGACAAGAGGTTAGGAGAAACAATTACCTGTTAACGTCAGAATCAGAATCATGAATAATTTCTTCACTATCGGAAATTTTTTGACCGTCCTCATCTTCAGGTACAGGTGATGGAATCTTTTTCCGCCTAAAACTGGGCATCTTGGGTAAAGACGCCTTAAGACCGAGACCCACGCCCAAGGGTGAATCCAGGTTGATGTTGCTGTACAGGTTCTCTCGATTTGATTCCAAAAGAATGTTAATGTTGTCTTTGGATATGCTCTGTTTATCTACCAAAAGTTCCTCTTTATCTTTGACTTTGTTTTCTTTGGAGCTTTCCTCTTCCCACCTAAAAGTCAAAACGTAGAAAATGTTTTACACGTTGACATAGAATTTAGAATTCCAATGGATTTTTTACTCACCAGGATTCAAACTTATTAAAAGCCGTTGACTCGACCATCTTCTTGTTGAAATCCCTCTTGAGTATATTCTTCAACTCCTGGGTAACTTGTTGTATCACAGAGTTGATGGTAGTGGCGTGGGGGTCGTCCTTATTATTTTCGGGTTTCTTGGGTGGCATTTGGTATGGGTTGAATTGTTGTGAAGGGTGGAGTTGGGGAAATTGAGGGAAATGTGGTATGTGGGGCAAGAACACTTGGTGGCCATAGGGGTATGCTTGTCGCCAGTCTTGATGACCGTAAGGAGGCGGGGGGAAATGTTGAGGTGGGAAAGGTGTTGCATAGTGAGGTCCTGGGAATCCTGAAATGTTTGCAATTGTTAAAAATATTTATCTATTTAAAAAGTATGGTTCAATTTTCTGATTTCATTGGCGTAATTGATACTGTGAAATATTTCACGGGCATGCAATAAATGATTTAAGTTTTTATTAATTATTTTTTAATTAAGTGCCGATCTTTTCATCTCTGAGTAAAGTTACATGTAGGTTTACTTGACAGATTAACGTACAATACCCTATAGTTTAATCAGCAAGTAGTTACTTTTAACTTTGCTCAGAGGTGAAAAGATTGGCCCTAAGTAAAAAAATACAATTAAAATAATACAATAATATAGAAAAAAAAAGCAAATGAAATAATAAAATAGGACTAATTAAAAAAATTACCTCTTAAGGCCAGTATAGCTGCTTGCAAGAAATAAAAAAGTGGTTATTTTAAACACATACCCTAAGGTCATGGGCGCCGTTCAAAAAAGTTCCAGGGGGCTAGTTTTATAGGCAGGGTCCAAACGCCGCAGGCTAAAGTCAAAAGCCACAGCGAAAAAAATAAAAATTACAAATCCAGGAGGGCAGACGATCCCCCTGGCCCTCGTGTAGTGGCGCCCATGCCAAAGGTTAATAACAATAAAGATTGTCGTTTTTTTACAAAAAATCTAAATAATTAAATGAAAAAACTGATTTAGTTTTCAATTTTAACAATTTATTCAAAGAAAATATTAATATTTATAAAAAATAACTCCATTAAGGTAGTTCACTCGCGACAGTCGTACACAAAAATATCGCCTAATGGCGAATACCAAAAGTTCGAGATTATCAATGCTAAAAAATGTTATTTTTGTAAGAGACTGTACACAACACATGTTATGTTGATAATGGGGTGTTAATACACTGCGACCTAAAAGATCTATTGTGCCCCCTTCTGTCGCCACTGCACTAAGGAAATGTCTCAATGCCTATAGCGACCCTTCCAATCCTATTTTCTCAAGGAAGTGAAGGATTTGAAGTGGCTTCAAGTTAGGTAAGTCTCCCTCTTCTATTTGATATCCTCCTAGATACAACACATGTAAGCTTATAATATATAAGTAAAAGCCATCCGACAACATCGCAAATATATGAATGATGGGCTATCGAGTAAGTATGTATACCTATAAAAAATTGTGACTTCCTCATACTAATTTTAAGGGTTTGTTTTGGTTCAAACAGAACTGTCGATTCCAATTCTCAAATACAGTGGACGAATTAATTTTTCAAGAACACGTCTTAGCTGATCGAGTGTATTTCAGTGATTCTAAACTAATTTCTGAAAGAACCAAAATAAGTCTAAAGTAATCTAACAAACATTTGAGTTACTGCTCGTTAAGTGTAGAGATTACAATGTTGTCAAGTTGTAATCATTGTACCCCACTACGCGCCGACTGCTTTAAACATATTTTTACTTTAAAAATCTATCTTTTTACCAAAACAGTCAAAAATTTCAGTGTTTTTTTTTTAAATTATAACTTCTTGATTTACATTATATTAGTTTTTAAAAAATATAGTAAGAACCGTTTTCGCGATATCTTGAAATAAATGCATTGCTTCTCTACATAACAGATTTCAAGAGTGTTAATTACGCACATTTTGATTATTATTTCGTTTCAAACGGTAAAAAATTTTTTTTTGTTACATAAAAGACACTTTCATTAACCTTATATTTAATTTTATTGAATTCTTAATAAAATCCGTTTTACGAGTGAATTACCTTAAGCTTAATTTGTTAACTATTTTTTAAATAAACAACATATAACTATTTTTTTTATCTTGTAGAATATTTATTTCAATATGCATTAACCTACACAGAACAAGAGCCTGATAACCTTAGTAGTTGATGCCGTTGACATCGAATTAAAAAAAAATGCATTAAAAGTATATTTAAGACTCACAAATTCCACAATTAAACAAAAAAATACCATTTTCCTATTTTTGAATTAAAAAACATCTTTACCTGTTGT
The DNA here is from genome assembly GCA_927349885.1 of Psylliodes chrysocephalus. Classification (NCBI taxonomy): domain Eukaryota; kingdom Metazoa; phylum Arthropoda; class Insecta; order Coleoptera; family Chrysomelidae; genus Psylliodes; species Psylliodes chrysocephalus. Next base: position 7,254,178 of record OV651815.1, read on the forward strand.
TCCTATCAGAGCTGCTTGAAAGGAAACAAAAATAAAAATATTATAAGCATTTGATTAAAAAGCACATTCAGATTTTTTTTGTCTGTACGAGTCACTTTGTAAATAATCACAGCAATATATTTTTTATCTAGAATACCTTTACGAAATTACATTTCTCTCAGTTTCCTTACGTTAAAAGTTATTTTTCACATATTTTTCTCATACTTCCAAATTTACCTGATTTCATCCTACATACTAAGGTTGAAGAATGAATCATATTTCATATATATCTGAAGAGCTGATCAATCATGAATTTTCTTATTATCTTTATGAACGATCAGTGTAGAATAAAACAAAGTTGATTTGAAAACACAAATTTTATTCACTGTAAACTAGAAACTATTGTGATTACATTGTACTTGAGATATACAGCTTTAATTTTCTATTTATCTTAGAAGATTTGTGGTTAATACATGCTGCTCTACTGAATTTGTAAAAACAAGAAAGTCAGAAAGCAGACTTTCAGTTGTTACGAAAAAATGTTCGATGTTACGTGAATGCTCTATGAGATGTGAATGCCGATAAATGCAAAAGTTATAACATCACAGACTATGGCGCAATGGATTAGCTTCTGTGATGCTTTTCAAATTTGATTGGATAGTGCGTTTAACTGTATAAATTTCTTCATTGCAACGTCATAGCGAGATGCACTGTGATAATAGAGAGACGAATAATGGTACTATTGTTTCTTATTCACACCAGATTTGAATATGTAGTCAAATGTTTTCACCTCAAGTTATATTTGGACCTTGCAGTTCTGTTATAAATTTTCGTCGCACTTTTAAAGGTGGTAAAAATTAACAAAATTTGAATTCTTGGTATGCGACCAGCTTGCTTTGTTAATGTTTAAATACAGACGAAGGTGTATTTAAATATAGACCAATGATTTGAAAGTTGTATAATTTGTCAAAAACAATTTATGGAAAATAATTTATTATAAAATATACTCACCAGCATAAGGTGGTGGGATGCCTGTCGAAAAATGAGGTGGCGGGTAGATCCCAGGTACAGGCGGTAAAGGGGGTGGCGCAGCGGTGGGGGGATTTGGTGGTAACGGTGGCGGTTCCGGTTTAGATTCTTCGATTTTTTCATTACTGCTTAGCGACGACAAGCTCATCTGATCGTCGTCCTTTAAGAAATAGAACTGAAGTAAAAAACAAGATTAATTAGTAAATGTATTAAGAGCAAAAACAGTTTGACCAACTATCTACAGAAAAAGAAAGAAAAATAAAATAAATACAACTAATAGTTTTACAGTACAGTACGACAGATGTAGCAGACGCTGACAAGGTCATGTTATGCGCATTGAATATAAAAGCATGTGATCACTTGGATCTGAATACATTAGACTCAAAGTTGTGAATTTTCAGACGTTGTCAAATGAAAGAGTTTCAAGTGCACAAGCTTGTCAAATTATACGTTTTGTTTTAAAACTGGTAAGAAAAAAATGTAATAGAATATAGTAAAACAGCAATACATAAGTTAAAAAGAATAACATGAAAAAAAAAAATTATCAAAAAGAGATAAACAAGGAATTTCAAAGAATAGAAAATACTGGAACTCAGAAGATGGACGGCTTTCAAAGAAGTATTGACGATAACAGAGAGGATATGTGGAAAAAATTAAATTTAAAAAACATCTAATAATTGTGGTGGATAAAAAAATAAAAACTTTAGTAAAAGAAAATAAAACAGGGTGAAAAAAACAATCACTGTAGGGAAAAGATTAGTATAACAGGAAGATAAATTTAATGAAAGGAAGCATAATAATGAAAAAAAAAGAAAGGTGGAAAGATTCTGGTAAAGAGAAAACACAAGCACATAAACTCGACCAGAAAAATTTTTGGAGACAAATAAAAAACCTGAGGATATAAAAAGAAATTAAATCAGTGACAGACAAACGCAAACGATTACATACTGATACAAAAGAAATACTAGAAATGTGGAAAGAACACTATACAGATAAATTTAACGCGAAATATCCTGAAAATACAAAAATTAAACAGGGAAGATGAACTAGAACAACAAGCAGAAATAGATAGAAGGCAAGTGGCGAAAGAGGGGATAGCTCTGAATATGCTTAAATGGTGGATAAAGAGTGGATATGGGCTATATGCAATAAAGAATTGCAAAAACACCTATACCTATATTCAAAACGGGAAGACAAACAAAGCGAAAACTACAGGGCTATACGAGCCCTAACCACTATATGTTCGTCCTTCTCATAATTTTATTTCCGTTATATATTAGGAAACTTAAGGTTGAAGAAGAACATCTATTTTTTAAAAATTACTTAAATTTAATAGTTGTTGATGTTTCTATTTGTGACAGCATGATGCACCATGATCTTAATTTTATTAAAAAACAGTATCTAATCGAAAGATAAGTGACCATTTAAATGTTCGAACAATATCCTCCACAATTATTAAATTTAATGTTTGGGAGACTTTGGAATTTCTGACGTTTAGAATTTTTTACATGTTTGACGCACATAATAAACACTAACTTATTTTGTTGGCTTTGGAATTTTTGACGTTTAGAATTATTACGTGTTTGACGCACATAATGAAATAATAACTTATTTTGTGGTTTGACGTTTTAAGTTGTTGAAAGTGTGACGGTATCTTTGGGACAGTTTCTAATGTAATTTTCTTTATTCGTTATTGAAAATGGGTCGCGGTAAAGCAACTCCAAAAAAAATTAGGGATTTGATCATAAACAAATATAAACATAAGTTTCTTAATAAATATCTAAAGTAAAATTATGAGAAGGCCAAACATATAGTGGTTAGGGCTCGTACGTTTGGCCCAAACCAGCTTCAAACTATACACTAGAATCCTAGAACACTCCAGACCAGAAATTATATGAAGAACAGGCAGCATTTAGACCAGAAACGATAACATATACATATTAAGAAACTTGATAGAGATAAAAATTGATTAAAGAAGAAATGTTTCTGACTTTTATAGTCCTAAAAGCAGCATTCAACCCAGTTGATAGAACAATAATATGAAAAAGCCTGGAGGAAATAAACGCAATGCTGGGAAACAGTAACAAAACCTACACAGAACACGAGGCTAATAATCTTAGCAGTTGAAACCGACGACACAAAAAGAAGCACACACGAGACAATAAGACCAAAACTACAAATAGAAGGACAAAGGTGGGAGGAATTAAATAAAAAAAAAAGGATCAAACATGGAGACAGTTCGAGTCCATTAATGTCCATTAATAATTACTATGGAAAAAATGGTGAAACGAATAAAAGAGAAAGGGGCGATATTAAATACAGTAATTGGATACAGAAACCTACAACATGTAAGATTGAGTAGTCTTTTATATGCAGATGATATAGTATTAATCTCAAATACAAAAAAAATGCAAAAACTAATGAACCTATGGACTAGAGGAATAGAAGAGATGAAAATTGAGGTATATATAAACAAAACGAAACTGAGTAAATAATCGGCAAATAAATAACCAAAATAACAAGGATATTAAATGCAAAAACACAATAATAGAAAGAGTAACAACCTTTGAATATTTGGGAAGTATACTAACAGAACAAACAAACAGAGTCAACAAATCAACCAAAATATACTAAAACTATTACTCTATGCTATGCTATTCACTAAACAAAACAATACTGGAACATACAGATATCAAAACAGAGATAAAAATGAAAATCCACAACATAATTGTTATTATCATTAACATATGCCTACGAAAATTGGGTAATACACAAGAGAAAGTTGAAATAAAAAGTAATGCTGTAAATGAAAGACCAAATAGGATAGGATAACAAGAACCAATAATGGGAAAATTAAACAACAAAACTGGTATAAACACTACTCATTAAAAATGAAGCCACACAGAATAACAAGAATAGTTTTAGAATTAGAAAAATCAGCTAAGAAACAAAGAGGCACACAGAGAAGAAAATGGATAGACCAAATTAAAGAAAAGACAATAGAAGAAATGAAAATCTTGGAAAGAAACAGAAAAGCCTGGAAAAGAGGACCAGGAATCATTCACCTGAAAAGGCAGAAGGAACCCGAGAAAAAGAAGTTTTGAAATGTACGCGGGAGGAAGCAAATGGAAATAAACTTCTTATCGAATTTCATAAAGTACAAGAACGAGTAGCTGCGTTGAAAGGTAGGGCAAATACAACAATTTAAAACCACTTGTGTCAGTTCCCAGTTTTATAGAAACTTATCTTTCTATAGTAACTTCTTGATATAAGTAACTGTAGCATTATAATTTAATAGTACAATTTCTTTAATAATACTATAATTCTTTTTTGGGTCATACTTACTTACAGAATGACCCACCGCAAAATTAAATCAAATAAAGTTTTACTAATTAGATTATATTCGGAGTTGGACGTTGTTTGTCCTTGTCCACCACGTTCTTTTCAGATCTATTATGGAACTCAGTTTGTTTTAGAGTATGTCGTCTAGCTTGGTCTTTTTTATTAGACTTAGTATCTTTGACAGTGGCTCCCGCATGTAGTTGCATGCGTTTGGCTTTTCTTCGCCCAATATTAGAAACCTCATTCCAGCCAGGCCTTCACATTGGCACAGGACGTGGAATGATGTTTCCTCTTCTTCTTCACAGAACCTACACAAAGTTGCTTCTTCTGCTGGATTGATGACATTCATGTGCCTTTTAAGGCGACAGTGTCCAGTAAGAAGACCTACTGTTATCCTAACGATTTGACGCTTTTGATCCAATAGGTCTTTCGGCTAATGGTTCCTTGATGAACTGTTTGACCTGTCTCAGTCTTGGATAGTCGTTCCACCATTCTCGAGACTCTTTTTGCATTCGTTGTTTGATGGATGCCTTGCACAATGCCTTAGCAACTCCACAGGAGGGTTCTGGGCCTGTCATGGCCTTATCTGAGCCTTCTTGGGCTAATTCGCCGGCCTTTTCATTGCCCTGATATCCTTCATGGCCTAGCACCTAGGCTAGTGTCACCTTGTTTTGACTACTTAGCTCTGCCAGGTATTCTAGATAGTTTTTCACCAGTCGTGATTTGATTTCTGGTGAGAGAATTGCCTTTAGAGCTGCTTGGCTATCAGAGTATTTGGCAATAGTTTTGCACAGTGTTGTATGGCTAGTAGTTCAGCCTGGAACACTGTTGCATATTTTCCTAAACTCAGTGAAATTGTTTTTTTCGACTTGGGTTCATAGATTCCAGCACCAGCTTCTTCCTTAGTTTTTGAACGTTCTGTGTGCCAGACGAGTTCAGCCTGTACGGGAGGTCCCTGTTTCCAGGATTCTCAGGCTGGTATTTGAATTTGAACATTTCTTTCAAATTTGTATGTGGTTATGGCTCTATCAGTAGGCATAGCTAGAATATTATCCCTTTTTACTTGCTGATATAGCCTTGTGTGGTCGGCGCTATGTAGTTGGCTTATTGTTTTTTTTTTACTAATTAAGTCAAATGCTGAATTTGCCAAACTTGCTATTGCCTATATTTACTTTTCTTATCATGTACATTACATTGTCTGATTTTTTTTGTAACTTTTATTTCAGTCTGTTGCCAATTTTTATGCTGTTCATTTGAAAAGGGTAATTTATAGTATTGAAAATAAAAATAATAATTATTATTAAAAAAAAAAAAAACGTACTTTGAGTTACTAAAAGATTATTCATTTTAACTTCAACAAGGTAAGTACAATAAATATAATATAAATCATTAATTATGTATTCATTTTACTATTTCAATATTGTACGAAACAAGTGTTTAATACTAATAAATTTGTCAAGGTGACATGAATCGTTATATACATCATGTCTCAAGTCGGCGAATGTAGCAGCTTTTGCTATTCCTGTCGATTTGTACTTAAGGACATCCATAAAAAAATAATTGAATAATTCTAAAATATAATAATGCTATTTTTTGGGATTACTAGTTGTTTTGGAAATTCCTTAAAAAAAAATAACAAAAAATTTGGGTAAAAATCTTCTTACAATTAAAAGTTCATGCTAAACTTTGTAACAAATACAAAAAACATTGCAATGTAAAAAGTGACAAAATTAAGAATACAAAAATAAGTAAACTCAATTATGAATGTTAAAGAACACATTAAAATGTTTTCATTTTATAATACAAAAATAAGTAAACGGATGTACGGAAGCCTAGAAGGACTATAAAATGTTTTCATTTTTGTCTTAGAACTCAAAAAAATCGTTTTTTTTTTTACTTTTAACTGTTTATCAAGTCTTTTTTTCTAAGTTAAGAGGAGTATTTACTTGGCTGTAGAGCGGAGCATGCAAGGGTTTCGTAGTACCCCACTTTAAAAGTTTATTTTTGACTTATTCTGAAAGAAAAAAATATGTACGTGTAGGTAAAGGATAAATCTATGCTCCTCTGGAGACACTTTTTTAAAATTTGAAACTGTTTTTTCTGTCATGTGGAAACGGTTAAACAACTTGAACCAAAATGAAGAGATAAATTTAAATTTGAAAATATTAATATTAATAAAATTATGATTTAGCAAGTTGTAAATATCCCGAAATATATAATTTTGGGAGTGAGGATGACCAGGAACTTGTTGGATACGTTGTGGACAGTAGGTAGACTTTTTCATAATTATAATGTTTATAAAACATATAAAAAAAAACCTTCAGTTTTTTTTTACTTTGGCCTTCTGCGTTTTACTTTCTTCATATCAAATATTGCATTCTAGATTCAAATTTCAATATATCTTCCACGTCACCCTCTAATTGTAAATTTCTTTAAATGTTAACTAATTTGTTAACCTTTTTTCAATTTTGTGAATAGTGAGGGTGGCACGATTCCTTAATTCCACACAAGCTAACTTGCTTCTGGAGATCAGATTTGATTTGTAAGGGCTTATCCCACACTCACTATTCCCAATACCAGTTTTTTGTCACTTTGTTTGTTTCTTGTAATTTTTAATTTGTTCAAACAATTGTATATATACTATTTTAACTTTTGACTTAAAAGTCTAATTCAGATTTTATAATATATTTTTTTAAAATCTTTTTAAATTGTAAGTTTACATCCACAATTTTTTGTAGATGAGCACTGATGATGGCAAATAAGCCGAAAGCGCTTTGCATTGATTAATAAAAAAGTTTTGCACGAAATACAAGTTTTTCCTTTTTGAATTTATAATATATTTTACTGATGTTTTACGAGGGATGAATAAATTTTACGTATTTGTACACCTTATTTTTTACGGAATTTATTTCTTTAATACTAAGATTGGTATATATATTATACGCAAGGGTTTCATAGTACACCAATTTTACGGATTATTCTTTAATTTTACTAAAATAAATTTTATGTAAGTACAGGTAAAGGCTTAGTCCATACCTCTCTGGAGTCACTTTAAAAATATGAATCAGTCTCTTTTGAAAAAAATCTAAGAAAAGAAACGAAAAGAAATAGAAATAAATATTTAATTTTTGCCTACAGGCGCATTTATTTTTATTACAATAAAAATAGAAATACGTTAAAAGCTTTTTTGTCTAGATGGTGACACCAACAAAATATATATCGTTTTCTACTATTTAGTGATTTGAATTCATGTTGTTATTGTTTACATACAGTAATTTCGCCCAATTATATTAAATTAATTTTATCATTTATTTATTAAAAAAATATATATCCGAAATTGGAAGGTATGCACTGAGATGTGAATTATAAATATGTTTTTGTTTAATGAATACCTCTTCGAGTCAACAATAATTATTAATTCCATTCTCTTCAATCCGTTAAAGTAATGTAAATATTTTTTCTTGCTTTCGCGCATGGCTTTGATCTGTCGCACACTTTGAGGCGCGTGGCATGAAAAACTTTTCTAAAAAGTTAGCCAATTTCTATAAATGAGAAAAAACGATTTTGACAAGCTGATTGTGCATTGTGGCACAATAAAAGACGAGTCACTGCTTTAAAATTTGGAGAAATTTGTAAAAAATCTCCTAAAATCTTTTATTTATTTGAAAAGCCACCCGATATGGCAGGGGCCATAAATTCAGAGCAAAATAAGATTTTGAAATTTATTTACAAGTAAAATTTTTTAAATGTGGACATTTTAGTGAATTCGAATTTGATTATGTTGCTGCCAGTCTTGATGGAATTAAAAAAAAAAAAAAAACTCTATGATACGAGTTAAAATGTCCATATGTAGCTGAAGTGCTGACTGTAAAAGAAGAAATATACAGTAGAGAAATAACTTTTTGGAAAAAGGACAATACCATTAAGGAGAACCACTATTTTCAAATTCAGGGCTAGCTGTACATAACACAAATGGATTTTTGCATTTTGTGCTTTTGGACTTCTGGAGGAATAAAAGTGGAGAAAATATCTCATAATTGGAAAGAAAAGATACAAAATAAAATTAAAACTTTTTATATGCAATATGCCTTGCCGGAACTTGTTGACAGCTAATAGACATGGAGACATGGAAGTACGAGACAGAATACTAAATAATTCGTAAGAAATTTTGTTTAATGTTTATTAACATAACGCAAGGAATCTTAAATTATTTTGAATATTTTTATTAATTTAAGAATTACATTTTATTTATTTCTAAAACATGGTAGTAGGCGATCCATTTAAGATATAATTAATGTCTTATTATTATAGTACACTATTTTAAATTTAGGATTTTACCAGTGGCAGTGGTAATTGATGATATATAATTATTATTATACCAAATGTTTTAAAAGGCTACACCAACCAGTGGACCACGCTTTTAAGTCCCCAAATAATAGTTTCAAGATTTTGATTCGGATTAAAAGTTTTGGGTCAAAGCAAAGTCATGTATTGATATTGTAATACGTAGATGAGTAACTATCATCAATAGAAATTGAAAATTCACACATGAGTCTTTGTAACGACGTTATTTATAACTTTATTAACTTCATAACGGTCAAAAATTTTAGTTAAAAAGGAATTTCGAACTGTGATATCTGCAAGTCCTTATTTGAAACCTTTAAATTTAATATTATAATTATACAAGAATTATCTTTACAAATTGATAGAAATATCGAACATAAGTTTATTGACATAAACATTATTTCCATAATACAAATAAATATATCTCTGTTTAAGAATACACATAATTTATTTAATATATTAATTTAAACATATTTTTGTTTTTTGTCTGGATGATATTGAATACTAACTTCGTATACCCGAGACATTGTGAGATAAAAAAACAAACAATTAATTAAAAGCGTACTCACAATTTTTCAGGTATAGAATTTTCAATGCTATACTGTTTTCCAAATTATGAAAATACTAAAGAATATTAAATCTAATTTAATCTAACTAAACCTATTCACTAAATTAAAATATAAAAATAATGTAAAACCCTCTAAAAAATCGAACTGCGTTATAACAATATCTCGCCATGCACCAAGAAAAACAAATACGATTCTGGTTCCCCTAATTTAGGTAACTCTGACTCACTCAAGAACAAGAACTGATGAACGTCTGTCGGCAGCCGTGGTAGGATTTTTTGGTTCCTATGAGTCTCAACGTCGCGCGTTAGAGTTTGGAATACGTATCTCTCGTATCTACAGGCAACTGTTAAAATTATGAATGAATGCGGATTTTGTTTAGTCTCGGAAGTAATTTTGTAGTATTTAGGCTCCATCCTTAAGTTGTAATTTTTATACCTACTAAACTACCGTTGCCCCGCAGGTCTTTCAGTTTGTAATGTAAATTTTCCTCTTAAAAGTTAGGAAAATCGATTTTTTTTTTAGTTCTAAGTAGGAAAAATATTTTTTCTACGATCACTATCCAAAGTAGTTTTTTGCACATTCAAATCTAACTGGAAAGTTGACGTTTTCCATGAATTGTCATAGTTCGACATTATTGCCGCATATAGGCAGAAAATTACTTTTTGCACACGCCTATTTTCATTAGAAACGTTGTTATTAGATTCGTTCCCGGTAACAATCCTGAACTGATTCAGAATTACTAATTCATACTTTGAGCACATGCCCAATTCTATATCTATTCTGAATTTATGAAGCGCACGCAATCCCTATTAAATCTTGGTGTTCCAGGTATAGACAAGCGGTTCAAAAACAATAATAATATTACCGCGAACGCAAGATAGAACCAATAATTCAGTTCTTTTTGTTCCACGAATGCTTTTTAACCACTGCGCATGCGAAATCGTTACTATTAGTTATAATTCGGTTCAGGATTCTCACCGCGAACAAAATAGCCCATTTAGAAACCAACATTTGCAGTTTGCACTTGAGATATATATATCTGTTCACTTTTATTATTTATAAAAAGCACACATTTAATGTTTTTAACTCAAAGAAGAATCGAAAGCCTCAAATTATTAGAACTTTAAAATTTTGACAAGAGTGATGGAAGGATATTCACTTCGATGGTGTTCGGAAACAACAACAAGAGAGCAACACTATGTTTGCACTCACCTTAAAAAAATAGAACCATGTAAAATCATTTTATAGAGTATTTTGAATCGGTATTTTAAAAGAAAATGTAGACTAATCTGAATCTTTTAGTTGAACATTTAGTACTCAAACTCATTTTCCTTAATATTTAAATGATGAATTAAAATATTAAAAATAAATTACCCTGATTTTAACACTCATATTTAACATGTCTTGTTGGTTTAGAGCCGAGCGCGTTTATCTTTGAACCCGATAGTCGTGAGTTCAATCATCACCAGTTATTATTTTTTTTTTAAATTTGATTTTTTTGTTTGTAAAATTAAATAAAACTTAAAAAACTGTATGAGCCATTAATTTGCCATTTGAGTATTCTAACCAATGATCTTGCGTAAGTTATTTTTAAGATGTATTTTACTAACAAATATTTTTTATGCATATCATAAAATTAATTCTGGAGTAAGCAGGCAACATAATATATACATAACATACTTTTCGTTTGCTAGTCAAGTTAGCCGTGTCTGTGAAATTAACGTAGTAAGATTTGAATTCGGCAAAATAAATCTATATACTTTTAATATCGTGTGATCCTAGAACAAATCTTGTGTGTAATTCGAGCGGAAAGCTATTTGCCGCTTACGATAAAATGCCGCACTCCGCCGCGCGGCAACTCTTTATCTTAAGCGGCAAAGTAGCACTTCCCGCTCTTAATACACAAATAGCTATTGAAACATATGTTTCCATACAAATATAATGTACCTAGGAGTCTTACCTACTGTACTTAAAACAAAAATTAAAAAAAAATGCCATAAAGTACCCAACAAACAAAATTATAGAAAGTACTATGTCAAAAATACTAAAACATGCTATAACAATATCTCTACTATTAACACCTACTACCTAGTACACTAACTGTTTTCCACGTTCTTACTTTTTCCATTTTGAATTCATTCCTGAGATCCATCCTATCGATAGGACTGTAGTTGTTTTGCATCCTTTCTCCTGTAAGTAGTTCATCTTCGCTCGAAGAGATGTCACTACCGATTTTACTCATTTCTATGTGGACTTTCTTAAGAAGCGCGGACGTTTCCAATGCTTCTCTCTGCCTTGCTACCACGGCCTAGAACATTCAGAAATAAAATATGACATAAAAACGATAACATGTAAATGTCACTTTTATGAACTATGTTATTTTTCTACTTACATGTTCCAAAGCCAGCCGATGGCAATCCAAATAAATTTCCTTGGATAAAAATGGCGATGGCGGATCTGACAACGGCAGAGTTTCCTCGTCTTGTGGAAAATCAAAGTCCATATCAGGTGCGGGAGGATTGATAGGCATATCGCTCAATGAAATACTGGATCTGTCATCATCGTCGCTATCTAAAGACGTCGAAATAGGAACTTGCTTCAATAATTTATCGGATGCTTTAGAATCGTCGTCCGAGTCGGCACCGAAATTCAAAAATGGCGGCGCCATTCCTCCGGAACCCTTTTCTTTGAGTAACAGAGCTATTCTAGTATCCAAATCCAAAGGTTTGTTTTCATCTTCAACCTAAAATAAAACAATAATATTATACTCGCTGAAACCACTTATACTCTTCACACAATAGTCTGTTTTTGTCCGTCCGATGTCACGTTTTTTGTCAGCCAAATCAAAAACGAAAAATTATATCAACTTGAAAAGTTTAGCTAAAATCAAGCTCTATGAGGGGAAGAAGCCATATGATACAAAAAGGATCTAATTAAAAATGGGAGGTTTAAGAGAGAGAAATTAAAAAAAAAGAATCATAAATCAATATGGCATTTTTAGTAAAAATCAAGCTCTATAAGAAGATGAAGCCTATTGATTTTGATTTTTTTTTTAATAAAAACGAACAATAATATAAAAGTGAAATTTTTGACAAAAATCATGCTCTATAATTAGCCAAAGCCTAGTAATTTTAAAACAAGTCTGAATAAAATGGAGATCAAGGGTGGTTGAAATAAAAAAAAAATGAAACCAAAAACCAAAAGTGCGTGACTGCAGCGCCAATTCATTTATGTACTAATGGACTATTTTTGCCTATACTGACAACACAATTTTTAATAGAATTGATAATTCAAAAGTGTGAAACAATAATTTCTTATTATATTTTTATCGCTTAAAAAAAAAAACTAAGTATAATCAATAATAAAATATAGACAGGCAACAGTATTTACGGGAAAATGTATGAGAAGTTGTCTAACTCTAATAAGTTGTTTTTAAAGAATTAACCTATTCTGTCAAAATAAAAAAATACCATTAAATAATAGTGTGAAGTTAAAATGTATAAACAGAAGGATTGTTTTTTTTTTTTGGTGTCATCGGCACTTTAGGAACAGCACTGTTAGTTAGTACCCAACAGTGAATGGTCGAGTGGGAAGAAGGATTGTTATTTATATTTTAATTTGTGTTCGACAAAACATAGAATGAATGATTAAAACTGGTTTCCTATCAGTAAGGCCCAAAATTGCATTCCAGCCACATACATAATAAAAGGCAGAAATCTGGTTCTTGCTGATCATTTAAGATTAAAGGGATATTGAAGAATATCGTAAAATGATAATTTATTGTATATTTAAAATCTTTCAAGTTTCTGTTGTCTACTGCTATTTCCAATATTACTGTTATTTATTATTACAAAAATAAAGGTAATTTTTCTTTTTATTGTACAGCTATCCATTTATTTCTTTGATTTAATTTCCACTTCGCTACTAAAATTTTTTTTAATTTACACATTTTTTTTGTAGTATTTTACAATTTACAACACAGCAACTCCAGTTGCTTATTGTATTGTTTATACCTAAAAAAAAAAAAAAAAAAAAAAAAAAAAAAAAAAAAAAAGTAAAATGTATACAGATTCATCCATCGTACTAGGAAGATGGTAAACATGATGACCAATTGACGCTTGTCCGCAACTGTCACATTCAATTTTGTACTTTTATCGCGGGCGAAAAGTATTTCTTTAGATTTAAAATAAATGTTTACGAAATTGCTGAGAAAGTACAAATTGTGAAATGGCATTTTCAAGGCAACACAATTCGACAAATAAGCGGTTTGTTTGAGGCGACATTTCAAAATAGGCCCATACCATCACTCTCAACAGTACATCGTATTGTTCAAAATTTTGAAATTCATGGCTGCGTTTCTCCCAATGAACATAAAAAGGCTCGAGTTAATAATAATAATCAGAATGAACAAGAAGATAGGGATATTATGATTTGTGCAACTGTGGAAGAAAATCCGATGATATCTCAGAGAGAGGTTGCGGAAGTAGGTTCCAGTGAAACCACAGTAAATAGAATTTTAAAAAACATTGATATCGATCTTATAAAGTAAGAAAATGCCAAGAAATTTATGAAACTGACAATATCAGACGAATGGAATTTAGCGAGGCAGTAATGGATAAAGTTAACAATGACAACAATTTTCTTTACAATGTTGTGTTCACCGATGAGTCGACTTTTCCATTACTTGCCAGGCAGCATAATCCATCCCAAGTCCGATATTGGTCTCGAGAAAATTTACATAAATTTGTAACAGTTCGCACGCAGTTCCCGCAAAAGTTGAATGTTTGGATGGGAATACTAGGTGAAAATGTAATCGGTCCTTTTTATATTGAGGGTAATTTAAATAGTGTTAAATATTTGGATTTACTCAGACACCATATTGTCCCTGAGATACGGCGATTGGCAGGAGCTCGATTTAACAATATTTGGTTTCAACAAGACGGATGTTCTGTGCATAATCGTGTGACGGTGCAGCACTTTTTAAATGAAACATTTCCCAACAGATTATTATCAGGGAAAGGTACAATTCTGTGGCCAGATAGATCGCCGGATCTCGCACCTTGTGATTTTTTTGTGGGGTTATTTAAAGTCTCAGATATACAAATTCAGGGAAGAAAGAGCTAACGACTTAGATGAGCTGAAAGTGAAAATTTCAGAAGCCGTTCAACTTATTAGTCCCAATATGTTGGCTGAAGTAAGGCGATCATTTTACGATCGCTTGGGGTACTGTCTTGCCCAAGAAGGAGGTCTATTTGAGCACCTATTACATTAAAAATAAATTCGTGTTCTTTTATTATTGATTGTAATTTATTATTGTCTATTGGATTCCATTTTATAATTTTTATTTTTTTGTAATTTTTTAATCTTAGTTTTGTATTTTTGTTTTAATCTTAGTTATGTAATTTTTTAAAGTTCGTTTTGTTTTTTTTAAATGTTCAATGTTTATTCTCTATTTTTTAATGTTTGTATTGAATTTTTTTCCATTTGAAAACAAAATCACAGTTGTTTTTTATAAATTTTTAACTGTTGCTGTTCTTACTATTGTGGAGGGTCTCAAAAAAAGAGAAAAAAAAAAAGAAATGAAAAAAGAAATGAAAAAAGAAAATGAAAATTAATAAAATAAAAAAAAAAAAAAAACGTCGGCGCCGAGATTCGATCCTACCTCTATCCGCGTAGGTAGACTGTAAGTACAACACCTTACCCACTGCGCTACGTCAACAACTATTAAAGTTGTTCAAAATTTTGTCTATTATTACAAATTCTAGTTGATGGTTGCATTATTAAATTTCACTATTTTCATGTCTGAATATGTTATGTTTGTTCTTTATCTTCATTTATTTATAAAATATTCATTAATATTCGACTCTGTCGTGAAATGTATAAAGTTATTCTAAATATGTCACATGCGAAAGCTTTGGAATGACAGTAGCGGACAAGGGTAAATTGGTCATCAGTTTGACCGTGTTCGTAGTATCGTCAATGGATCTGTATGTGTAGTTGATATGCCAAAATTACAAAATATCGCCCCAAAATGAACGAATTATCCGCAGCTAGTGCTAGTATTGCTTTTGCTTCCCCTACCATGACTTCGCACTCAGCGAATAACATATATGACAAGATATATTATATAAAATAAAATGAAGAGATTCATATTATCGAAAAATGCCACATGTGGTTCTTTTAGCTAATATTGGTATTATTGAGTGTATCACATACGGTATTTTAGAAATTTAGACAAATAAAATATTACATACGGCTTGTTCCTAATGCATCCCTCAACAATCTAGTGGAGAGATTATTTGTAATTTTTAAACTGTTTTCTATATTTTATTGAGATAAAATTATAAATTTAAGCTATTATGGGGTCTATTCTGTAACAATTCCTTTATATTTAACGGCCTTTAAAAATATTGGCGGCCTACAAAAATATGTTCGTATTCGTTAATTTACTTCTGTCATTATTTAAACAGATTTCTTTAAGATAGTCCTCTAATGTATTTTAAAGATCCGTTTAAATAATGACAGAAGTAAAGAAGAAAATATTTTTAAAGGCCGTTAAATATAAAGGAATTGTTACAGAATAGACCCCTACATTGGAGATCTTAACTGGAATAAATTCGCTAGCGGGAAGGTGAATAATTTTTTTAAAATTTCCTGAGACACGTCAACGTTTTAATATATTTACCAACATTTTGCAAACAATTTGAAAAATATAGGCCTTCGGGGGTAACTGAAACCACCCTCAACATGTTTTTTTCAAATGAAACCCTGTGGCTTGTGACCTTTCATTGCAAAGCTGATGGAACGAGGAATCCAGCATACGTATCAAATTTTAGTTTCTAGTGGGGGTAGTTTTGGGGTTGCATCAAATTAAAACGTAATTTACAAGTTTAATTTATTTTCAAAGTAACAATTGCTGAAAATGTTTGTTGTTTAGTTTTGGAATGTAAACCTTACTTTTTAGATGTCCTCACAAAAAATTCCAAACCATTTCTTGCCACAACTGGTATTTGCTATTTTTTGTTAATGTTTATACACATCCGCAAAAAGAAATTTAGTTTGTAATTACAGTATTCAGCGTTCGATACAAAGTGTTGTTGCAAACTCGTGAAAATGCCTAGTTATTTAACTGAAGCGGTAAAGATCGAAATTTTGATGATGATTGGATATGGTGATAGGATGCGAATTCAAATCGAAGTTGTTTGCCTGTTTCGAGAGTCGCATCCTGACTTGCCACCAATAAATCAAGGTACTATTAGTAAAATAGAGGCACAATATCGAGGAATGGGTCATGTCAGAAAAGTACCGAGAAAAAGGCAAGGTGTTGTCGATGACGACACGAAGTTGAATTTGTTGCTTGCTTTAGAAGAAAATCCAGTCACTCCAGCCCGTTAACTGGCCCATGATAGTAATCTTAATCACAAAATGGTTATAAAAACGCTGTGTCTAGGTACACGCTAACTTGTACGCAAATCTAAAAGTTAGATACACGCGAAACGTCATCAAGCCGATGATGTCATTATTTAGCGTGCGCAAATATTGTATTTTTGGTACACGCTTACTTGATCAGTAAGTGTCAGTGAGGTTATGTATGTTTGTTATTTAATCGGGTTGTGTTTACACTTTAGAATATTAATTAGTAAAAAGATTTCTTATTTTTTGATTTGTTTAGTGTTTGTTTGAATTTATTATGCAGTGTGGACAATTATTTAATTCTTTTAATGAGTTTAACAACATTTTAAAACAATATGAAAAAGATAACAGACAAAAATTTGTGATTAAGGGTAGCAGAACTATTAAAATGGCTGAAAGGATTTTAAAGCGTAAATTAAAGGAAGACCTTAAATATTACGAAGTTCAATATAATTGTGTTCATGGTGGTGCAGTAAGAAGACGTGGAAAAGGCAATCGTAAAACAAGGTAAAAATTACATACTAATTTTATTATTGTCAATTTGTTATTCTGTGAATTTAATCGATATACCTAATTATTTGGGAATCTTCGGTACACCCGTGTTGAATGTGTATTTTATGTATGTTTTAGAACTTACAAAATGAATTGTCCAGCCATAATCAAAATTCGGGCTACTAAGACAGGTGATTTTCTCCAAATTAAACAATTAGTGGAGAAACATGAAAATCATGAAATGTCAGAAGTGTAATATGTACTTTTTTGTATTTTTTTTTTATTTTAATGGTTATTTGTTATTTTATAACCCTCTCTCTTTCAGGTGGTGTACGATTATTTGCCATCAAACCGTAAGCTAAACTCTAATGAACAAAGTACTGTCGAGAATTTAATGGATGTCCGTGGGAATAAAAAGCTAATTCAACAAAAAATATTGTGTTCAACTGGAAAATTGAGCACAACGAAAGATCTATCAAACATTGCATATGGTATGAAAAGTGCTAGTAATGATTTAGAACATGTAGTAAAGGAATTGAAAGATATTTACAGTGAGTTACTATTATAGATATAATATACTTATACAGGGTGTCCTGAAATTAGACGGTCATATTTTAGCAGCGTAAACTACATGCTAAAATAGGAGTAAAAGTTCATTTAAACATAGGTCTGAAAACGTTTCGTTTTCAAGATACAGGGTGTTAAAAGTTAAGTCCTGATGACACATTTTTGTAAATATTTTCTAAACGTTTAAAGATAAATAAATGAAATTTGGTACAGATTCTAAACTTTTTACGTTATATTTAATGGGCTAAACCCCAGTTTTTGATCACCTTCATAGACGGGTTAATTAGGGGGAGCTTAGGGTAAAATTAGTTTAAATAAATAGTTTAAACGTCTACAGTTTAAGAAATAAATTCTCATCAATCGTTTTATTGGGCCAAGGCCAACCAAACCATTTGGAAAAAACAAGATTGTTTATAAAATAAACATTTAAAAATCAATTAAAATTAAAATTTCTTTATTCACCGGTTTTCCAGGCTGAAAAAATAAATAAAATATTTGATTCCACAGGCCTACTAATTATTGTTTGCACTTTCGAATAAGATAATATGAATTTATCATGAAATTTTCAAATGCTTTTCTCTTGAAAATTGTGCGTCCTAAAATGTGTCATCAGAACACCCTGTATCTCGGAGACGAAACATTTTCAGACATATGTTTATATGAACTTTTACTTCTATTTAAGAATGTAGATTAAACTGTTAAAAGATGACCGTCTCATTTCGGGACACCCTGCATATATATTTATTTTACATTAATTTTTTTAGAATGCATTTTACATGATTCTGTAAACCAATTTAAAGCTCTATATTTTTCAACTGATTCCATGAGAAGAGCAATTAAATCCTGGCCTGAATTTGTCTCTATAGATGGTGCCTATAAGTTATTGCTAACTGCACACGAAGACAAAGAAACATTTTCTTGGTTTATGAATATTTTTAAAGAAGAGAATTCTATTTGTGAAAATCAAATAAAAAGTTTTATAGGCGATAAGGATTTACTACAAAGAAATGTGATCAAAGAAATTTTTCCTCACGCCCAAGTATACAAACTATGCCAAAAGACATCTTGGACTCAAATATAACTGGTTTGTTGAGCTTTAAAATTATTGTTAAAATAAACTTACATAATTAACAATATTCCTTCTTCTCTAGCTGATGTTAATGAGATTTTAGTAACTGACGAAATGCCTAATATAGAAGTTGAATTCAAAGATCTAATGGAAGAACAAAATAACAAGGACATTTTATCTGTAAATGGACATGGTCAACTAACTATACCAAAAGACATCTTAGCTTAAATATAACTGGTTTGTTGCTTATTTGATATTATTGTTAAAATAAACTCATATAATTAACAATATTTTTTCTTTTCTAGATGTTAATGAAATTTTAGTACCTAACGAAGAAAAAATTTTTACTGAAAATTGGCAAAAAATCGAAAGTGGATATGGGGAATCAGTTTTAACTATGGAAAGCAACGAAAAAATCAGAAGTAAGATTTTCATAGATACGTTTTATTTGTAATCGCTATAAATTATTATTTTTTTTAGTATTAAGTGAAATAGTATTACGGCCCAAAATTAAAATAAAAGGAAGACCTAAAGGAGCCGATCAAACCGTTATTGGATTAAAGCGAAGACGAACTAAAAAATTATTTTCTGAGCTTTGACAATAATAATTATCTTATGTATAAAAATTATTTTTACAGTATTTTGTACATGTCATGTCAACTAAATGTATATTTTGCTAACCTGAATATATATTTTTTTCTTGTCCTATACTATAAGTTATTAAGACGACTCTCTATGTGAACCGGCGTTGAAGAGAAACATAACCTCGAAATTTTTATCAAAAATGAGGGCGGAGGGAGGGAAGGGTTTTTTTTTATTTCTTTATATTTTTTTTTTTTTTTATTCATTTTATCAAAACTAAAACATGTTTTATATGAATAGTAAATTTTGCAATGATTTTTAAAGTCATAGTTATTAAATATATGGTTTAAAAGTAAACTAGACATTTTAAGTTAAAGTTTATTTACAAAATCTCCAGTAACTATAAGAATTTAGACGGCGAATATTCAGATATTTACATATATGAAAGTAATTATTCTGGTGTTGGATTACGAATTTCCATTTTCCTCAGATATCTAGCATCAATTATTTCGGGTAGGAGACAGGTGTAGTAAAATTATTATTAATACATGATTGTTGCATAATATACTATATACACATTGATTTATTACAATTAAATTTGAGACATCTCAATAGTTCTGCTACCCTTCCCTTAATCACAACTATTTATCTATCAAACGAACAAGTACAAGTTAGCGTGTACCTAGACACAGCGTTATAAAAATTGCTTTGGGGAAATGCGACCGGTAAGTTAAGAGTGGTTTGTCAAAAAAGACTAATAAGATTAATTTTTAACCTAGATGCTAGAAGTACCTGTAGAGATCTTTTTAAAAGATATAATATACTGACTTTTCCAGCAATATATATTCTTATATATTCTCAAATGTGTTATATACGTTAAAACAAACATCTCCAAATTTACCCGTAACTCAGACAACCATAATTATAGTACTCGTAGTGGAAATTTACTACGCATAACCCCTCATGTTTCAACCATGTTTGAAAAAAGTTCATACTACTGTGGAATAAGGTTATTCAATCATCTATCTACCTCTCAAAACAAATTAATAGTCTGAGCTCATTTAAATGCAAATTAAAAAGCTATTTATCCCAAAAATGCCCCTATAGCATTCATGAATTTCTCCTGTAGTTTTTGTAGTACAAGGTACAGCCTATGTCATATGGGTGTTTTCAAGCATATCAGTCCTAATTTTAATTTTGTGTATTTATTGTTAAATTTGTATTTAAATGTGTTAGTTAGATTTTTATATCTGTTTTGTAAATGTATATTATTGTACATCTTTACATGTAAATGTTACTTCTGATGAGTTATTATCCATGATTGGACTTATAGTTCCCACAAGAACTACAAGGAATAATAGTCTATTTGCAATTCAACTTCACCTCACTAATTATGCTTATCATGTGCCCCTACCTAGACTAATGAGACTGGCTAATCAATACAATTTAAATGTCACTGGGTGTTCAATTAGTCAATTCCAAAATGATGTGAAAAGAATATGTTTTTAATAACTTTGGTATATTTCATCTCATATATTTAATGTTAAGATTTTTTGAACCCACTTTTATAATGTATTTAAGCTATTTTGTGTAATTTATGTATACTAATGGATCTTTCCGTAATATATATTTATTTAAATGATTTATCCTATATCATGTATATGATCTAAAAGGATTATTATTATTAAATATGAAAAAAAAAAAAACGCCCATATAAAATGCAGGCTGTCTAAGAGCTACTAGAAGATGATCCAGATTGACGACTGGAATTTTGCGATTTGTTGATGACTCTTATTGATCAAAGCCATTTATCTTTAGACTGGATACTTTCTCTGACGAAGCTACTTTTACATTTAATGGGCACTTAAATCGCCAAAACTGTCGTTATTGGGCTGCAGAGAACCCCCATTGGATGAGGGAATTTCATACTCAGCGCGCACAGAAAACTAATGTACATTTTCTCCAACATGTCATTTATTTCCAAATCCCTTGAACCCCAACTTGACTGACGAAAGGCTACGGTTTCAAAAAGATGGGGCCCCGCCACACTGTTGCTATTGTTCGTCAATATCTGGACATAATTTTTCCCGGGAGGTGGATTAGAAACCAGACCTTACACAGCTGGATTTCTTTTTATGGGAACATCTCAAAAGTAAAGTCTACATTCAAAAACCCAACAACATAGCAGACCTACAGGAAAAGATAAGAGAGGAAATCAATAAAATAACACCGGAAACGTTGCGTAACCTAAGAAACGAAAAATACCACCGACTGGGATGCTGCCAATAAGTCAATGATGCACATTTTGGGCACTTGTTATATTGAAAATAAAATAAACTTTTAAATTACGTTTTGATTTTATGCAACCCCCGCAGTAGAAACTAAAATTTGATAAGTACGCTGGATTCCTCGTTCCATCAGCTTTGCAATGAATGGTCACAAGCCACAGGGTTTCATTTGAAAAAATATGTTGAGGGTGGTTTCAGGTACCCCCGAAGGGTTATATTTTTCAAATTGCTTGCAAAATGTAGGTAAATATATTAAAACGTTAATGTGTCTCAAGAAATTTTAGAAAAATTATTCACCTTCCCGCTAGCAAATTTATTCCAGTTAATACAGCAGATTTAAAAAAAAAATGACAGTAATACATAATTGGAAAATAAATATTCATTATCTTTACCTTTTCCTTTTCTTTCTCCTTCTCCTTTTTATTCCTCCCACTATCCCTTTTCTTATCTCGGTCCTTCTCCCTGTCTTTGTCGCGCTCCCTGTCCCTCCAATCCCGTTCTTTATTCTTGCCGTGCGAGTGTTTTTCTTCATTGGATGAAGACCATTTAGGTGGAAGTTGTGGTGCCAAACCTGCTGGCGACCTTTCCCACGTGTCGGGTGTCCATTGGTGCGGTGCTATGGGAGTGGTGGGCCATACGCTAGGAGGTGGGGCGGGAATCGGGTGGTAGGTGGGCGTAGGGAAAGAAAAATGGTTGGGTATAGGAGGGAGACTGTGGGTATGGAAGTCGTAACTGAAAGTATGCATTTAATATATTTAATTATGATTTGATATTACACAATTTTTATTAAAGGTGAATTCTGATAATACAGTAGAAGGTATGAAACGATAAATACTTTTAAATCGAGAGACATTAAATTGGTGATTCCCACCTTATCAAGACTGAGACTGCTCATGGGAAAACTTGTAGCATAAAAGAAAAGAGAAAAAACGATTTTATTTTGAATAAAAGACGATGAGAAATATTTACTAAGTTTAATTCAAAGGTTCAATCCGGATAGAACATCTAGCAACTTGGTAAAACCCTCTTAAATCCCCGATATAAATGGTGGAGATTAAGCGTTCAGATGGATTAGCTGAAGGTAATACACATACTGGTTACAAAATAAATGCTTATTCCATTTTTAATCAGAATCCAGCTTTTGAGCCAAACTTCGCTCACCATTTTAAATGTCAAAATCAGCTATCAAAATATTGGCTTAGGTTTGCTTTTCTGTGTATTGGTTTGATATTTGCTTAAATCAAAAGGAAATTGCGGTCATATCTGCTACGAAGATACAAGCGGAAAAAGTGAGGTTAAATATAACTTGTACTAATTCTCTTCAATTTCTCAAAACAAAACACTGATATTTAAAATTCAAAATTCAAGTTACTTCAATTTCTATCTAGATCAGGGTCGACGAAATAAAGGTAGTATGCATGGGAATTAAAGCGTCAAGCGCCAAGCCTGCATGATGGAGAATCGGAAGTCGTACCTGTACGGCAGTCATACTGAATGGGTTAAGAAGTTAAATTTTCAATTTTGTGAAGCATTGGTGTTAGATAGCCCTGGTTTTTAATAACCATTCCATATGGTCATTTCTGTACAAATTGTTTAAACAATTCAAGCAACTTGCATTTCCTACTTTTTATTTAGAAAAAAGTAAGAATTTTTTTATTTGAAGTAATTGTAATTACATTTTTTAAATAGTTTGTAATGTTTGAAGTAATTTAGATGGAATGACGTAAATACAGAAAATATTATTAAAAGTTTGCCTAGCAATGCCATACTGAGCATTTTCATGTAAAAATATTTGAGTCGTTTACCCCTTAAGCCTACAAATGTAAAAATAGTTGGTCCTTTTACTCCTGCTAATGTAAAAATATTTAATACCTTTACCCATACTCATGTTTTGGATAACTTTATTCAAGTAGGAAGTGTACAATAGAAATAGCAGGGGTCCTAAAACTGAGCCCTGTGGAACTCCTGATTTTACGAACGAGGGTATTGAAAACTGATTAATCATCATCGTAGTTTGAGAACGGTTAGCTAAATATGTATTAATAAAGTTTAATGATGTGAAATCAAAACTGTAAAAAGAACATTTTGTACACCTAACAGAAATCTAGCAGAACAGGAAGTCCTACATTTTCATTATCTATATTCGTTCAAATGTTATCTAGCAAATTTACTAGAGCTGTTGTTGTGCTGAACCCTTTTTGAAAGCCGGACTGATGTAATGGAATTATTTTGTTTTTAATCATGAATTTATACACTTGTACATAGGCGGCTAACTCTAGACTTTTAGATAATGAGGGAAGAAGGATTATTGGCCTCAGATCGCAAAATGGTTCGGGATTATTTTTTTGGGTAGTGGTCTAACTAAAGGCGATCTCCACTGTTGAGGAAAATATCCCTCTAAGAGACAGATGTTTATTATATGCAAAATATATAATTCAATGGCTGGCATACATAGCTCAAATATTTTTAAATTAATACCATCATCATCGGCAGCGTTTGATTTAATATTAGGAAAGATTGTATACAAGGTAGCTTTATTGTTTTAAAATTGAAATTGACATTAGAACTGAATTTATTTGTACGATAGTTAAATATTGATTCCCAACAACGGAATGGAATAATTTTAATACCTTAAGCATGTAAATGTACAAAAATTAGAGCCCTTTACCCCTTAAGCCTGTCCACGTAAATATATTTGCCCGTTTTACCCCTTAAGCCTGACCATGTAAAAATATTTGATCCCTTTACCCCTGCTCATGTCTTTAGAGAAAACTGGGATTAAGAAAAATTTATTGTCGGTAGCAATCCATTACTGAGGGTAGGGGGCTTATTTTGCAAAAAAATGTCTTGTAACTTGTTTACAACTAACATTTTTTTGTAAAACAATTTTTAAACTAGGGTGTATATTTCTCAAAAATATTAATTAAATTGAGTAGCAGAATTCGATTACAATACCCTGTTACAATGCCTGTTACAATACCCTGTTCATGGATACTCTATGTCAGGTGTTAAAATCTTAATATGCAATATGTTAACTTTTTAAACCTCTCTCCAGAGAACGGTATAGAAAACCAATGCTACTGACACAGCTATTGAATGGGCAGAAATAGAGCATACTTGCTATCCCACTACCGTTAGAGGTGTAACCTTGCTTCCAATTACGGTCGGCAGATAGGTGAGGCGAGAGCTACTCTCTTTATTTCTCTCACGTCTAAATATAATTAAGTGACTCATTTTTATTCTGCCGGGTGAGTTAGTTAACCAATAACATAATAAAAGTACATAATTTTATATTCAATGAAATTGCAAAATTTTAGTACTTACCTCAAGGGAGTCGTCCCCGCTGATCCAAAGCTGGTAGAAAATTCACTAGGTGCAGTTGTATATCCCATATCAGTACTACTAGGAGTGGCAAACTCATTACTCCTATAGCTCCTTGCTCCATACCTACTATCCTTTTCTCTGGCATCTCTTTCTCTATCTCTAATAATTCTATCGTTTTCTCTTTCTATAATTAATTTCTTTTCGATTTCTTTCTCTTTTTCTTTTTTCAGACGTTCCGGTTCGTCAAAATCTTCATCAGCAGGGTCATAAGGTTTATCAGCTTCAGCTTTTGGTTTCTCTTCCATTTTTGGAGATGTTTCAATTGACGGCGGGAGCAGAGCAGGTGCTTTCTTTTCAATTGTGAATTCTTCAAATTTGAGTTTACACTAAAATTTAATAAATTATAGACCAGCTTCTAAAAATCTTGATATAATAATTTACCTTTTCCCCAAAAGGATCTAAAAAGACGTCGAGCATCTTGCCCATAACACTGGTTTTATTCAGTTTCTCGACGCAAGCCTTAGCGCTCGCGACAGTTTCAAATATGACTCGGCCAATTCCTAAATGCCTGTTGGTATTTGGGTGATAGTAAATAAATAGTTCTTCGATTGGGCCGAATTTTTGAAGCATATCTCTTAAAAATAGCTTGTCAATGTTGTCGTTTAGATGGAAGATAGTAACTTCGATTGAGGGTGGTTCACCAATATAGTTTATATCGATTCTGAATCTGTAAATAGTTCATAGTTTATACATGCTATTCAAAACAAACAAATTTTATTTATTTCGTCTAATAAAATATTAAATTTCATATTCACTTAAGAGCTAACTGAACACTTTTCCTTCTAAGCCTTTATTTTTATTTCGATTTTTGTGAAATTTTCAGAAAATACCAATAATAACAAAACTTAGGGTGGAGAAACCTTGAATTTTGCGTAAACCTTCAAAAAGAATTTATTTTGAAAATTTTTAAACGGAATTAACAAAAATTACACGCCATTCTGTATTAAATCTATGAACATTTGATGCTTTTTGTTTTAATAAATTCATCCAGTTCAAAGTGGAGTACCACAAGGCTCGGTCTTGAGTTCCCTGTTATTTTTTTTATACACCAGCGATTTATGCAAAATCATCAAGTCCGAAGCTAACTTTTATGCAGACGACGGAAAGATCTACTGTAAGCCACTGGAAAGCTCTAACCAAATGAAATAAGACTTGAATAAAATAGGAATCTGGTCCCAACAATGGCTACTACATCTCAACTTAAACAAGTGTACAGTATTGCACATAGGTCCAAATAACCCCCACACACAGTACACCTTAGATACAAATGCAATTACTCCAGTTGAAACACAAAAGTATTTAGGTGTAACCATGTCTAAAGACTTAAAATGGGAACCCCAGATTGCTAATATAGTGAAGAAAGTCAACAGTCTCATTTACCTTATCAAAAGAGCTTTTAAAGACCATTCCGAAGATATGATCTTCAAACTATATACAACTTACATAAGACCAAAAAGACAGAATTTACATAGATCCTCTGGGATCCATACTTTATAAAAGACATTGAACTGCTGGAAAGAGTACAAAAGAGAGTCACCAAAATATCACCAACCCTAAAAAACAATGAGTATTGTGATTGGCTAGCCAAACTACAACTTACAAAGGATAGAAAAACTAGAGGAGACTTAATAGAAACTTACAAGTGGACCAGCGGATATTACACCTGTGATGATATCTTCCAGGTCACTCGAAGAAATTAGATAAAGAAAAGTGTAATAAACTGCAGAGAAAAAATTTTGTAACAAACAGAAGGCCACTCAAGATGGCAAGTAGTTCTAGTCTTAAATGTCAATTGGGTTGCTACAATTAGGGCATGTGATAAGGAGCCAAATATTTTGTCAGAAGGTACTTTAGCCTGTACCGTGCGCGGACAAGATCCTAGATAGAAGATTTCTAAAAACCTTGAAAATCAGCTTGTATAGGACTTTTTTATGATTATTATGATATACCTAAATAGCTTTCAATGAAATAACAAAACAAACTACAGGTATAATACTTTCATTTGCTCAAGCCCTGAAATTAAATGTGAATGTCTCATGAATATAATGTAAGTATAGTTGCATTTTAATACTATTTCTGCAATTGGTACTGCCAAAGATTCCTGCATTACCACTTACGACAAAAAACTACTAGATTAATCTCTTCATTCAGAATTAAGTCCTTATTTATTGCAAGAATTCAGATTGTGTGATTGTGTTTTGTATCAGGCAGAGAGAGCTGTCCCATCAGCTGCCGAGAGAGATGTCTCTCAGGGATAGTTTGCAGGAGTTTGTTTATCTGAGGTACGAGCACATGTTTTAAGAATGAATCAGTAATTATGGCTACTACACTTCAACTATGATATAAATATACTTCCTTATTGTAATTTGTGGGTATTAGATCATTATGTTGTCAATTCAGAATTATAACCATAAACAGTCCTTGTAATAACTCTCCCATAATAATTTGACTACTATGTGGATGACACATGAATGTTTGCAATTCGATTACAGAGGTTTGTTCCAACAACAATCTTGGAACCATACACAAACCATTTCACAACTAATTGTCGACAACTGATAGTCGAAGACCAGTCCACAACCTGTCCATGATTGGGACTAAATTAGGAACTTGGTTGTGTTGGAACACATGTTTCTGTTGTTAATAACGTAAAAGTAAAAAAATTTAACAGATATTAAATTTTAAATTTATAAAAAAATTATAAAACTCATTAAAAGATTAATAAATTTTGATTATTCGATTGGTTAGTACATTAACTTATTTTATTTTTTACTGTATCTAAATCAGAATAATAGTCATTTTCACTTCTATACTCATTGCTCATAAAATAAAATAATATACTATACATAATAATAATAAATAAAAACCGAATTACGATCGAGACTACGATAGATGCTATCAAAACGAATATAATCATGACATTTCCAGAGTTGGTTGTAATTTATTTATGAGCTACCTTTCGTGTTTGCACATGTCTTGACAATTGGTTCCTATTCAGACCCAGGAACTAATTTGACAGTAGAGAAACTGGTTTGTGATTAAGTTTGAGTTTGTTGAAACACTAGGTTTTTGTACAGTTTTGAGTCCGACGTTTGTTGGAACACCAAATCTAGACAACCGTACATAAACCAATTTGCTATTGTGTTGGAACAAACCTAAGTTTATTCTAGTAGTTGTTCATGACTGATTTTCACTAAATAACCCTCCCCCCCTTTTGTAAATTATGTGCAATCTTTTGACAGTCTTTAATGTATCAAATGCTTTAAATAAAAAAGTATTTAAAAAACCGAAGTTAAAACCAATCACTCATCCTCATCATCAACGATCTTTGCTTATTAGTAAAATAAATTGCACATTACATTAAATATTCAATAAAAAAGTAAGGTTATGTGTCATGTTTGGTCAATATTTTGTATGAAACATTTCACAATATTTCAGGTTGATAAATTATCATAAATTGAAGAAATATTAATAAATTATTAAATCCTTTTTGATCAATAAAACATTATTGTAACGAATTACTGCAAGTTTGTTTATGAAAAGTCAAAAATAATAATTATTGAAAACATAACCTCACTTTATTAAAAATTAAACAAATGTTTTTAAACATTCAAATTGGCTAAGAGACCAATTCTATTGTATAAAACATTTATAAATTACTTACAAAGACATTTTTGAAAAATATTATTTTCTTCAAATTAGAGGTTAAACATGTTTAATTAAAATATTTATGAATGTTAGTCTTCTTAGTATTGTTTTTTATTATTTTTAAGTTAAATGCATAATTTTTTAATAAAAATTCGTTATTTCAAGTGATCCAGGGACTATATTATATATTTGTTTACTTTCAAAAATTGTACCAAAAAGAGAATAGTTAAAAGGTAATTTTTATTCTCCATTTGATACTTGTAACTTTACCTAGGTACTGGTAAGTCCAGGGTTTCCAATCTGGTCCATATTCTAGTCAAATGAGATCTAGGATCTCTAGGTACAACAGGAGGACACGAAGTATCATTCGGTACCACTCCGTCATACCTATAAAGTTTAGCAGCCCCTTTTACCAAAAACGGGTCTACTATCAACTTGTAATTCCTGGGAAGTTTAGGATTAGCCTGACCATGTCCATGTCGATCCATTGTAGTCCCGTTCATAACTCTGTGGACAAGAAAAGTGTTCATTAAGTTTTGTCAAAAATACATTACTTTATACTCTGGATAATATATCTCCAACATTTCTCACCTTTTACAATAGTTTTAATATACAATTTACGATTTTATTAACAAATATAATAAAATGAAGTAAACAATCAGAAATCAGCTAGGCTCGAAAATGAAAAAAGCGGGCATGTTATTATTGACGAGCTAATTTTGATTTTTAAATTGGTTTACAATACTTAATTTAAGATTTTAATTATAAATATTTATCGAATTGCAAAACAACGATTTTTTAAACAAAACCCCAGCTAGAAGCACTGAACTACCTAACCTCGATAAATGATAAATGTCATATTTGTACTGCATTAGTCAAGTATTTTCTTTTAGAAAATAAATGTTTGGAAGTATATTTAAAACTATGATAGAATTACACATGATATCGAATAATTAAATTCACCATAAATTTATTTTGAATGAACTTATTAATTAATATTATTTGGTTTATAAGTTGCTTATTTGATATTTGGTTATGGCTACGATACCAACACTAATGCACACTAAGGCCAGCATTTAGGTCCGTATTTATAAACAGAACTCACCTGAGTCGGACTTGAGTAAGTCGTCCTTGAACTAAAATCGAAGTTTGGTTACGTCTCTAAAGTTCCAGGTGGTTCCGGTGTTACACTGGAATTTAGAGATAGATATTAGCAAATATGTAACTGTTTTGTACGGATTTGTTACCACCCATCTCTAAATTCACGCGATATAACCGAACTTCGATTTTCGTTCAAGGACGACTCAGCCAAGTCCGACTCAGATGAGAAGCGTTAGACAAATTAAGCCAAGTCCGACTCAGCTGAGTCGTTCTTGAACGAAAATCGAAGTGAGGCAATGTGTAAATTCATGCATGCAATTATCAGATTTCGTAACTATCTATGCTACCTGAAGATATTTTAATCGTTTATAACTAAGATTATTATACATTTCCAGAATATTACATTGGTAGCAATGTGTTACGTTGGAATTTGGAATTGCGACAGTTGGTATTTTGGTAACTGACATTTACTCAATTGACATTTGACAGTTTCATTACG
The DNA here is from genome assembly GCA_927349885.1 of Psylliodes chrysocephalus. Classification (NCBI taxonomy): domain Eukaryota; kingdom Metazoa; phylum Arthropoda; class Insecta; order Coleoptera; family Chrysomelidae; genus Psylliodes; species Psylliodes chrysocephalus. The sequence continues at coordinate 7,284,484 of OV651815.1, forward strand.
TAAGTCAATTCATTCGAATTTTCTAATTTTTTTATAAAAAAATGTTCTTCGAAAGGTTCCTTAAGTTTCCAAAATTGCTTTCAGTCAAAGCTGAAGAGGAAGAGGAAGAATTGCAAGATCCACAAGAAGTTTTAAGGGTAAAAGCCATAACCTAAAATTCTTTCATTCCCAGCGACTTAGTTCCTTTTTATTTTTAGGAAAAATGTAGAGAAACCGAACATGTAGAAAAATTAGCCGAAAAATATCAAGCCTGCAACGAAAGAGTTTTATCCAGGTCACAAACAACTGAGATTTGCGCAGAAGAACTGTTTGATATGCTACATGCAATAGACCACTGTGTTACCAAAGATCTATTCAGCAAATTGAAATAAGTCGTGATGTTTTTATTAGTATGTAGGTTTTCAGCGTATACTACCGGTTAGATGTCAGTTTAGTTGAAATAAAGTTGTTAACATTAATTTATTGTAAACCTTTTTTTTTTATCTTCTGAATTATGACTTATTTACCCATTTTGTACCTCTAAGGTGAGGATGGGTGGGTTGTCCCTTGCACCACATCACTAGGCATATTGTGCTTTTCCCAGGGTCCAGAGACACATAGGAGCTGCATCATAGCTTCTCAAAATTCCACTGATTAAGTACGTTCACCAAGAAAAGTCTCTAGATGCCCTTATTATGACAGGCAGTTGCACAATTTTATTTAATCATAAGTGCTCATTTGATGGGCTTCTACCACTTCAGTGGTAAATGCTTGTGTGCACCCTATCCACAGGTCCTTATTTTTCTGTTATTTTAGTACCAATGTTATCACTAAAATAAGTTGATGAAATAAGCAACTGTCTCAGAATATTGGCATGCATTGTTTTCCAATTTAACTTTTCACAGGGATTGCCCTATCAACATCTATGCAAATTATCTCCTCTAGCAGCCGTTCAGCATTCACCTATTTTTGATTACAAACTATAATAGTAAAATAGTTTGTTCTGCTATCTAATACTGAATTCTAAAAGATTTTAAGAGGAGTATTTACTTGGCTTTAGAGCAGAGCATGCAAGGGTTTCGTAGTACCCCACTTTTAAAGTTTATTTTTGAAAAATTTTAAAAGAAAAAAATATGTGCGTGTAGGTAAAGGTTAAATCTGTGCTCCTCTGGAAACACTTTTTCAAAATTTCAATTTGTTTTTTCTAAAAAAAAAAAAACAAAACTCGACTTTTTTTATCCATTTTCTCAATTTTTTTTAGAAAAAACTAAATTGAATTTTGAAAAAGTGGTTCCAGAGGAGCATAGATTTAACCTTTATCTACACGTACATATTTTTTTCTCTTAAAAATACTTAAATATTAACTTTAAAAGTGGGGTACTACGAAACCCTTACATTGCAAGATTTTTCGTCTGGCAAGTGGCGCCTCTGTTAGATTTTTAAGAAATTAATATTTGTGAATGAAAACAATTTACAAAATATTTTACTGATGTTTTACGAGGGATAATTAAAGTTTACGTATTTGTAGGTACACCTTATTGTTTTACGTAAATCATTTCTGTAATACTAATATAGACATATTTATATAATATGCAATGGGTTTCGTAGTACACCAATTTTACGGATCATTTTTTATTTTTTGAAAAATTATGTAAGTACAGGTAAAGGAGTCACTTTTTGAACATTTGAATTGGTTTATTTTGAGAAAATGTAAGTAGATATCTTTCTATCGAAAAAAAAAAAAAAAAAATTCAAATAAAAATGCTAGAAGAGAACAATATATGTTTTTAATTTTTACAGGAACATTTATTTTTCTCAATAAAAATTAAAAAAATACGTTAAAAGCTTTTTCGTCTACAGGGCGACACCAACAAAATGTATATCCTTTTCTACTGTTTACAAGTGATAAACGTACGCAAGTGATTTGAATTTATTTTGTTTTATGTCTGTACACTTTGTTATTTTACATACGCTCAATTATTTTAAATACATTTTATCATTTATTTATTAAAAAAATATATCCGAAATTAAAAAGTATACAATAAGATTTGAATTATAAATTAACTTTTATATTGCACGGGAATTTTTTTTAATGAATACATCTTCGAGTTAAGAATAATGAATTCCAGCATGTTAACAACTCTTTAAACTGTTAAAGTAATGTATATTTTTTCGAACTTAGTAAATCATTTTTTTTGCTTTCGAGCGTGGCTTTGATCTCTCACACTCTTTGATGCGCGTTGCAAAAGAAGATTTTCTAAAAAGTTTGATAATGTCTATAGATGAGAAAAAAATGAATGTGACAAGAGATCAAGATGATTGTGGATTGTAGCAAAATGAAAGACGAAAACGAGTCACTGTTTCAAAATTTGGAGATATTTGTAAAAAAAGAAAAGGCATTTTTTAAACAATCTCATAAAATCTTTTATTGTTTGCTAAAGCCTTTTAATATGACATGGACAATAAATCCAGAGCAAAATAAGATTTGGAAATTTATTAGCAAGAAAAATCCGCTTGAATATAAAAAATAACAGGTATAGAAAATATTTTTTAAACACCTAGTTTATTTAAAAATATAAAATGTCATGAGACCGTTTATTGTTTATTTACATTGGCCTCCTGTTTTTGTTACTTTGACTTTTTGTATCGAGGACATATTATTATGTGCTATAGAAGGGAATGTATTGCTAAACTATGGACGCTTTTTTACTCTTAATCAATTATTATTAGTAGAGTGTATGCATTAAAATATTCGTTCGAGAAAACGATTTACCTCCCTTTGTCACAAGCTGAATTTTTCAGAGATAAAAGGTCATGATAAGGTAACCCTTATTCCGGAGGTAACACAAAATTAGACTGTGCAGAAGGGCACTATCATCAAAAATCCAGATTCTGATACGCCGAATAAAAAATAAATATTTATTTTTTGGTCCAATGCACAATAAAATCTTTGTAAGGAGTAATTTTTTATACTTATTTAAAAAAAAATTCAGCCCTTCAAAAATTTGTTTAAAAAGTCATTTTTTTAATATAATTTTATCATTTAACAAAAAGGAAGGCCCTAATGAAAAACGTAGTATAGCTCTGTTTCTCTCTACGTGTCGGCTGATGCATCACATTATTGATATGCTCAATTTTTTTTAATTTTTTTATTATAAAACTTTTCTTTAGTTGCCAATGGACAAAGTGTCATATTGTCTGTTTTTACTAAAAAATTAATAAGTGTGTTACATATTAAAGTTCCTAATAAATTGGGACGAAATATAGACATTTTTTAGGTTTTTATTACATCTATATTCATCCTGTTATAGCTGAATGCCTGAATATATTTGGGTAAGTTGGGTAAGTTTTCGTTAAACATTTTAATTACGGATTTGTTGTTGCAAGAAGTAAAGACACAAATAATATCAAAATATGACTTCTTAATCCTTGCATGGTCAACAGTTTCTTCACAAAATTTTATTAGCAAAGGATATGGACAGAAGCATTAGGTAATTATGCCGAAATATTTAAGTTTGATCTGACAGCCTCTCCCATGTCTCTAACAGTAAATGGGTATCTCGGCACCTCTACAAATAAGAGTTTATTGGGAAATATTTTGGAGCAATATGACCCACAAAGACGTACCTGCACCTAGGTGATCTTGCAAAACTTGTCACATTTTTGATGGGATAGCAATAGCTCAAGGTTTGGGAAAGTCCAAAAGTTGCATATCATTTAAAGAATATGCTAATATATTTGTAAAGATTATTTTTAAAAATAAATTTAATACTCATAAAGGATAGATGTGGTATTTAATCATTATAAATAAAATTCTATCAAAAATACACGTCAAAAGAGATGATCCCAGAAATCAATTGATATAGAAATTGACCGACCCAATATTCCACTTCCAGAATAATGAAACTTGTTCATTCATTCGATATTTAATAAAAGACGTTTATCACATTTTCTGTCAGAGCAACTTCTTGAAAATTTGTATCTAGTGATGGATTCGCGAGTATCAATAAATATGGGATGAGTTTTGAACCATCAAAAGACGATTTCTTAAATTTAAATCTTGAAGAAGTTGATACTCGTATCTTGTTGCACATATTATCAGCCAGAAATTCGGGGAATTCACGCTGCATTATTGATTGCAACGATACAGATGTTCTAGTCTTATTAATTTATTTTAAGTAGTTTTGAACTAAAAAGATATGGTTCATAATAAGGCGAGGAGACTCGTGACGATTTATAACAGTACATGATTTAAATTTGGATAAAAAAACAAATTTGCCTTCTTTTTATTCTGTGACAGGTCGTAATAAATCCGACCAACTGTCTGGCATTGGAAAAAGAACCTGTTGGAAAACCTACCTTGAACACCATCACCTTTTGGATGGATTTGGCACTGATTCGTAGGTACTCTGAAAACACATTCTTTTTTCTTGAAATTTTTTTCATAAAACTGTATTCAAAAACTGCCAATGCCATTAACATTTTGAGGAGATTAAAGGCCCCTTTAAAATAATTGCTAAATTGCTATTGACTGAAGACGCCCTAAGATTACATTGTTTGAGATGTTTTTACCAGCTAAGTATTTGGCTAAGCTCTTTAAAGACCCAGATGCAGCTTCCTAATGTTGAAGAGTATGAATGGAAAGTAGATCGAGATTGAAGCCTGATACCCACTCTTAAGATTATGCTCGACCTGCTACCATAAATAACAGAACTTATCATGCAAATGCAAAAAAGGTACTATACACCGATAATTTTCATATATGTACAATATTTTAATAATATTATTCTATTCTAGGCTATGGAAGCAAAATTTGCAAATGCAGAAAAAAATATTGGCTACATCGGTTAATGCACCTGTATGGCACAGAAAAACTGCAGAAATAGTTTGATCATAGCCGCTAATGTTTTGTAAAATGTAGATTAATGTGGTGAATCTGATTTTGATTAGTTTGAGTCCTGTACTTATACATTTTAATATTATTAATTTATGCTTTATATACTTCTAATTATTGAATTTTTTTATTAGGAATTTATTGTATTTTGCAAAGCAATAGCCTTACTGTTTATAACCTATACTTATATATACTGTGCTTATACCTTCCATAAATAGTTTATATTTTATTGTTTTACTTTCCTCAAAAAAAAAAAATCATGAAGTAATACACCCTATAAAACATTCGCCTTCATAGCGGATAAATCGATAATACCTATATAAAATAATGTAAGAGAGTCAAACAGATTGCATACATTTCATCCCTGAGAGAGACGCATACAGTCAAGAGACTGCTTCCTTTTCTGTAAAACCATGACATCAGTAATTGTTTATTGCTATATTTTTGTTAATTTCATAGCAAAAAATATAAGGAAAGCACTATTACCTTGTCAATACACAGGCGAAACTTTTATGAGGAATTTTTTATTTTCGTTTAGGCCTTCGTTTTTCGTCAAATGAAAGGTATATTTCTTTAACCAAATTTGTCGACAGCCAAAATAAGTTTTAATCTACACCATACTTATATTGTAAAATACATGGGTAATATTAATTTGTGCTATTGTGGAATATTTTTCGGTTCCTTTGTCTTCTACTTCGCGCGTTAAAGTTTAGAATATGCATCCCTCGTATCTACATGCAATTGTTAAAATTATGAATGAATGCTGATTTTGTTTGGTCTCGGAAGTAATTTTGTAGTATTTAGGCTCCACCCTTAAGTTGTAATTTTTATACCTACTAAACTACCGTTGTCCCCCAGGTCTTTTAGTTTGTAATGTAAATTTTCCTCTTAAGGCAAAAAAAACAACAAATTTCTTTTAAATCATAGCCACAAAACAAAAGTACTTAGATAACTTTAGAAAAATAAAAAATAAAGTTTATTGTAAATAAACATAAAAAAAAATCCTAAAATGAAAATATTGATATGGAATGCCCCTAGTTGCATCTAAATATTAAGATAATTTCAAATTTGAGGCCGGTTAGATTCATAAAAAAACTTATTTTTTTACAATTTATATATATTCTTTCATAAAGTAGTAAATAAATTAATTTTTAGAACAAATCATCCGTTTTTAAGGAAATTCCCAGAACAGGTCGAAAATAAAATTTTGATGGCTTCGACAGTTTTTTTAAAAGTTACCTAATCCTTACATTTTCAACAAATTTATCCACTACTTTATGAAAGCACATACAGCAGGGTCTTGCTTTTTCAGCTTTCTTTAAGAGCAAACCGAACATCTTAAAAATTTCTAATTCCTTAATTTCGATTATTGAGAAATTTTCAGGAAATACCAATAACAAAACTTAGGGTGGAGAAACCTTGATTTTTTTTGGTAACCTTAGAAAAGTGTTTATTTTGATAATTTTTAAAACATTTACGGGGCCATTCGTCGTTTAAAATCTATGAAAATTTACTTTTTGTTTTAATAAATACCTAGTAGTTTTTAAATGGGAGGGTTTTCTATATTTTTTTCTTAAATGTCTTTGCAGAGTGCTGAATTATCGTTGCACAAATTTTAAGCTCTTAATATTCTCGAGACACAACATCGCTAAGCATTCCCAGTGACACGCATATAAATACAATTTTATATTTGAAAATCCTTACATTTTGGTTTTTCGCGCGAGATACCACGGCGTTAGCAAATGTATTAGCATAGGAGAATTGTTTTACATATAAGACGAGCTTTCTATAGGCAATACATCTCTGCTAATTTTTTCTTTTATAATATTCTAATGGTACTGAAATATTTCCTGAATATACTGAACAGTGAAAAAATTGAGAAAATTAAAAAAAGAACGAAATTGTGAAAATTCATGTTAAAAAGTCATCAAAAACCGCTATAAAAAATATAATATATGTTCCCATTAAAGGCTCCACACAAGAAGTATTTCTTTTTTCATCTAAAAGTTCTATATTTATGTAAAGTCAGGCAAATATGTAGACCAAAAAGTAAGATATATGACCATATATATGCATATTATTTGTGTCAAATATGCATTTATATGCGTTCATTAGAACAAAATATGCACTTCATAAACCGTTCAAATATATTAGTTCGATAAAATATTAAACAAAATAAAACAATTACTTTATTAAATTATCTATACATGTTTATTTATTTATAGAAACAATATGTGATAATGTGTTTTTCAAAATTTTCTAAAAAAAAATTAAGTCTATCTGAATACATATGTTTGTAAATAGAAAAGCTCCGTTCTACATCGACCGAAATTATCGGAGCATATTTAAAATGAGTTAGAACTTCTGTTTCTATATTTATTGTTTCATCAAACACCCCAGTTAAAACATTTGCAACCTTAGGTAGAAATACGAAACCAATATTTTTATCAATGACTGATTTAAGTTTCTTAAAAATGTCTTCGCCTATTTGACCCTCAACATTTTTGCAAGATAATTCCAAATTTTTAATTAATTTAATCGATTTAATTAAAGATAAATTTGTATCCTGTAGCTGAAAGATACAACCCAGACAGCACACCAAATCCTTTGGATATCTACTGAACATCCCAATATCCACTGAATGTCCAGTCCATGGTAGATATCTATTTTATATCCATGAAATGTAATTTATAGACATGCAAATGTCCATAAATAATAGTAATTATATAGCAAATTATTAAAAAATTACGCCATTGTGGCTAATAGTACCGTTCAGATATTTAAAATTAATTTTTTTAAGGTCTATTCCATATCCCATGAACATCCACTAAATATATCAAAGTCTAGGCGCGAACGCAAACCATCCACTAGATGTTATTTGATTCTGCTTACTAAGTATAGATGGCGATACCACTATCGCATCTACTCATGCTCGACCCGCCGTAATTGAGTTCGATCGAAATGTGTGTCCTATATTCACTCCTTTAGAGACTGGAGTCGAGAATTTTCATTTATTGCTGAAGAGTCCTAATAAGGATGACTTTGTCCTTAGTGGGCAAAATCAAAGGCAGAGTGTTGAAAATATTGTGAGTGTTGAAAATATTTTTTATCTCTGCTATTTTCTTTCGACGTTATTCAATAATCATTGGTTACTTATGAACCTCTACTAAAAATACCCTAAAATATTTTGCTGAATATCCGAATATCTTCTATATCCTGGGATATAGACGGACATTTGGTTGGATATCCATATTGGATATGTTGAATATCCACAAAATATATTCTGTGGATATCTCTGTGATTTCTTGTATTTTCTGGAAGATACCCATTAGATATTTTGCTGAATATCCATTAGGATATCTTCTATATCCTGGATATAGACGGACATTTGGATATCCATATTAGATCCACGGAATATTTCTGATATCCTGTGGATATATTGGATATCCACAAAAGATATTCTGCGGATATCTCTGGGATTTGGTGTGTTGTCTGGGAACTTGGCACAAAATTATAATTTCATTTTATGTATGTTGTAATATAATTTTTAAACAATTCTTTTGCCTGTGAAAGCGCTTGGGAAGAATCGTCAACTAATTCCATTATTGTGGTCTATAGTTGAGAAAATTTTTCTGCATAAAATATTGCAGCCTCTAACCAAGTTTGGCCTGCTTTAACCATGTAAGGTGCAGCAACTGCAAGAAAGAGCAAACATTTTTCATTGGGGACAACTAAAGGGAGAAAAAAAATTGTTAAACGGTCTAAATCTTGAAATTGTTAAGGCATTGGTTTTATCCAGCTGCTTGCAAGAAATTAAATGCGATTTAGTAGCTTGTTCATTTTTAAGAGCTCCGATTAATAAATGCGCGATGTAACGACCCGAAGATTCGGATGTTTCATTCACACATATATAAAAATAATTATCTCCTGTATTTTATTTTATTTAGTGCAGTGTTTTTCAAGAAACTTACGAAAATTTTCGTTTGATAATTTGTAGGGATAGAACGATACCGATATTGATATCGGTACATCGCCAGTTGTTGCCGATTATCGGCATCGTATCGGCAAGATAATTGCCGATATATCGGCAAAGAGATTGTCCTTTTACAGGTATTACACACCATTGTATAAAGAACTAGTTCTTTATACAATGATTACACGTTGCGTTTTCGTTTTTAGATTTATCTGTCTGCATCTTCTCAAAATGTCTCCAAAAGACGCTCCTTTTACCTTTGTCATTAC